>OY997596.1:34611931-35027970 GCA_963921825.1 Erodium maritimum
ACAGTTTTACATGTTTCGTTGGTGAGTAGGCTTAGAGGACGTCTCAGGGCTCGGGAGCTCATTGAGGGTCCGGGTTGATTTTTGTACTAGAGACGTACTTCCAGTTTCGTATTAAACATTGTCATATTTTAAAACGAAATGACCGGGCTCGAGACGTGAGCTAAAAAAATAATAAATAACGCAAGTTTAAACGAAACGAAACTCCAATAAGTTGTTTAAAGTCAGCAACACCGAGTCAACGCTCGAAACCTCAGTAATAAATAGTTTTATACAAAAAGGGAAAGTACGTCTCTATAGGATCCCAAAACTAGGACTCTCGCCAAGCTTCCCAGCTCTGAGACGTCATCTAAACCAACTCACGATCGAAACCTGTAAACCAGTCAATGAAGGGGGTGAGCTTTCGCTCAGTAGGAAAAAAGTAGTTAAGGGGATGAGCTATCCGCTCACCACCACGGGTAACCGTCCAATCAGGGCATACTAGTAAGCATAATAACTACGAATCAATTAAACAAGTAACCCAAGACAACGCTTGACCCACACTCGGGTGCAACCCGTAAATCAACCCCGACACTGAACCGAACTCATACATTTCTTCTCTGCTATGCTCTTAGCACCCGTCACTTAATCATACTCAATGGACAACGACAACGGTTATCTCACAACCGACCACACGTGCGAACTCGCACGAAAACACACCGAACTCAGGTATAACTGTATTTCAAATCACAGAAGATCACACAATAGGTATAAGTAACCACTAGAAAACCAACACAGATCAACACACAGAGTAATATCATTAGGAACCACGTCCACCTATGGTATTCCAGAGCAATGCGCCGGCTTGCATGGCCCGGCTCACCATATCGTACCGAACTTGACATCGGCCTAGATATCTTCCCGGAACACACAGCATCGGGGTACAACTCATAATATATCGGAACGGAATCCTCCGTCGGTCGGGTATATCTTCCTGTAGTACGGGGCACAAATCACATCACAAATACCATACCGGAACATTCATCGGTATAAACATTGCTCTGGAACACCCTCCTCGGCTCTAGATCCCATGTATCGTAATCGCACATGCAACACAGGTATCGCACCGGAACCAATCCTCGGCCTGGATATCCTATACCGAAACCCTCCACGGTATAGATATCATACCGGAAGCCTTGGTCTAGATATCTATATCGGAACCATCCATCGATATAGACATCGGACTGGAACACACCGCCTCGGAACATATCATGCCGGAACAGCATCAGCCACGATATCGAACTGGAAACAACATCCTCAAACATATCATATCGAACATATCACACTGGCATACCATACCGAACAATCTTACCGAACACACCACATCGGTCTATCAATCACCCGATCATATCACAAGACAATACTTCACACTACATTCACCACGTTCTCATAGCATATCATGATCCTTAATTTAACAACGGACGTAACACATATCACACATTACAAGCTACTAATCACAACAACACAACCAACACGCAATCCTACGAGCCCAACCAGGGACCCACATGTGATACTACAGCACATCAATTCCCACACCTACGGCACGACCTTACCGCAAGTGGTTCCATCTTTATACGACTACGCTAGTTATTCACATCCTGCATGTGATTCTATGTTTATTCCGGTTGTTCATATCCTACATGCATACGAGTAACTTTCCGCAATTAAACCGTTATTCGCTACTTTTCCCTACCATAACCACAATCCAAACGTGAACGATCACGAGTCGCCTAGTAGCCTCCTCCGCCGTGCTCGGGAACAACGTCTAAGATTACAAGTAATACGAGAATTAATTATAACTCAAGGGTGGTTCAAAGACATAATTAACCAAATTAACCCCCAATTACTCAATCTTGTCAAAATGGGCCCGGAAGGCCCATTTTGCCCGGAATATGGAAAACGTTCCTCGAGCCTCTGAAAATTCCCCTTTTTGTTTCTATCATTCCTAATTAAATTTATAGGTTCCAACGCACTTGACGGAATCAAATTCTGATGTCCGAGCGTTCTAAAACCGCAATTAAAGTTTCTAAACTACAATTTCCGAATTTCCACGAATCACTTCCATAATTCGTTCCGGGTGTGAATTCTCGATCCCGGGATCACCCAAGACCACCCGAACACGACCCACCCGCTCCTCAGCCGAGTGGGCCCCACGGCCACACGTAGACCGTGGGTGGCGGACCGGACCGCCACCGTGTGGCCGGTCACGGTTCCTTGCCCTCCCTCCGGCCATGGCCGGTTATACCCCCTGGTGACAGGAACTCTGGTGACCGGACGGAGCTCCGGTGAACCTCCGGTCGCTGGAAAAATACCCCCTTTCTCCAAAAAGTTCCTAACAAGCTCTTTATTCTCCAAAACTCCATTATTAGGTTCTAAAACCTTAAAATTAACCTCAACAACTCCAAAAACTTCAACCCAAAGTTGGTTTCATCCAAATAATAACAAACCCAATTGATTTCCGTCAAACTCTTCCCCTTTCTCTCCACAATCATCTACTTAACCATCAAAACCTCAAACCCATAACACCCAAGTCTTGTTCAAGCAATTTCTACCAAAACCCATAACTAGAAATTTAACAAAATGGAAGTTAAGTGCAAAATTACCTTAGGGAATGGGTAGATGATGAAGAAAATGGAATAAAATGACGGTTTTGAGGTAGAAATCAAGTGAAAGGAGGCACTTTTCTTCTCTTCTTCTCCTTTCTTCTTCTTCTTCAAGCCATGGAGGTTTCAAGCTTTCTCTCTCGCTCTCTCTCTCTATAGAATTCGGCCAAGGTGAGAAAATGTGCTGAAAATTGCCCAAAAGTGGTCCTTATCCTAAAGGTAGAACTGTGTCCATGTGGGGTCCACCTCTACTGTAAGAACCGCTCCCAGTCGATCCCGGTCGAACCGGAGACTCTTAAGACAACTTTGACTTTCTGCCGGAAAAGTCAACTAAGGACTCAAGAGGTCACTCGGGACTTTTCCGGGGCCCAAAATGCTTAGCCGTCATCACGGTTGGCTTAATTGGGCCGTTTCCATTCATTTGAGTATAATATTGAAGGAAGTCAAAATTGGTCAAAACCGAGCTTTTATCGAGTCAATACAATTAATTTTGGACTGCTGGTTTTAAATGGAAGAGAGTGGTCCCCACTATGCCAAGTGTCACTAATAGCTTGGAGGAAAGGAAAGAGGCTCAAATGTCATCTCTACCCTCATTACTTGTCCATAAAAGGGATAAGAATTAAAGGTTTTTTGGTCTTTTTCCACCTCTAGGTCTTTTAAGGCATTAGATGACACAAATTCAATTCATTTTCTCTAGTGTTGGCCGAAAATTGAGAGAGGAGGAAGAGGTTGGAGCTCCCATGGTGGCTTGAAGAAAAAGCAAGAGAAAAGAGAGACCTTTTGTGCCGATCTCCACCCAAATCCTCTCCAAAATACCTTCATCTTCATCAACACATTCTCCTAGAGGTATGGATACTCTCAACTCTTCATTTCATCTACTCTCATCTCTTGGGTGTTTGTGGGTTTTGGCTTGAAGTTGTTCAACTAGCTTGGTTTTGGCTATTTGGAGAAGAAGTAGTGAAGTAGGAGGTTTAGTTGTGCTCTTGTTGAAGCTTTGATGAACCCATTTGAAGGTGTGGTTGTTGGATGAACTCTTGGGAGTTTTTGATTTGATTGTGATTTGGAGAATCCTTGGAAACTTGTTTATTTGTTGATTCCTACCATGAGTAGAGGAGTTTTGGAGGTATTTGATGGTATTGGGAGCTGGAAATGGTTAAAAATGGAGTTTGGTTGTGGTTTTTCGGAGAAAAGGAGCTGGAGGTTGAAGAAGGGCGTAACTACCCTGGAGCGTCACGGATCCGTGACAGATCCCGTGACGGGCGACGTCACGGCTCCGTGAGGGAGACCGTGACGGCTTCCGTGAGGGTCGGTGTCACGGCTCCGTGACAGTGTCCGTGACCGACCAGTCTGGGGGATTTGAAGGGTTTTTCCACCGTTTCGATCTTGTTTTGGAGCTGAACTTTTGGAAGGGTTTTGGGGGACTTTGTTACTGTTAAATAGAACCTAATTAGGGTTGTTTTGTGTTCAAGACCGCAAGACCTTGAGGAACGAAGAGTTCGAAGAATGAAGACCTTGCTGGTACCCGTGTGAAGAATGGTGTGGTGACTCTCGTTTGTGACATCAGAGTGTTGAGAGGAAGACCGCGAGGTAGGAAAAGTCTTAAATTCTTAATTAACGCTTAGTATGCATGATTAGGATAATAAAATCGGAAAGGTCCTAGAATTGCCTATAGGATGCGAATAACTAGAATAATTGTATTTCAATTACTAATAAACGAACGAGTCTAGTATGCATGCTTAGGATGATGACAATTAGTGAAGTGTGCTTTCAATACTTGGGAAATTGATTTATTGGTAGAGAGGTTGTGAAGAGCTGTCGGATTAGTTGTGTGCTAGGTTCACATGCTTGGTTGCTAATTGCTAGGTTAACTTAAGAGTCTAATGAAACTAGATTAGCTCGTATGATTGAATGCTAAATGGTGTGTTCACATGATGATTGATTGGTTGAATGTATACTTGGTTGATTTAGTGTTTATGTTGATATAATTGTTGATTGAACGGATGATCGAGTATGACTTGTTGTGCCACGGGGCACAATCAGGTGATCGATGTACCGCTGGTTCGTGACAGGTAAGTATACGGTAAGTATGGAGTGTATTGGATGTCTTGTTGTGTTGAAAGTGTGATCTGATGAGTGTTGATTGGTGACCCAGTTATGGTATTCCTTTTTTTTTTTTCTTATTTGAATTGCTTGTTTGGTTCGGTACTACACCGGGGGGGGGGGGGGGGGGGGGATAATCCCGTGCCGTGGTAAGGGTGGAGTTTAATAGATACAATGAGATACTGGTTGAGACTTGGAGCCTGAGGGCATTGATTACTGGATATTATGAGAATTGACTATTGGCAGATCCTGCGGGATATTTAATTGGTTATCGGACCCTGCGGGCAATTGGTTATCGGACCCTGCAGGGCATTGGTTATTGGGCCTACGGGCAATTGGACGGTTTACCCTGCAGGGAAAGGATTTCTTATTGTTTCACCCCAAGGAACTGCGTCCCAGTGGAGCACTACTTGGCCCCCTATGACATATGGTCCTTAGGTGGCATTTCCGAATTGGTTTCGGTGCCTCGATGCATGTACCTCCTCTGGACCGAGGGAAAATCTGATGTGATGTGGATACTCTGGTGGATCGGATGATGGGAACCGAGGTGATCCCAGAATTTATCCACGGATCGGAGGCTTGAGAAAGCAAGTGGTTGGCAAGATACTGATATTTCCCAGTTTACTTTTATTGGTCCTTTAAAATATTTATTATAAACTTATTTATGCCACTGTTGCTTGGATACTATTACATTATTGTAATTATTTCTTATTCTTTACTACTTCCTTATTTATCGCATTGCTCGTTGTTCGGGTTGCATTTGTAGGCAGTTCATCTTTAACTTAAGGGTTGAGTTATTAAGGTTTTTCCTATTGAGCGTAAGCTCATCCCCTTCGGTTTCTAATTGTTTTACAGGAGTACCGGATGTCTAGGGAAGTTGAGGCTCGGGAGCTTTTGGACTTCTTTGGGTTTTTACTAGAGTTATGTTGGTCTCATGTATTGAACATCCTTTATTTGACTATTTATGTTGAGCTGTGACTCACGATGTCTTTAAACTATTTACTTATATGTCGATTTTGACGGAGTTTGTATGAGATTTTGGAACTTCTATCTATCGTTTATGATTTCTATTTATTTCAACCCAGGTCACGTCTCGAGTCCGGTTACAACCGGATTTGGGGCGTGACAATTTGGTATCAGAGCCTGGTTTCATTTGAAACAGGTAGAAATTTTCGAACTGTTTTCAACACCTCGGACCAACGTCTTTTAGGTGGGTAGAGTTATGAAGTCTAAGTCGAGTACTCAGTGATGCGGAGTTAAATACGTTGATGCATAGAGTAAGAACGACTCGAGTCTTACTATTTATTGGTTACTTCATTTTGAACTCCTCTTACTATAACGGTTATGTCGCTTGAGTGGTACCCTTACCTTATTGATTGTAAGATGCAGAGATCGGTGAAACCGATTGATTGAGATCGGTATTGGGTCAACGAGCAATGACTGAACCGTTATATGATGTTTGTTGAGTAGAGCGTTTGTTTGATTAAGTGTATTACCGCTGTGGTTGGTTGTTTCGGGGTGTTAAAGCTGAGGGATTAATTGACTGAGGTATTGACGAGGTTGAGGATTGGATTCGTTAGAGTATTACTGTCGAAGTAGTGTTTAATCGAAGAGTGGATTTATGGAAGAGCGGATGGTTATGATTTTGGAAATGGGTTGAGTGTTGCATCAGTTATGGTAATAGGACTTATCTAAGAATTTGACCTTGAAGGGTGTGACCCAAACTAGGGTAACTTTTGAAAAGGAATCGAACTTGAGTAATTTGGCACCCCGTGATTGTGTGTGTACTTGCGAAGCATGAACATCTGTGTGTTGATTGTGGTGTGAACTTGCAGAGCATGAGAACTCTTTGATTGGAATGACTTGTGGAAATTGAGTGATAATTGTCCCGCTTAAGCGGAGGATTAGTGGAAAATACGAATTGGTCATGCCAAATTTTTTCTGTAAAACTGAATTGATGGTTCTATCACGGATTGACACATGGCGCCACTGTAGTCAAACGTAATAGTGGGATGTCAAGTGGTTACAACGAGGTTCGGGGACGCCTGAACCAAGTTGTAACGATGCGAGATCAACTCGATTATTTTGATTAAAGATGAGTAACTTGAGGAAAGAGAAAAGCCGTGATAAGAGGATTAAGGATCTAATGTCAAACGCTTTGCTTGTGCTTTCCACCCCAGTGATGGGTGTGTTTGTGTGTGAATTGCGCCTCCTGCGGGAGTTGGTTGCTTTACTTGTTTGCTGTGTGAGACGCACGGGGTGCGGACTTCTCTGTCTATATAAATACTATATACGACTTATATACTTACCCCGATCCAACTAGGATCCGTAGAGACGCACGAGAACGCCTCCTTTTGCCTAGTAGTTCAGTTGTGTTGAACTAAGTTTAAACTGTACGTGCTACTGCATCATTCTTTGGTGATGTCCGGTGTTTACGTTCCGAGAGGTACCCAGAGTCGCCCAGCTTTGGGGCAGGGCCAGTCACCAGCTGTTGGACTGGCAGGGGCAGCAGGGACCCAGGGTGCTGCTCCCACAGAGCACCAGAGCTTCGAGGATGGACCGTCATGGTCACTAGTGAGAGATACCCCAGTCGCAGAGCCGACACAGGCTACCCCTATTGATGAGGTGGTACGCGCAGTAATAGCAGCACTCAGTGCTCAGCAGGAGACCGCAGCACCGGCGCCAGAGCCCATGTCTGCTACTGAGACAGTCGTTGTAGAGAGGCCAGGACAGATGGATAGCCACACGGCCCAGGCACTTCGTGACTTCCGACGTTTGGGTACACCGACCTTTTCTGGGAGTGTTGATTCAGAGGCAGCAGTTTTATGGTTGGAGCGGATCACTTGCAACCTTGATACGTCCGACATTTCTGAGGGGCGTCTGAGAGTTTCCTTCTCCACCTTCCAGCTTGAGAGTGAGGCTTTTTACTGGTGGCAGTCCGTGCAGACCAGAGTTGGTGAGGATTTTGAGCTCTTCAGTCAGCTATTCTTGGAACAGTACTTTCCGCGATCGGTTCGGGATGATCGACGCCAGTAGTTCATGGATCTACGGCAGAGGGGGATGAAAGTAGCTGAGTGTGCGGCGAGGTTCCTATCCTTGTCTCGCTTCACACCCGAGATGGTACAGACTGAGGACAGTCGTTGCAGACAGTTTGAGCGTGGGTTTCTTCCAGCTATTGCGGATCGGATTGTTGTTTTGAGGACAGAGGTGTACACTACCTTGGTTGGTCAGGCCTTAGCGGTGGAGAGACACTTTCGAGAGACTGCCAGAGAGCGAGATGTCAGGCCGAGACCGAGTGGGTTCCTCAGGCCATCAGAGAGGCGTGAGGCTAGACAATAGAGGACTTCTGGGTACTTCCAGCCTCAGTTTCAGCAGAGTGGTATGCGCAGAGGAGCAGCGGTAGCATCAGTTGGACTTGCTCCGGTGACTCAGTTCTATCCTACATGCAGACAGCAGGGACACTTGGCCCGAGACTGCCCGAGAGGCAGAGGACCCGCAGAGCGGCAGATGGATCGTCCACAGGGGATCGTTGAGCGGCAGCGCATTGATGATCGGACTTGTTACCAGTAGGGCCGACAGGGACACTTGTCTTTCGCTTGTCCCGACCGGGTTGGAGTTGTACCTCCACCGAGGACCCAGCAGGCACAGCCTCGTCAGGCACCTCCCGGCCGACCACGATAGGCACAGCAGCAGAGAGCTCCGCGTCAGGCGACGGGAGCGGTAGCCCCGAGATACCAGGCTAGGCCCCAGCAGCAGGTTGCACTACCACCACCACCACCGAGAGGAGGACCACCGGCACGGCAGGGTCGAGTTTATACAGTTACAGATGCTAGGGCTGAGAGACAGTATGCCGGCCATGAGGCCATTCAGGGTACGTGTTTATTGTTTCATTCGTGGGCTTCCTTTTTGTTCGATACGGGTGCATCCCATTCATTTATCTCTACTTCTTTTGCTCGTTCTTTGGTTTTGGTGACGGAACCCCTTAGTAGACCCTTATGTCTTGAGACCCCAGTTACGGGGGAGGTGGTGTTGGATACCGTTTGTCGAGATTGTGAGGTTCGAGTGGCAGATTGCCCATTCTTTGGTGATCTACTCATTCTGGAGATGACTGCTTTCGACGTGATCTTAGGGATGGACTGGCTTACGAGATACCGGGCGACGATTGATTGCTTTCGGCGGCAGGTGACCGTGCGATCTGGTGATAGAGTCATCACTTGTGTTTTGGTTAGCAAGAGGCGGAGTCCTCCTATCCGCCTTGACTACTGGAGTGAAGGCCGAGGTGGTGCAGAGTGGAAGAGATTTGCCGAGAGTAGTGTGTGAGTTCCCGGAGGAGTTATCAGGTTTACCGCCAGCGCGGGAGATAGAGTTTCGGATCGACTTGATCCCAGGCACCGCGCCAATCTCGATGACACCTTACCGATTTGCGCCAGCTAAGCTGGTCGAGTTGAAGCGCCAACTCGAAGAGCTACAGGAGAAGGGTTTCATCTGCCCTAGTGTCTCACCGTGGGGAGCACCCGCCCTCTTCGTGAAGAAGAAGGGTGGCGCCTTGAGGATGTGCATCGACTATCGGAAGCTAAACCGGGTGACGGTGAAGGACCGCTACCCGATACCGAGGATCGATGACCTGTTCGATCAATTGAGAGGAGCGACATGTTTCTCCAAGATTGATCTAAGATCAGGCTACTACTAGTTGAGAGTCCAAAAGGAGGATGTGGAGAAGACCGCATTCCGGACACGGTACAGACACTTTGAGTTTCTAGTGATGTTGTTCGGGCTGACGAACGCGCCAGCAGCCTTAATGCATTTGATGAACGACATTTTCAGACCGTACCTGGACCAGTTCGTCGTAGTTTTCGTTGACGACATCTTAATTTACTCGCCTAGTGAAGAGGCACACGAAGAGCACTTGAGATTGGTTTTGACCTTGTTACGTGATCTTCAGCTGTATGGGAACCTAGAGAAGTGCGAGTTTTGGCTCGCAGAGGTGAAATTCCTTGGACATGTGGTGTCCCGAGATGGCATCTTAGTCGACCCAGCGAAGGTCGATGCAGTTTCGAAATGGGCAAGGCCCCGGAACGTGTTTGAGATCCGTAGTTTTCTGGGTTTGGCCGGTTATTATCGACGCTTTGTTCAGGACTTCTCACGTTTGGCTGCACCTATGACAGCTCTGACTCGGAAAGGAGCAGAATTCCTTTGGACTAATGAGTGTGAGCACTCGTTCTCAGAGCTAAAGGCTCGTTTGACCACTGCTCCAGTGTTGATTGTTCCGGAGCGAGGAGTAGGCTATGACGTTTACTGTGACGCCTCAGGCGAGGGACTTGGTTGTGTTTTGATGCATTCCGGGAAGGTAGTTGCCTACGGCTCAAGGCAATTGAAGGTACACGAGCGCAACTACCCGACCCATGATCTCGAGCTAGCAGCGGTAGTATTTGCATTGAAGAGTTGGATACACTATCTGTATGGTGAGCAGTTTAGAGTGTTCTCAGACCACAAGAGCCTTAAGTATATTTTCTCTCAGCGAGATCTGAACATGCGCCAAAGGCGATGGATGGAGTTACTTGAGGAGTATGACTTCGAGCTGCTCTATCATCCGGGCAAGGCGAACGTCGGCACGGATGCTCTGAGCAAGAAGTCAACGCATTGCGTGGCCAGCATAGCAGTGCGAGAGTGGAACATGCTAGAGGAGCTGAGCTCTTTCAGACTCGAGCTTGAGGAGATCACGGATGGTATGGCTTTATGTACATTGGTAGCTCAACCCACTTTGGTTACTCGGGTGCTAGAGGCACAGGCCGAGGATGTTGAGGCGATGGGAATTCGTGAGAGACTGGAAGACGGTGAGAAGATCGATTATTGGGAGTTGAGTGCAGACCATGGTCTTCATTTTAGAGGACGGTTGTTTGTACCCAGAGGATGTAGGGACACCGTGTTGAGAGAGTGTCACCACTCCCGGCTTGCAGTGCACCCCGGTGGCACCAAGATGTATAGAGACATCTGACGACAGTTCTGGAGGAGGGGAATGCGCAAGGCAGTCGCAGTTTTCGTTTCAAGGTGCCTCACCTGTCATCAGGTGAAGGCGGAGCATCAGCGTCCCGCTGGCTTACTACAGCCTTTACCAGTCTCTGAGTGGAAGTGGGAACATGTGACCATGGATTTTGTGAGTGGACTACCGAGGACGTCCAAGGGGCATGATGCTATTTGGGTTGTGGTTGACCGACTGACCAAGTCGGCACATTTTCTAGCTATGAGGATGACTGATACTGTGGACATGTTGGGTCGGTTGTATGTCAGGGAGATTATTCGTCTACATGGAGTACCGGTGTCAGTAGTATCTGATAGGGACCCTCGTTTCACATCCAGATTCTGGAAGAGCCTACAGAAGGCGTTGGGGACGGAGGTACTATTGAGTACAGCTTACCATCCTGAGACAGATGGACAGTTAGAGCGCACCATTCAGATTTTAGAAGACATTCTTCGAGCTTGTGTGCTCGACTTTCAGGGATCATGGGAGGAGCACCTACCTTTGGCAGAGTTTTCCTACAACAACAGTTATCAGTCCAGCATTGGTATGACACCATTTGAGGCTTTGTATGGCAGACCGTGTAGGTCGCCGGTGTGCTGGGCTGAGGTAGGGGACCGAAACTTACTTGGACCAGACATGGTCAGAGAGACAACAGAGAAGGTCACATTGATCAGAGAGCGGTTGAAGATCGCACAGAGTCGTCAGAAGAGTTATGCAGACCGACGGCGTAGGCCGCTTGAGTTCCCGGTAGGAGACCACGTATTTCTGAGGGTGAGCCCGAAGAAGGGCCTGCTACGGTTCAACCGCGGTGGAGGAAAGCTATCCCCGCGCTTCATTGGACCATTTGAGGTCTTGGAGAGGATCGGAGATGTAGCATATCGGTTAGCCTTGCCACCGCAACTTGGGAACGTGCATAATGTCTTCCATGTGTCCCAACTGCGGAAGTACATGACGGATCCCTCGCATGTTATCGAGTGGGCAGATGATGTCTCTTATGAGGAGCAGCCCATCAGGATTGTGGATACGGGAGAGAAAGTCTTTAGGAAGACCACTATACTGTTGGTACGAGAACAGTGGAGGCATCAGGGAGCTGACTCGACCTGGGAGCGAGAGGACGAGATTCGAGAGAAGTACCCCCACTTGTTCGCTCATTGAGGTATGCTTGCTTTTAAATTTCGAGAACGAAATTCTTTTAAGGGGGGTAGATTGTAAGAACCGCTCCCAGTCGATCCCGGTTGAACCGGAGACTCTTAAGACAAGTTTGACTTTCTGCCGGAAAAGTCAACTGAGCACTCAAGAGGTCACTCGGGACTTTTCCGGGGCCCAAAAAGCTTAGCCGTCATCACAGTTGGCTTAATTGGGCCATTTCCATTCATTTGAGTATAATATTGAAGGAAGTCAAAATTGGTCAAAACCGAGCTTTTATCGACTCAATACAATTAATTTTGGACTGCTGGTTTTAAATGGAAGAGAGTGGTCCCCACTATGCCAAGTGTCACTAATAGCTTGGAGGAAAGGAAAGAGGCTCAAATGTTATCTCTACCCTCATTAGTTGTCCATAAAAGGGATAAGAACTAAAGAGTTTTTGGTCTTTTTCCACCTCTAGGTCTTTTAAGACATTAGATGACACAAATTCAATTCATTTTCTCTAGTGTTGGCCGAAAATTGAGAGAGGAGGAAGAGCTTGGAGCTCCCATGGTGGCTTGAAGAAAAAGCAAGAGAAAAGAGAGACCTTTTGTGCCAATCTCCACCCAAATCCTCTCCAAAATACCTTCATCTTCATCAACACATTCTCCTAGAGGTATGGATACTCTCAACTCTTCATTTCATCTACTCTCATCTCTTGGGTGTTTGTGGGTTTTGGCTTGAAGTTGTTCAACTAGCTTGGTTTTGGCTATTTGGAGAAGAAGTAGTGAAGTAGGAGGTTTAGTTGTGCTCTTGTTGAAGTTTTGATGAACCCATTTGAGGGTGTGGTTGTTGGATGAACTCTTGGGAGTTTTTGATTTGATTGTGATTTGGAGAATCCTTGGAAACTTGTTTATTTTTTGATTCCTACCATGGGTAGAGGAGTTTTGGAGGTATTTGATGGTTTTGGGAGCTGGAAATGGTTAAAAATAAAGTTTGGTTGTGGTTTTTCGGAGAAAAGGAGCTGGAGGTTGAAGAAGGGCGTAACTGCCCTGAAGCGTCACGGATCCGTGACGGATCCCGTGACGGGCGACGTCACGGCTCCGTGAGGGAGACCGTGACGGCTTCCGTGAGGGTCGGCGTCACGGCTCCGTGACAGTGTCCGTGACCGACCAGTCTGAGGGATTTGAAGGGTTTTTCCACCGTTTCGATCTTGTTTTGGAGCTAAACTTTTGGAAGGGTTTTGGGGGACTTTGTTACTGTTAAATAGAACCTAATTAGGGTTGTTTTGTGTTCAAGACCGCAAGACCTTGAGGAACGAAGAGTTTGAAGAACGAAGACCTTGCCGGTACCCGTGTGAAGAATGGTGTGGTGACTCTCGTTTGTGACATCAGAGTGTTGAGAGGAAGACCTCGAGGTAGGGAAAGTCTTAAATTCTTAATTAACGCTTAGTATGCATGATTAGGATAATAAAATCGGAAAGGTCCTAGAATTGCCTATAGGATGCGAATAACTAGAATAATCGTATTTCAATTACTAATAAACGGACGAGTCTAGTATGCATGCTTAGGATGATGACAATTAGTGAAGTGTGCTTTCAATACTTGGGAAATTGATTTACTGGTAGAGAGGCTGTGAAGAGTTGTCGGATTAGTTGTTTGCTAGGTTCACATGCTTGGTTGCTAATTGCTAGGTTAACTTAAGAGTCTAATGAAACTAGATTAGCTCGTATGATTGAATGCTAAATGGTTCATTCACATGATGATTGATTGGTTGAATGTATACTTGGTTGATTTAGTGTTTATGTTGATATAATTGTTGATTGAACGGATGATCGAGTATGACTGGTTGTGCCACGGGGCACAATCAGGTGATCGATGTACCGCTGGGTCGTGACAGGTAAGTATACGGTAAGTATGGAGTGTATTGGATGTCTTGTTGTGTTGAAAGTGTGATCTGATGAGTGTTGATTGATTACTGGATATTATGAGAATTGACTATTGGCAAATCCTGCGGGATATTTAATTGGTTATCGGACCCTGCGGGGCATTGGTTATTGGGCCTACGGGCAATTGGTTATCGGACCCTGCAGGGCATTGGTTATTGGGCCTACGGGCAATTGGTTATTGGGCCTGCGGGCAATTGGTTATCGGACCCTGCAGGGCATTGGTTATTGGGCCTGCGGGCAATTGGACGGTTTACCCTGCGGGGAAAGGATTTCTTATGGTTTCACCCCAAGGAACTGCGTCCCAGTGGAGCACTACTTGGCCCCCTATGACATATGGTCCTTAGGTGGCATTTCCGAATTGGTTTCAGTGCCTCGATGCATGTACCTCCTCTGGACCGAGGGAAAATCGGATGTGATGTGGATACTCTGGCGGATCGGATGATGGGAACTGAGGTGATCCCAGAATTTATCCATGGATCGGAGGCTTGAGAAAGCAAGTGGTTGGCAAGATACTGATATTTCCCAGTTTACTTTTATTTGGTCCTTTAAAATATTTATTATAAACTTATTTATGCCACTGTTGCTTGGATACTATTATGTTATTGTAATTATTTCTTATTCTTCATTACTTCCTTATTTATCGCATTGCTCGTTGTTCGGGTTGCATTTCGGGTTGCATTTGTAGGCAGTTCATCTTTAACTTAAGGGTTGAGTTATTAAGGTTTTTCCTACTGAGCGTAAGCTCATCCCCTTTGGTTTCTAACTATTTTACAAGAGTACCAGATGTATAGGAAAGTTGAGGCTCGGGAGCATTTGGACTTCTTTGGGTTTTTACTAGAGTTATGTTGGTCTCATGTATTGAACATCCTTTATTTGACTATTTATGTTGAGATGTGACTCACGATGTCTTTAAACTATTTACTTATATGTCGATTTTGACGGAGTTTGTATGAGATTTTGGAACTTCTATCTATCGTTTATGATTTCTATTTATTTCAACCCAGGTCACATCTCGAGTCCGGTTACAACCGGATTTGGGGCGTGACATCTACCCAAAATATCTCAGCTCAAATTAAATTATTTGGATAAGACCTCTAATTCGACCCCGTTTGACCCAGATTTGACTTTTTCGCAAAAGTAGTCATTTAAAAGGAAACGACCCAACTAACCTAACCGTAACGACGGATAAGCTTTTGGGTCCCGGAAAGGTCCCGAGTCACTCCCAAAGTCATTGGTTGACTTTTCCGGCGGAAAGTCAACTTTTCCCAAATTTCACCGGTTCGACCGGTGTCGACCGGGGGCGGTTCTTACAAAAGAACTCGTTTGACTCACCCTGTTTTGCTCCGAAATTTTGAATGATTGCAACAACTTTTCTACTTCGAGATACGGCTACGAAGAGAATGAAGTCGTTCACCTTGAAGGCATTGAGGCTAGAAATCACCTGAGCTGCTGCCTCATTCGATCCAAAACGGCCAAAACCAAAAAAACTTTGCTTTGGGATTTGGTCGACGAAGCACGGAAACAGACGAGATTTCTCCAAACGTGCCAAAAATGTTTTGTACCCATACCTCCTTTGTATCATAACGTAAGTTGCAGATGAAAGTTTCAACATCCAGAATCTGACGTACCTTCTTCGTTCGCAAACACTGTCAGAGTTACAACCGTGACTCACCCGAATTTGGGTCAGCTAAAACAGGGTTGATAACGTCTCCCTCTGTAGTATTGTTTACTGGTTCAGCAACAGTCCGAGTTTGGACAACTACAATGCCTCGAATGATGTCACTTGGGCATTTTGTCCACGATACCATACTACTAGATGCGGTGGCCATAAGAACTTTCTTTTTTTTCCTTTTCTCATGCCTCCTCAGTTCCTTTCGAGGGATCCGAGCTCCACCAGACTTGGATTTACCAGCCGGACGAACAGGAGCAGCATCTCCCTCCATAAGCTTGGAATCAAACCTAGAAACTACGTGGAAATACTCGCCATACAATGAGATCAACGTAGAACAGAAAATAGAGAAAGCAAGCAAAGGAAGGCATTCCATATTAAAATAATACAACTACTTTAGCTACCACTCTCTCTGTTTGCAAGAACACTTTAACCAATTCATCTCTGTAAGTGCATTAATCGAGTCTATTAGTTATGTCATGTTTTGTAGCTTAATTCCGCATCTGATCATTATATTTCAATTGGTATCATAGCGTCTTAGTTAATAAGTCAGGAAAGGTTCACCACCAGCAAAAAGAAACATAGGAGGAGCGAGTGGCTCTGGATCAACTGTGAAAAGCCAGAATCATGGAGGCTTATCAATTGCATATTGAATGCTGACGAACAACAATTATGAGATATGGTCCACTAAAATGCAGATCCTAATGAAGGCTCTCAAGATCTTGACAGGCATGGAAGGAGGTACACAAGAAGAGAAAGATCAAGAAGGTCTTGCAGTCATTCTCTAAGCAATCCGAAATGTGACTTTTAATGCAATTGCAAGGAAACGGATGACTAAATCAACATCGGAGGCGATCTGTGACATGCATACTGGAGAATAAAAAGTAAGGATGAAAATTTGATGACTTTGAAGAGTAATCTTAGCAGGCTGCAAATGAATGATTAGATATAGTTGCAGAATTTGCCAAAAAAAGTTGAATGAATGACTAGATTCTTATCTTCCTAGTTTTAGAACTATATAATAAAGGAAAAATCTGCTACAAACTCCTCTTATCCTTAAAATTGTGTGAACCAATCCAAGCCACACACACCTAAGATATAACATTCACCATGATGCCACATCATCACCCCAATTCCACCCAAATTCACGCCACTTTCATCATTTCTCACACAAGCAAGGGCATAATTGTAAAAGCATGGTGTCATGTGGACAAGTGTCAATTTTTTTCTTAACCAATTCACTAATTTAATATTTCCCGATTCGTTTGAACTCCGGTTAGCTTCAAATTTGAGCCAATATTTTTCTTTTTCCAAGGACTTTAAATCAAGATCAGTCATGAATATATTTTGAAACACGAAAATAAAAATTATATTGGGTGATAAAAACAATGTTGAGTGTTGATAAATCTTCACTAATAATTTTTTTATATCGGGATATCAAACTAGTGCTAAATGTTGATAAAAAAAAACATGTATTGGGGTGATAAAAAACAGATAATGAGGTGATAAAAATCATGTTTAATTAAAAATAAGGGTGATAAACTAGAGTTTAGTGTTGATAAAAAACATGTGATGAGATGATAAAAACACATGTAATTTAATGATAAACATAAGGTTTAGTGTTGATAAAACTAGTGCTTAGTGTTCATAAAAAAACGTGTGATGATGTGATAAAATTCATGTTCGATTTTGGAAAATAAGGTGATAAAACTAATGTTCAGTGTTGATAAACCCAGTGTATAGTGTTGATAAACTCAGTGTATAGTGTTGATAAAAATTACCCACTTAACTTTTTTTAAAAATCAGCACCGAAATAAGGGTGATAAACTAGAGTTTAGTTTTGATAAAAAAACATGTGATGGGATGATAAAAACACATGCAATTTAATGGTAAACATAGTATTTAGTGTTGATAAAACTAGTGCTTAGTGTTCATAAAAAAACATGTGATGATGTGATAAAAATCATGTTCGATTGTGGAAAATGAGGTGATAAAACTAGTGTTCAGTGTTGATAAACCTAGTGTATAGTGTTAAACCCAATGTATAGTGGTGATAAAAATTACCCAGATTTAACTTTTCTTTAAAAATCAGCCCCGAAATAAAAAAAATTTCGTGCTGCAAAATATATTCATGACTGATCTTGATAGAAAGTCCTTGAAAAAAAACTAATGGCGCAAGTTTGAAGCCAATCGGAGTTCAAACGAAGCGGGAAAAATTAAATTAGTCAATTGATAAAAAAAAATATGATGGTTTTACTAAAAAGCCCTTACCACTTACTAAAAAGTGATATTTTTTTGCAGTCAACAACTCAATTGCATCTCATCCTTCAATTCTTGAAAGGGCAATTTTCATCTCAATACCCTAACTATAGGGTTAGCGTCATTTCAGTACTCTAACTATTTTTAGTGGCTCCTCAATACCCTAGAATGACATTTTCCGTCACTTTAGTACCCACCGTCAACTTTCCATCCATTTTGGATGGAAAATGCTTGAAAAGTCCAAAATAACCCTCACTAACAGTCAATTTCAAAATATGCCATTGGTTTTCAAAATTTCTTTTTATTTATTTATTTATTTTATAAAAAACATTTTTTATTTTCAAAAATCTGTTTTTATTTTATAAAAATTAGAATTTATTTAAAAATATTAATTTTTTATTTTATAAAATCAGTTTATATTTAAAAAAAATATTTTTTATTTCAAAAAAAACATATTTTATTTCAAAAAATCATATATTATTTTCAAAAATCAGTTTTTATTTTTAAAAATCAGTTTTATTTTTTTAAAAATCTGTTTTTATTTATAAAAAGCATATGGGAATTGACGAAAAATTATTTTTATTTTAAAAAATTAATATTTTTAAATCAAAAATTCAGATTTTGATTTTAAAAGTACATAAAAAATGAGATTTTATTTTTAAAAATTCAGTTTTTATTAAAAAAATTCCATTTTTTATACATAAATCATTTTTTATTTTTAATTCATATCTTTATTAAATTCCATTTCATTTTTACATTTTTTTCAGTCGAATACCCTTTCTTCAACCTCTGCCACGAGTTCGTTTTTTTTTCAATTTAACACCCTTCTTCATCCTCTATACACAACCTGCACACAACTTTGTTCTTACATGGATTTTCAACAAAATTTGATGTTTCCAATCCTGCATATGTTCATTTCCTTATTCTTCATGACCATTTTCTGAGTTTTTTCCCAAACCCATACTAGAATTGAGTTTTTTTTTTCAATTTCATATTCTAGATCTAACGAATCCAAAACAAAAAAAAAAACAGAATACTACCCATCAATGTTTGGGAAAAAAAAATCGGCTTGGACTACTAGACCGTAGATCTGGTTTCGCATCCATGGAAGCAACATCAAAGTCACCGTTGATGAACCAGGTTACCTCGCCTTGGAGGAGGAGCTTCTGCACGGCGCCGGTGGCCGTGGATCCGAGCTCCTGCACGGCACCAGATCTGGCTGGAGCAGATGACCTCGCCGGAGCTGGAGCTGAAGTTGTGCTTGCCAGAGACGAAGACGACCTCGCTGGAGCTGGAGTTGTGCTTGCCGAAGACAAAGACGACCTCGCCGGAGGCTAGGGTGAAGAAGAGATGGGGAGGCTAGGGTTGTGTGCATGAATATGTGTTGTGAGGTTAAAATGAAATCAGATGCAGATGGAAGGGTATAAAATTGAAAAAAAAAAATATGAATTAAAACAAAAAAAAGTTTTTAAAAACAATAAAATATTAAAAAATTAATTTTTATGTATTTTATAAATTAAAATTTGATTTTTTGAAAATAAAAATAATTTTCTTAAATAAAAACTGAATTTATAAAAATAAAAACTGAATTTTTTAAAATAAAAATAAATTTTCATAAATAAAAACTAAAAATAAAAATAATTTTTCATCAATTCCCATATGCTTTTTATAAATAAAACAGATTTTTTTTAAAATAAAACTGATTTTTAAAAATAAAAACTGATTTTTGAAAATAATATATGATTTTTTGAAAGAAAATATGTTTTTTGGAATAAAAAATATTTTTTTAAAATATAAACTGATTTTATAAAATAAAATATTAATATTTTTAAATAAATTCTAATTTTTATAAAATAAAAACAGATTTTTGAAAATAAAAATGTTTTTTATAAAATAAATAAATAAATAAAAAGAAATTTTGAAAACCAATGGCATATTTTGAACTTTTCAAGCATGAGGGGTATTTTGGACTTTTCAAGCATTTTCCATCCAAAATGGATGGAAAGTTGACGGCGGGTACTAAAGTGACGGAAAATGTCATTCTAGGGTATTGAGGTGCCACTAAAAATAGTTAGGGTACTGAAATGACGCTAACCCTATAGTTAGGGTATTGAGATGAAAATTGCCCTTCTTGAAATGAATGGCTTGGATTAGCTCACACGGTTTTTACGTTATGGAGTGTTTCTATTTGATTTTTCCTCCTATACAATAATGGGGATACATGAACAAAATGACCCTTTAACAAGCAATCGGGAGATTGCATGTGTTCGAAGCAACCATAAGAGGTCAAAACCATGACAACGAGGAAAATCTAATGCTTACCAGAGCTCAATGGTGATCAATAGTGGACAAGGAGAGAGAGAGAGTGTGTGAGCAAGGAAGAGCTCGTGAATAAGGAAGAACCCAGAGGAGCTGACATGAAGAGAGTAACAATAGCCCTCGGAGAAATCAATCCGAGAGCATGTTTGAAAAAGGGTTTGACCATTACTCATATTATTTCAATATGGCTAACTTTGCTGAGAAAAATGAAGAGGATGAGAATGATGAACCATCACTCTTGATGGTTGTGAAACAAATGAAGAAGATGAGAGAAAGCTGGTGCTACTAAATGAAGAATGAGTAAAGCCAGAACTAGAAGATGGGGAGAAAGGAAAACGTGATGCTTGGTACCTTGAAACAGATGCAAGTAATCACATGTTGGATACAAAAGCTTTTTGCAAATCTTGATGAGAAAGTGAAAGGATCAGTGAGATTTGGAGATGGCTCAGTTGTAGAGATCAAAGGAAAAGACTTAATAATCTATTAAGGACCAGCTCAATAGCATAGTACTCTAACATGTATGTTTTATATTCCCATACTTAGAAGAAATATTGTTAGTATTGGCAACTTGATGAGTCTAAGTACGAAGTTTTGATTGAAGAAGGATTGTTGAAAATAATTAACAAATCAGGAAAATTGATGGCAAAAGTAAGTAAGTCTAAGAATAGACTTTACATTCTGATAGTACATTATGTTGTTCCTATTTGTCTTTCACAAAACTGGATAAAAAAGTATGGTTGTGGCATGGAAACTGGGACATCCTAGCTTTCAAACTCTGGAGGAGATAGCTAAGTTTGAGATGACAACAAGCTTACCTAAGATCTCACACCGAGCAATTATGTTAAGCTTGCTTGTTAAGAAAGCAAACGAGGCTCAGTTTCCCTACGGATTCAAAGTATCGAGCTACCAAGAACTTGGAGCTACTGCATACTAACCTATATGGCCCCGTAACACCAACAACTACATATGGTAACAGGTATTATGTGGACTTTATTGTTGAAAAGTGAAGATCAGGCTTATGAGGAGTTCTAAATATTTAAAGCCAGAGTTGAGAACGAATGTGGGAAGAAAATTATGGTTCTCAGAACTAATCGTGGAGGGGTATTCTGTCATGATTGGTTCATCATGACTACAAAGAAGAGAGTAATGCGATACCGTTTCGGGTAAAGATAAGGCGAATGCGGACGACGTCGTTCGGGCTATTGGGGGCATGCGGTATTAGGCTGGTAATACGACATCGTTTCGTGCTCACCAAAGCTTCTTCTCCAACCCTATCTCATATAAGGAAGGTGGAGCTGCTACAGAGAGGCATCAATGAACAAACCGGTATTTTCTATTTCCTTAGCTTAAATTACAGTAGCAGTAGCATAGTTCTTAGTTGTAGTGTGGTAGAAGTAGACAAAAGGGTCAATATGGTTGTCTTGTTGTAATTTGTGTGTTTCAAGTGTTGAATCCCAGCTTCCATAGCTATTAATTCCTTCACATTATATTCACATTTGTAACAGTGGTATTAGAGCACCGATTCCGCGATCTAGAGATGGCCTATAACGATGTGGTGTGCGTGAAGTCGGGAAATCAAGCCTGGGAAGAAGTCCGAGCTGAGATGCGCAATCTGAAGCAGATGGGTCAAAAAGCTCGAGAAGAAATGGAGGGAATCCGGAAGAGTTTTGAGCTCTTGATGCAAGCTCAGGGACGAAGCTCAAGACCTCAGCTCCATGAAAGTCCTAGCGACAACCCGAGAGAAATCCATGACCCGGGAGTAGAGTTAGATTCTCGAGGAGGCAGAGCAAGCTCAAGGGGTTCGGAGCTGAGAAGACAGACCCAAATGCATCGAGAAGAAAAGGAGAGAGCCTGCAACCTTGTGACGCCCTGGGCAGACTCGGCGAGGGTCGCAGAAGAGGTGGCTCTCAGACCCACAAAATGTCCGCCGGAGCAGCTTGATGTTGAGAGTATTGGGTTCCGAGTTGAGAAAAGGATTCAAGAGAGGATGTGGATTGAGCAACAAAATTGGATACAACAACAATCCATTATCGAGAAAGACTTAGCTGAACAACAACAGGTTTTGGAGATGCAGGAGCTGGAGCATTTGACTGGGGAGACCAGAAGCTTCCAGTAACAATCGGGTCCTCAAAGGTGATCGAATGGGCAACTATTTTGCTAGTATGTATGCCTTCTATGGTAAAAGTTCAGAGGCCCATGATATAGTTTTCAGGCTCATAACTGATTATGTATTACCTGTGAATCAAATAATGGGAAGAATTGTGCATGCTAAAATTAAAGAGGGAATTGGTACGTTAATTATTATGGAGATGTTGAGTTGTCAGGATGTATGCTCTAGAATGGATATGTCACTGTGGTTTTCAAAAGGGGTAGAATTGCTTATAGTTGATGGTAAATATCTGGGTGTGAGTGGAGGAACTGTTTTGCAGGGAACAAATGATCATTTGAGAAAGGGGTGCTTGATGTTAAACCCATTAGACCTTGTGTTGGGTTCTGGTATTGGGAAAATTCTTGGAGGTTGTCAAAGGCTAGATAAGCACATGGGTATTGATACTCTTACCAGTAACATTACTGAGATTAGTGTCAAAATTCAGTTTCATTGTTGCTGCACTACACCTCAAAATGGGTTGACAACAGGGTATATTAGAATGGGTTTTTACTCATTTGATGATATGAGGAGCACACTAAGTCGTGTGAGTTTGTTGGACAGAATTAAAAGAGGTGCAAGGAAAGTGTCCACAGAAAGTTCAGCTAGATTGTTGGGTCTATGTTTTTGCCAGTTAGAGATTGGGAAAAGGGTAGTTCCTTAGAGGTGTTGGTTTACATTAAGAAATGTGGTTACGAACACTTTTTTCTTGTTACTCTATTCCATGAGGCTGGTATTTTACTTAGTTGAGGAAATGAGTCACATGAGTGTTTTTAGAAGAATTAAGGGATGTGTTGGGAATGTATATGTTGAAATTTTATCAAATAGTGGGTGGGATTATCTCACTGATGAAAGGTTGGAGGAGATTCTGTTAAAGAACTCAGACTTTCCTTGTAATGAAGCCTTGGCCAGGATGGGGTCCTTCGTTACTTGTTGTGGCAGCCATCGATGTGTGGAGGAGTTGGATCATGTCATAACAAAAGTGAGGCTTTTAAAGGGGTATTTATTTACAGGAGGGGTGTATTTGTTGCAACAAATCATATTCCAATTGAGAAAAAAGATACTTTGGGGGACTTGCGTATAAGTGGTCTTCATGTGGGCAAGGCAAGTAGTGACAGTTTTGGAGATGGGAATTACATTGCCAGTTTTAGTAAAATTACTGGAAATGTGTCCCTTGCGGCTCTGCGAAAGGTTGGTCGGTTGCATGATGAAGAAAGACGCAATATGGGAACCAATATGTGCAGAACCTCATATGAAAAAAGTAGCATCAGTGGTTATGATTTACCTCCTATAGAAGTGAGAAGAAAACTTGATAAGACTTGTGAGATCTTCAAGTTTGTCAGTGAATTGCTTGAATGGGTCGAGGAGCAGGGTGATGCCATACCCTTCCAACTTATTTTCTCAAGGGTCTTTCTTATGGAAGGGCGTCCAGAGAACTCTGTAGTTGTTATTGTGCATCCATTATATACAGTAAGCTATTTAGTTCAATTTGCTGAAGGTGGTTTTGTGTCACGCCCCAAAGCCGGTTTTGACCGGACTCGAGACGTGACTCAAAGGAAAATAATAAAATCTACGATAAGGCAGTTTAAATAATAATAAAGTCTCCAAATTTAGTTTTAACTCAAGAAGTCTCAAGAAATACGTCTACAATAAGGTTTAAAAGTAAAGTGTTTATAAAATAAGGCGACCACAACATCTCTAAAGACAAGCACCCGAACCCACGAAGCTCCCGAGCCTCGAGTCCGCTAGTCACCAAACAAGCTTGTATAAACAGTAAACAAACACATAGGGTTGAGCTTACGCTCATTAGGGAAAATAATAACGAAGCACAACCTTTAACAAGTTTAGTGAATTGAAATATTACAATTGATATCAAATTACAATAACTTGCATAACCAAAGAGATACTCAGTTAAAAGGTATAAACGAGTATCTAACGTTTTGAGAAGATAACAATTACTAATAGGAAGTTAAGGAAAGAACAATCAAATATCACAATGAGAAGTTAAGCCTCGACACTCCGATCCACAATAATCTTGTGTCATGTCAGATTTTCCCTCGGTCCAGAGGAGACACATATTGTCGGAATACTGGAAATGTCCCTAAGGGTACACATATCATCGGTACTTCCAGAAATGTCCTCAAAGGATCATATGTCATCGGGGTATAGATCATCGGGGCAAAACAGGGTAACATCCGGGTATGCTCCCGCAAGACGCATACACCCGGGGTAAAACAACACGTAACCATCCCCTCAGGGTAAACCATCCAACTGCCCCGCAGGGTCCAACAACCAATGCCCCGCAGGGTCCAACAACCGATGCCCCGCAGGGTCCAACAATCAATGTCCCGCAGGATCAACCAACCAATGCCCCGCAGGGTCAACAACCAATGTCCCGCAGGATCAACCAACCAATGCCCCGCAGGGTCAACAACCATTGTCCCGCAGGATCAACCAACCAATGCCCCACAGGGTCAACCAAACTCTCAGCTATGATACTACCCCACATCGGATCACCTACACGATGTAGGTACCATACCGGATCACCAATAATCATTAAAGCACACACAAGAGAATAACATGCCAACACATCGTACAACCAAATTTAGAAATCCATAGGTTCATCAATACACACCACAAGGGATTCATACCCACAATTACACTTACCGGCATACTTACCAATCACGTTCCATCGGTCTATCACTCACCCGATCATACCACTTGGCACAACCAATTACACTCAATCATTCATTCATTCGGTCATTCAAGCATTCGTTCAACCATTCAATCATTCAATCATACAAACATACAAGTTATCTAGTTTTGTTAGACTCTTAATTTATCCTGAAGACTAAGCACGCAAAGCATGTGAGGCAACCACAAACAATCCTATGGCTCATCTCGGCCTTTCTACCAGTACAGCAATTTTTCAAGTATTGAAAGCAAGTTAAACTAGTTATTCACATCCTATGCATGCATACTAGACACGTCCGGATATTAGTAATTGAAAGACGATTATTATAGTTATCTGCATCCTATATGCATCTCTAGGACCTTTCCGATTTTATTAACTTAATATGCATACTAAAGTATTAAATTACACGAGGAGTTTAGTACTTTCCCTACCTTGTGGTCTTCCTCTAATAATCCTTCTAGTTGCCGGAGTCCAAGCTAGCTTCCTCTCCGTGCTTCACTCGGGTTCAAGTCTCCTTCTCCTTTCGAGCTCGGGTACACGGTCTTGGATCACAAACAAAACTAAAATTAATAACAAGTCAAAGACGGTCTTCACTCTAATCTACTTCAGAACGCTCTAAAAGTAATTCCCGGTTCAAAGGAACGAACTTGGGCCCAAACTAGG
This sequence comes from Erodium maritimum, assembly GCA_963921825.1. NCBI lineage: Eukaryota > Viridiplantae > Streptophyta > Magnoliopsida > Geraniales > Geraniaceae > Erodium > Erodium maritimum. Next base: position 34,637,514 of record OY997596.1, read on the forward strand.
CCCAAATAGTCAAACCCTAGCTTCTGGAAACCTGGCCCGGAACATGGCCCATTCCGTATCCCAGACCGGACCGTAATCCCAACCGGAACGTATCACGGACCAGCCCGAAACCAGACACGGATTGCGTGACGCACCGGCCCGGAATCAGACACGGACCGTGCGAGGTGTTGTGCCAGAGTCCAGCTCGTTCCGCGCCGCATACCGTGTTGGTAGCCAGCACATTCTATGCCGCGTGTCGTGCCAGAACGTGGCCCCCTCCGGGTCTCATTCCGTGCCGAACCAGACCAGTTTACTCCCTTCTTCCCCAACACGAATTATGCAAAAACCCCAACAAAAACTCCATTTCCAGCTTCATCAAGCTTCAAAACAGTCATCTACAACCTCCAAGCTTCAACACCCTCAATGGGTTCCATCAAAACTTCAATAAATACCAATTTAATCCAACATCCAACCTCAAAATCTTCCAAAACTTCATCATTTAACACTCAACTCCAAACTCATCCATTGTTCATCAAATTTCTCAAAACCCATGAACTAAAATCCATGAAAACGAAGATATATTAGAAGCTCACCTTGGAAATGATGAGTAGAAGAAGAAAATGGAAGAATCAAGCCTCTTTGGTGGAAAATGGTCCAAAAATCCTCCTTTTCTCACCTTTCTTCTCCTTCAAGCTTCACACTTCACTCTCTCTCTCTCTCCACCCTCTCTCCGAAAATGGCTGCATAGGGATTTGTGCTGAAATGGACACCAAATAGGGCTTAAAACCTAGAAGGGATAGTTCCCGAAATACCCCTTAGCCTTATTTTTCCCCCAAGACCACTAATGAGGGTATAAGGGTCATAATACACCCAAGCCTTCTCTTCCAAGAAATCATTGACACATGTCCTTGTGCAAGTTTAATTAAATTCCAGCACACACTTGTATCGGATTTGTTCTAAATCGAATCACGTTTGACCGATAAAAGTTCCGGGTTGACTTTTTCCAATATTACAGCCAACGGAAAGGAAACGGCTCAAATAAGCTAACCGTGATGGTGGCTAAGCTTTTTGGGCCCCGAAAATGTCTCGAATGACTTCCGGAGTCAACGGTTGACTTTTCCAACTAAAAGTCAAACTTCGTCCAAAGTCACCGGTTCGACCGAGGGCGGATCTTACATTTTGTGCCAAGATCCAGAACTAAGCTACGACGCAAAACTAAGGTAAATTCTCTATGGACTGAATTATACTTGCCTCTCCTAGCTACTATGCACAATTCATTCATTATTTTGGAATTCCGTTTGCTAAGAATTGTGTCTTGTGGGGTAGATATGAAGTTGGTAAGTAATGTTATGCTTATTGGTGAAATCGGGGTGATAGTAATGTTTCGGAGGTTTGGGGAGATCAATTTTGAAACTATATTGTTTGAGAACAAAATAGTTAGTATACATGTTTATGGAAAAGGAGAAGTTGGCCAACTCTTAAGTGTGAGTTTTGGGTCCACTATGTTATTGGGTACAATTGTGGGATCTCTGGCTGACAAACGGGGTCGAAAATGTGCTTGTGTTACTCATGGCAGACCTGACATCCTTAATTGTATGACCCAACACTCTCCTCATTACAAAGTTTTAATATTGGGGCTTATAATGGGAGTCATCGCTACTTCCTTGTTGTTTTCTGCATTTGAATCTTGGCTGGTGGCAGAACACACTGATAGGGAGTTTGAACAACAGTGGTTGTTAACAACATTTTCTAAGGCTATAAATCTTGGCAATTGTTTAGTTGTCACTCTATCGTGGTTGATTGGGGATTTTCTTGTTGGTGCTCTAGTAATGGGTCATGTTGCTCCATTTGATACTATGAGGGGACTTCTTGCCACTGGCGTGTTAGCTATTTTGTATCACCAGTGTGGACGTTTTTGGGTTAAGAAGGAACTTGTACAGATTACTGGAGTTGTAGTTCGAGGCCTTTCAAATACAGTTTATGGGGTTAATATGCTGAACACAGTTTGCTATATTTATGTGAGACATGCCACTAAAGGTCTCGAAAAAAAGGCTGTATATTTGGGGTTGTTGTTGATTGCTGGGTGGTTTAGAAATAAAGGACACCTCTTTAGATCTCAATTAACAGCAGCAACAGGGGCAATGGCCTTGATCCAGCTACAAGACGAGTACTCTCCAACTGACAACTATGTTTTATCTTTTTTTATGGAGTATCTTATCTTCATGCTTCATAATTTCTATGCTACTTTTTCTGAAGTGTTGAGGTCTACATTAGTGAAAAGGGATAATTGTCAAAACATGCCCTTATGTTTCGTCCACAAACGAAATAGTGCACAATGTTTTGTCCACGTCGTCTAGCTACCCTTATGAATCGTCCACGCACTTCTGTTAGAAAAGTGTGACAACAGAATCTGAATTGACAATTTTTCCCTTTTGGTTTGAAATTCAAAAATAAGAATTTTGTCCAAAAAAATAAGTGGCTGAGGATTGTTAGGGCAATTTCGTCCAAAAAAAATTTCAGACACAAGCACATGATAGCACGTGAGGCTACAGATTCGAATATTCTGTTAATTTTACTGACAGAAGTGCGTGGATGATTCATAAGGGTAGCCAGACGACGTGGACGAAACATTGTGCACTATTTCGTTTGTGGACGAAACATAAGTGCATGTTTTGATAATTATCCCTAGTGAAAATTGTTGAGGTCCACCCAAAGACAAATATATATATATATTCAGGTAAGGGGACTACAGATTCTGGCTACAGTACTTGAGGTGATAGCAAAATCTACTTTTGATGACATTTTAATGTCATTCATGGCCATTATTGTCCTAGATTTCAACAAACCATTTTTATGGAAGCTTTCACTGCCAGCTATACTGATTATTGGTTCCTATGTCGAAGGATGCAGTGTGGCTAAAGAGACAGATAACTATGTTCATAATGTTATAGAGTGCCTTATCCCCTCAAATTGGGAGCACGGTTCAACTTAAGCACGAGTGCGTACAGGCATGAGCTGAAAGTTGTTCAAAGGTTGGAAGAAGCTATATTTGCGAATATACTAGAAGTCCATGATATAGTACTTCAGCTTCTGGGTTTCTGTTTTGATCAGGTGCTCCCATGGATCCATAGAGCTTAAGGGATGGAAGGAGTCATGTTAAGAACTGTGGTTAAAAATTGGAACCAAATTGATAATTGCAAGGATGTTGGTACTACATTTGTTATCTATCGGTGGGGATTTGATGATGCAGAGAGCCTTTTATTGATGCTCAAGAACGTGTCTGTTATTCGTTGGGTTAAGGGTGCGGAGTTGGAGTTGATCACCATTTCCCCAAGTAGCCAAATATTTCCTCTTGTGATTGTTGCAGGATTGTATTGGTGCAAGTCGCTGAGAGGATAGTTGATCTCAAATGCCTGGTTGGGAGGAAGTCCGAAACTTTGGAAGCTTTGTAATCATTTGATGCTTATGGCCAGTTGGAGGTTCAACCTAGCTTGAGGACAAGCTTGTTTTTAAGGGGAAGGTGGAGCTGCTACAGAGAGGCATCAATGAACAAACCGGTATTTTCTATTTCCTTGGCTTAAATTATAGTAGCAGTAGCATAGTTCTTAGTTGTAGTGTGGTAGAAGTAGACAAAAGGGCCAATATGGCCGTCTTGCTGTAATTTGTGTGTTTCAAGTGTTGAATCCAAGCTTCCATAGCTATTAATTCCTTCACATTATATTCACATTTGTAACATATTCCACTCAAGATAATTAATTTCCTCCTGTAGCGAACATGAAAACAAAAGACATTTCTCAGCTCTAAAGACACCACTGCAAAACAGTGTGGCTGATAGAAGAAATCAGACGATTGTGGGGACATTCGATGATTATCGGAAGACATAGAAATTCTTGAATTTTTTTGAGGAGAAGTAGTAGTAACAACAGTTTATCTCCTCAACTGAACATCAACCAAAAGCGTCAAGATAATGACCCCATATGAAACTTGGCAAAAAAGAAGCCATCAATTCACTATCTAAAAGTCTTTGGGTGCCTAATTCATAAAAAGGTAACTACACAGTTAAAGAAACTTGATGATAGAAGTTTCTTGCTTATATTTCTTGGATATGACATAAATACAAAGACTTACATATTCTATGATATGAGCATAAATAAACTTGTAGGGTGTCATGATGTAGTGTTCGAAAAAGCCAGAAGTTGGGACTAGATTCAAAGATCAATAGAGGAAAAATACTAGACAACATTTTCTCTGTCGATTGAGAAGAGAAAGAAAACACTACAGTTCAGAGATAGTGGTTTGAAGAGAGTCATCTGACTCAGATGAACAAAGAAAAATACGCTCACTATGTTTTATGCACGAAGAAACTACTGAAGTAGAATCTGAGTTGTCCGGTCTTTGTCTTTTGATCTCTATAGAGCCAAACAGCTCAGAAGAAACTTTTTCTTACAATAATAAGAGAAAAACAATGAAGGAAAAATATGACATCTATCATTAACTAGCTCAAGCGAAGGAGATTGGTCTCATATGGGGTTTTAAGGTTAAGAAGAATCCCGAATGGAGAAATGGGATGGGATCCACACGAAGCGTGGACTTGGACGGGGAAGGAGCACGGGTACCCCAACCATCGTCATCCCTAATTAGTCCAATCAACCGAGAATATAAAAAGCAAGGGACGGTATGGTTGATAGCAATTTGAAAATTTGGATCATAGTGCCATTATGTGGAAAAGAAGTAACTTCAAATAAGCTATCAGATACTCATCTTTACCTGATGACTTGCAAAAAACTAATCAAATCAAATCTCGGTCGCTATATTACTCTACAAATCAGGTTCAAAATATGGTGTCTAAAATTTCTATCGTCAGCATAAACAAAACAACAGAACAAAACCAATGTCTTAGAGCATCCGCATCCAAACTGGTTGGGCGATTTTATTTTTGAAAGTACTTCCTTCCCTCTCCTCTCCTTCAACGGTCGATCCTTTGTGCTTGATAATGATGATTACCAAACCAAAACGGGCTAATGATCGCCAGCATTGTGGAAAGGTGGGCGAATAAAATGCTAATCGCCAAGCGTAGGAAAAACTCACAACGGATGGTCTTAAGTTCCTCTTGGTTTGTTGATGTCTGCCCCACAAACGTTGCTTGCGGTAGCCTTATTTCTGGAGACATCCCCAAACATTGTGCAACTTCCTGTCCAATTATGCCCCCTTAATAACCTACTCTTGACATGATCCGGCACTCGCAACGTATACCTATCCTCCTCCTCTCTACTCCTACCTATCGAGTGTCCCGTCGTGTTCGATCTCGTAAGATTCCCTTCACAAGTTTCCTCACCGTCCACCCTACTTGGAATCGCTTCTTCTTCTTCGTCTTTATCTTTATCACGATCACCCTGAGAGATTCTTTCTTCATCTCCATCGCCTCTTACCTCAATGGTAACAGCATCTTGCATAGGCTCATTCCGAGGACTGGGCGTTGGAGAAGCGCTGGCTTTTGCAAACGACTCGGCTGAGGGATCGAGGAGCCTCCGACAAACAGGACAAGTGTTGTGAGACCCGAGCCAGAGGTCAATGCACTCTTGGTGGAACACATGGTAGCAGATAGTCAAGAGACGGAGCATGCTTTCGTCCTGGAACTCACATAAGCAGATTGCGCATGCGAGACCGTATTTCTCCCTCCGAAAGTCCTTGACGGAGGAGTACTTGAAGGTGGGGAATGTCTGAATGTGGGAAGGATCAAGACCCTGGCTCGCGCTCGCGCAGGCCACGCTGCGTAAATTCACCGAGGGGCTGCGCCGGAAATGCCATGCCCGAAGGACACTCCCCATTAGGCATCGGCAGAAGTATATAGAGAAGAAGCCGAGGAAGAAGAAGATGAGGATTATGAAGGCGAGAACGATGGTTATGTGTGGGGAGCCGTATAGGGTAGGCATGGGCGGCGAGGTTGAGGTTGTGGGTGGCATGCTCCACCGGCCTCCACAATGTATCAAGAGAGGGATGGTGTGAGGTTGATCAAGTAATGGCCGTAATTGGGTGAGAGGTGTGATGGAGAGTGATTGTGAGGTTGGTTTCCTGTCCAAGGGAATTGCTTTATTGGTGAAGCTATTGAGCGAGTCTTGTGAGAAGTGTGCGGACCATTTGTCCCTATTCTTGCTTGGTTTAAACCGTTACGTATTGCATCTTGCTTCTTTCTTTTTTTGTTTTACTTTCGCAACACTAATTTGTACACAATTTAATCAATGTTATTACAATTCTTTAAATTAAATTATACATCTAGGTGCCAAGTAGCAACTTTTTTTCAACGTTAGGCGGGAATTTTATTGAAAGTGAGTAGAACAAAATTTAAAGACAGAATGGAAGGGTGGGTATAGTTCCGAACATCTCCAAAATGCTTACCAATTAACAAGATTGTTCGGATAACCTAAGTGACTATTTAGGGGTGGATCTCTGCTCTCGTAGATGTGCACTAATATCACATATTGTACTTTTCTTAGTTCGGATAGGATACATCTGTTTTGCCTACTGAGCATGTTGGTCCTTTGGTGGAGACTCGTGGAGAAGGTGAGGATGATGTCATGCATCGAAGGAGGTCCCTAGGAAAAGGAGGAGACTTGGGATCTAGTTGTGCCAGATCCCATTTTGCCGAGGCTTGCCTCCTCTACAACACCTCGTTTAACCCTTAGTGTCACGCCCCAAATTCGGTTTTGATCGGACTCGAGACGTGACCTGAGTTAATAATAGAAAATAGTAAACAATTAATAGATATTTTAAAAGTGCAAATAAACTCCATCAAATCCTCATAATAAAATAATCCAAAAATCTCAAATGTGAGTCAAAGCTCAACATAAAGTGTGAGATAAATAGTGTTTAGTACAAAAGTCCAACACATCTCTAGAATAACCCTCAAAACGTCCAGAAGCTCCCGAGCCTCGAACTCACTAAACATCAGGTACGCCTGTAAAAACAGTAAGAAAAACCATAGCGGTGAGCTTGCCCTCAGTAGGGAAAATCGTAAATAAATTAACCTTCTGTTTAGTAATAAAACTGCCTTAGTATGGCAACGCAAATTACAATTAAACACTATCAAACAATGAAATACTAGGAATCAGTATAAATAAGAACAATATCGCATTCTCAAGGATAATGATAACTTTAAAAGATTACGTGAAAAGTATTATAAATATTCCATAACCATTAAAATGGGAACAAGTAATATCACACCAACCACTTGCTTTCTCAAGCCTCCGATCCATGAATAGATTCTGGTGTCACATCGGTTCCCATACTCCGATCCACCAGAGTATTCATATCATATCAGATTTTCCCTCGGTCCAGAGGAGGCACATGCATCGGGGCACCGGAAACAATCCCAAAGGGGCGCTTATCATCGGGATTCTCGGAAATGCCTCCAAAGGACCATATGTCATAGGGAACCAAGGTAGTGCTCCCGTAAGACGCATACACTTGGGTGAAACCACAAGTAACCATTCCCCGCAGGGTAAACCATCCAATTGCCCCGCAGGGTCCAACTCCAATGCCCTCAGGCTCCGATAATCAATGCCCCGCAGGGTCCAATAACCAATGCCCGTAGGCTCCAATAATCAATGCCCCGCAGGGTCCAATAACCAATGCCCGTAGGCTCCAATAATCAATGCCCCGCAGGGTCCAATAACCAATGCCCGCAGGCTCAATAACCAATTATTATCCCGCAGGATCTGCCAAACACCAACGACTATAACACCACCGAATTACCCCCCCCCCCCCCCCCCCGGTGTAAGTACCATACGAACAACCAAACATCTCAAGAACAAGAATAAGAGAACCACACTACAAAATATCAACCAACCAACAATTATCGAATCACACTTTCACCACAACACACCAAAAACATCCATTTAGTCCTCTACACTTACTGTTATACTTACCTGTCACGATCTATCGGTCCATCGATCACCTGATCGTACCATTTGGCACAATCAGTCATACTCGATCATTCGTTCAACCAATCAATTATTCAAACATTCAATCACTCAACCAATCATGTAAACATTCAATCAACCAATCATGTAAACCTTCAATCGATCATTCAAGCATATAATTTAACTAGTTTCATTAGACTCTTAACTTGAACTAAGTAAACGAGCATGTGAAGCAAACACAAACAACTAATCTGAGGGCTCATCACGGCCTCTCTACCAGTAAAGCAATTCTGAAGTATTGAAAGCGAATTACACTAGTTATTCACATCCTACGCATGCATACTAGACATGTCCGATTATTAGTAATTGAAAGACGCTTATTCTAGTTATTCGCATCCTATATGCCATTCTAGGACCTTTCCGATTTTATTAACCTAATAGGCATACTAGTATTGAAATACTCGAGTAGTTAGGACTTTCCCTACCTTGTGGTCTTCCTCTAACAAATCTCTGCTGTAAAGTTAGATTCACCTCTCCTCCGTTCTTCACACGGGTTCCGGAGTGGTCTTCGTCCCTCGAGTTCGAAACCAAGGTCTTGGAACACAATTAAACTCTAATCAAGATCTAACTAAGAAGCAAGTAAAGCCCCAAAAACAACCCCAAAAGACCAGTTCATAACAAAGATCGAAATTGACGAAAAACACCTCAAAAGAACCCAAAATTGATCTGCCACGGAATGGGTCACGGAGCCGTGACACCACCCGTCACGGATGACGTCACGGAACCGTGACGCCTCCCGTCACAGTATCCGTCACGGATCCGTGGCAGGTCTGGGCAGACTCGCCCTTCTTCAACCTCCAGCTCCTTTTTCCCAAAAATTAACACCCAAACTCCATTTTCAGTCAACAAAAACTCCCAAAACAGATAAATAACTCCAAAGCTCCTCTACCCATGGTAGGAATCATCAAAACCTCAACAATCCAAACTAATTCCAACTCCACAAGTCAATAAAACCCAAGGATTTCCATCAAATACCAACAAATACTTCTCAACAACAACATCTAACATTAAACCAATCAAAACCCAACAACTTCTAGCACAACCAAGCAAAACCCATGAAATGAAATGAACGAAAAAGAGATTTAGATAGTGTTCTTACCTTTAGGAGAATGAGATGAAGAAGATGGTGAGATTTTGGAGAAGAAAGTGGTAGAAAATGAACCCAAGGTGCCTTCTTTCACTTGCTTCTTCTTCAAGACTCCATTGCTCTTCATCCTCTTCTTTTCTCTCTAGATGGTCAGCCAACACTAGCAAAAATGATGAAATTGTTGCTCCCTTTTTCTTTAATAGACCTAATTGGTAAAAAGACCAAAGGCCCCTTTGATATTTTCCCACTTAAAGGTCCTTAGGAGGGTATAGTGGTCCAAGACCACTCCTTTCCTCTCTTCCAATATTTTATGGACAAGTGTCCAAGTAGGGCCCATAAATCTCCAATTTAAATTTCAGCACTATAATTAATTAGGCCTTAGTCGATATAAAGTCCAATTTTGACCAAAGTTGATTTTCCCCAATATTATACTCAAACGAAAGAAAACGGCCCAACTAAGCAAACTGTGATGACGGCTAAGCTTTTTGAGCCCCGGAAAGGTCCCGAATGACTTCCTGAGTCTTCGGTTGACTTTTCCGACCGAAAGTCAAACTTGTTTAGAAATCACTGGTTCGACCGGGAGCGGTTCTTACACTTAGGGGTTCATTGATCCTGATACGACTGCTTCGCAAACCTTTTTTCTCTCCCCTAGAGGATCCCCAACACTTCCTAGAGGGTAAGGTGATCCGGACCCCTCTTCTTATGGGTTAGGGAAGACGCACCTAGAGTCACGTAAGGGGCCGAGCCTTGAGCCTTCAGTCAGAGTCATGTTAAGGCGCAGTCAGAGCCTTATGTCTGACCATCTCCTAATGATTATGTAGGAGATCTTGTATGACCCCTTCCTCAAGTGTCTACACTACATTCAGAGGTAGGGGTGGTGGTGTAAGAACCGCCCCCGGTCGATCCCGATCGAACCGGAGGTTTTCGACGAAAGTTGACTTTTTGCCGGAAAAGTCAACCGATGACTCCGAGGGTCATTCGGGACCTTTCCGGGGCCCAAAAAGCTTAGTCGTCGTTACAGTTAGCTTAGTTGGGCCGTTTCCTTTCCGTTGACTGTAATTTTGGGAAAAGTCAACTAGGACCTTATGTCGGTCAAACGCGGTCCGTTTAGGAACTAAATTCGATTATTTATTTGAGCTGGAGTTATTTAAGCTTGGAGTGGTCCCCACATGGACATGTGTCCATGTTTTCTTGAAAGGAAAGAAATGGATGTATTTTGACCCGTATGCCCTTAATGGTTGCACTTGAGAAGAGAGAGAACAAAGGGGTAGTTTGGGGATCATTTCCTAAGGGTTTAAGACACCAAAGTTGACCATTTTCTCTCATTTTCTGATAGTTGGCCGAATTTACCAAGAGAGAGAGAGAGAGAGAGAGAGTCTTCCATGGAAGCTTGAGGAAAAAGAAAGGGAAAAAGAAGGGACTTTTGCTCATCTCTACATCAAAACTTCATAAAAACCATATTTTCTTCATCTACTCTTCACTACCAAGGTATCTATCTAATCCATTTTCTTTTTGGGTTGATTTTGATTCATGGTTTTGGGAGAGAAATGCTAGAAATGATGGAGTTGGAGGTTGATTGATGTTAGATGATGATTTTGTGGATGGAAGTGAAGTTTGTTGTTGAGAAATCAATTGATTTGAGTAGTTTTGATGAGACCCATTGAGGGTGTTGAAGGATTGGAGATTATTGGGTCTGTTTTGAAGTTCTAAGAGTTCATCAGTGGAGGTTTGATGCTGAAATTCGTGGAAAATGAGTTGGGGAAGAAGAAGAGGGTCTGCCCAGATCTGTTACTGAACGGGGCACGGAGAGGGCTGGATTCCGGCACGGAACGCCGCCCGGAACAGGCTAGGTTCCGGCACGGAACGCGGCACGGAAACAAGCCCAGGTCCCGGCACGGAACGCTGCGCGGACCGTGTCTGGTTCCGGGCCGGTGCGCTCCGCGGACCGTGCCTGGTTCTGGGCCGGTCTATGGCACGCGCCAGGTCTGGTTCCGGGCCGGTCTGTGGCACGGGTCCGTTCGGGTACCGGGCCGGTACGCTGCACGGGTCGGGTCTGATTCCGGGCCAGTGGGCCATCCGAATTGGGCCTCGTTCCGGTCCATTTTCCTTTTTAGCCTATGTTGGACGTTCGGGCTTAATTTAGTTGTTTCTCGTTCTTAACGCAAATGAATTAGTATTGATTCGAGTATTTAATTGTGATCCAAGGCTTCGGACCCGAGATCGACGGAGGAGGAGACCCGAGGACATCGTGAAGTGGAGGAGGAAGCAAGCTAGGTCGTCAGCAGCTAGGAGCTGAGACTTGATTACTTTTGAGGTAGGGAAAGTAGCGAATACCGGTTTAATTGTGGAAAGTTACTAGTATGCTTTTAGAATAATAATAATAACCGGAAAGGTCCTAGTTCGCATATAGGATGTGATTCACTAGAATAACCGTTTTCAATTACAGTAATAACCGGACGAGTCCTAGTTTGCATATATGATGTGATTCACTAGTTAAACCGCTTTCAATTCTGAGAAATTGTCGTTATGGTAGAAGGGTCATGTCGAGCCTTAAGTTGTGTGTTGATTGAAATGCCATGATCTTTGATTGAGATGCATGATGTGTGATTTAGTGTCGATAGATTAAGAATCATGTTATGATATACTCAGTGTAGCATGTTGTGGCTATGTGTGGGCAAGTGTGCCGTGTTTGATGTGATGTGAATCTTTGATTGTGATATGATCGGGTGAGTGATAGACCGATTGGTGTATTGGTGAGTTGGCTCGTTTGGTATACCGTGGTTGAACTATGGTATTGTGATGCGTGTTATTCCCTTGATGTGTGTTCCAAGTGGAGGTGTGTCCGGTATGATACCTACACTAAGAAAGTATGCCAGTGTAGAGTATCGAGGACGAGGACGATTTAACCATTACCGCGATGCTATGTGGTTCGGGAAGGCGTACGACCGAGGTGTGTGCCGGTCTGTTTGCTTGAGGCCTCGAGTCTACGTGACGGGAAGACATCCGACTGATTGTATTGCCGGTCAGGTATGTTACCCCGAGTCTACGTGACGAGAAGATGTCGGGATTGATGCTCTGTGTTCCGGTACGACATAAATGGGATGGGCTGCGATAGCCGGTGATGTTGGGAACGGTTGTACTAAGTTATGTGTTATTTTTGCTGTGTGTTCTGTATGTGTTGGTTGGCTATGTGTGTTGTCTTATGTGATTGTGGTCTTGCGAGAGTGATTGGTGGTTGGTACTTGTCATGTGGGCGTTGTTGATAGTTATGCTTTACTAGTATGCCCTAATTGGACGGTTACTCGTGGTGGTGAACTGGTGTTCATAACCTTAACTACGTTTTCTACTGAGCAAAAGTTCACCCCTTACCTAGTTGTGTTTCAGGTCTTGAGCGGGATTTGTACTAGCTGGATGCTCGATGCTGGGGAGCTAACGAGGGGCCTAGGCTAGCTTGTCTAGAGACGTACTGTTATTTTGAACCGAACCTTTACATAGAGTGTTTTATGAGCTGTTGACTCTTTTTATTGGAGTTTTGGATTTCAAAGTATTACTTTTAAAACTTATAACTGTTGAAATTACTTTATTTACTATTTCTTTAAGTTCACGTCTCGAGTCTGGTCAAAACCGGATTTGGGGCGTGACATGTGGGATAAACTGGAGAAGTGCGTCCTTCTAGCTCTAAGGGTATGTTGTTTCTTTACGTAGGAGATCTTGTGTAAGGCTCTGGTGGAAAGGGAATAACAGATCAAATCCCGATGGGCACTCCAAGCGTTGTTGGCTCGGGAAAGGACCATTTGGATGAATATTATCGACCAATCCCGACATACTCTTATGCGTAAGCTTGAACCCTCGTCAACCATCAATGATAGGTCAAAACGGGGGGTGGGGTTTAAGGATGTCACACACAAATCCGGTTTTGACCGAACTCGAGACGTGATTTAAAAATAATAATAATAAAAGTAAATTTAAACAAAATAAATCTCCGAATTTAGTTCCAAATCAAATAACTCCGGTAACACGAGTCAAACGCTCGAAATCCCAAATAAAAACAAATAAAGTTTAGTACAACAAAAGGAAGTACGTCTCTACTAAGCAATAACACCCGCACTCTCGATAAGTTCCCGAGCTCTGAGCCGTCCCCTAAACCGAATCACGCTCAAGACCTATAAGAAACAGTAATGAAGGGGGTGAGCTTTCGCTCAGTAGGAAAAAGTAGTAAAAGGGGATGAGCTTTGTAAGAACCGCCCCCGGTCGAACCCGGTCGAACCGGAGGTTTTCGGCGAAAGTTGACTTTTTGCCGGAAACGTCAACCGATGACTCCGGGAGTCATTCGGGACCTTTCCGGAGTCCAAAAAGCTTAGATGTCGTTACAGTTAGCTTAATTGGGCCGTTTCCTTTCAAATGACTGTATTTGTGAAAAAGTCAACTATCAGTCATTTTCGGTCAAACCTACGACTTAAAGAATTATTTAATTGCTTTGCTGAGATATTTTGGAAGAGGTGGTCCCCACTATGGACACATGTCCATAGTAGCTTGGGTGAGATGAAACTAGGGCAAAAGACCCCTATATACTTGTTTTTGGTCTTGAAAGTCTTTTGGGCATTAAGGGCAATTGGGTCACTACACTATTAGGTTAAAGTGGACCTTAGGTGAGCAATTCAGCCCAAAATCTTAGTGTTTGCCGAAATTAGAGAGAGTGTGAAGCTTGAAGCTTGAAGAAGAACAAAGGAGAGAAAGGGGGGAGCTTTTTGGGTCATTTCTTCATCAAAGGTCTTGATTCTTCCATTTTCTTCTTCTACTCCCCATTTCCAAGGTAATCATCTAATCCCTTTTCGTTTTGGGTGATTTTGGTTCATGGGTTTTGAGGAGAAATGATGAACTTGGTTGGGCTTTTGAGTTTTGGGTATTGGATGATGATTTTTGGAGAGAAAAGGAGGTTGGATGATGCGTTTAAATTGGTTTGTTGTGGTTTTGATGAAGACCCATGTTGGGTGTTGAAGTAGAGACGTTGTAGGGTCTGTTTTGGAGCTTTAAGAGGTCATCAATGAAGGTTTTGAGGGTTAATTTCGTGGAAAACCGAAGCTGGAGGAAGAAGAAGGTGAACAGTGTCAGACCCGTCACGGATCTGTGGCGGGTACCGTGACGGGAGACGTCACGGCTCCGTGAGGGAGACCGTGACGGCGTCAGTCACAGATCCGTGAGGAGAACCGTGACGGTGCAACCAACAGATCCGTGACCAGATCCGTTACGGAGCACGCCAAGGCTCCATGACCAGAACCGTGACAGACCTGAATTGGGCCTTTTGGGCCCATTTTGTTGGATTTCGAGTAATTGGGACGGTTATCTATAACCGGGTCCTTTTGGGGTTAATTTTGAATGTTTTCCTCTTTAAACCTTTGAGAATTACTCTTGAATCGCGAATTGTTTTGTGATCCAAGACTTTGGACCCGAGCTTGACGGAGGAGGACACCCTTGGATCTCGTGAAGTGGAGGAGGAAGCTAGCCAGGTCGTCCGCAGCTAGGATTGGGTTGCTCTTTAGGTAGGGAAAGTAGCGAATACCAGTTTAATTGCGGAAAGTTACTAGTATGCATATAGGTTGTAATTACTTGTTTTAATGTTTAGAATTGCATAGTAGGATGTGAGGAACGAGTTAAATGAGGGATAGCTTACGTGTCATGTCGAGCCGTAAGTTTGGGATTGTCGTGCTGTAGAAATGCATGCGGGCCATGTCGAGCCCTTAGGGTTACGTGTTGATTTGTGATGCCATGATCTATGTTTGAGATGCATGATGTGTGATTTAGCCGTCGCTAGATTGAGAAGCATGATAAGGTATACTCGGTGTAGCATGTTGTTGCTACGTTTGGGCAAGTGTGTTATGCGTGATGTGATGTGAACCAATGGTTGTGATATGATCGGGTGAGTGATAGACCGATGTGTGTGTGTGTTATGGTCAGTTGGCTCGGTTGGTATACCGTGGTCGAACTATGGCATTTTGATGCGTGTTATGCTCTTGATGTGTGTTCCAAGAGGAGGTGTAAACAGTATGATACCTACACTGAGGGATAGTTCCGGTGTAGGGTATCGAGGCCAAGGATGGCGTGATCAGTACCCCGATACACTATTTTCGGATGCACTATTTTCCGGCCCCTAGGGTCCTAGGAGGGGTTGGGGGAGGGTTTGGGCTCTTTTCGAGATTAGGATTGTGAGGTAGCTGGTGAGGTTTGGGTGTTGGTGCTTTTCTTATATTTTATGTGTGTGGGCTCCTCGCTGTTTGGTGAGTGGGTAGAAGCCTTCTAGGCTTGAGTCTCTCTTTGTTCTCTGGGTGTTTTGAGGCTTTATTGGCCTATGGTCTTCCTATTGTTTCATTTTCATCTTTTGAGGTTCTCCAGGAGTTGATTTTATGCTTGTGGATCCTCTCCTACGGCTTTGTCCGCTAAGGAATTATCTACATGAAGGTTTGGTTGTGTTTTTGTGTTTTTCAGTGAGCAGCTACATAGACTTTAAAGAAGCCATCTTCCACGTTCCACCTTCCAGAATCTTATTTCTTCAAATGCCTGACATGGCCAAGCATTTTTCCCAGCAACTCTGTCCGCTTAAGTTGGGGAGTTTGGCATCGTGTGACAGAATTGTGCAAAGACCTTCATATTTTCTTCTGATATTATAGATGATCAAGTTGTGTTGTTGGATTCTCTCATCCTATGGTTCTTTTTCCTGAGATCTGTTCTATTGCTCCTTCCTTCAAAATTGGCACATTCCATTTCAAGTTGTGTTGGCTCAATTCTGCAGGTTCTGTCTCATTCCATTTCAAGTTCTGATGGCTCGATTATGTAGGTTTTCCAGCAAATGAGAACACAATCATAGCTCTAAGTGACAGTATTTATAAGAACTCTCGGTTTGGGTTTCTTGGGTTAACTTTCTTTCCTTTGGTGTCGGGATTGGCATGTTTATGTTGGGGTTCTTTTCTTGGTTGTGTAAGGGTAGATCATTAGGCTTAAACTTGTTTTCTGTAGCTAGAATTCTAAGTTTTTTTGTATTTTCTTCCATCTCAGAAGAGTGTTATTAATTCAATTTGTTTTTACTGATAAAAAGAAACTCATAAGATAATTTAATTTGAAATTAAAAGGGTAAAATGGTAATTTAACATTAATTTGTTAGTTTTTTAACATAATTTGTCAAAAAGGTTCGTGGACCGAACAAAAGGGTACGAAAATGATCATTTCCAAACATATGGGACATTAATGTCTGTGGACCAAATATAAGGGTGCTAAAATATATTTAACCCTTAAATTTGTGAATAATTCATTGAACAGAATTGGTTTACAAATCTAATTTTACGGAATTGTTTTACTTTTACATTGGAACTGGTTTATAATCATTTGTATTTTTTATTTGACATGACATATTTGATCTACCAATCAACTTCAATTTGGAGTTAATAAGATACCTTTATTGAATCAATCCCATGTCGCATAATTGCTGAAACCGATATTAGATTATTTTATCAAACTATCATTTTGGATTATGGAAAAAATCAACATAATCTATTTTGTTTTCGCTGAAACACTTTAAACGATTCAATCTAGTTTCTTGAGAAAAAAAAAAGATTTACTCTTCATCTAGTTTCTTTCCTTTGATGTTGAGTTAATCAAGTTGCTTGGGTATTGGTGCTTCTAAGCCCTTGCACAACTAACCAAAATACTCATTTTGAACCTATAGAGCATGTAGAGTATTGAGTTATGTGAACTTAAAGACCAAACTCATCCTTATATTTTTTTTTATCAGTATTTTTTTGTATTTAAAGCCAAGATTTCGAAAAGAAATGCAAGGTCAAGGGATAAACCCTCAAGAGTGATTACAACTAAAGGAGGCAACTAATATGCTCCACAACGTTAACTTGCACTGCAAGAAAACTTAAAAACAAACCTAAGCTAAATAAGAAATTAAGCACAACTATGTCAAACAATGACAAACTCCCAAACCCCCCAACTTCAAAACGAAGTTCAATAAGATGTCAAGCACAACTAGGTCAAACCATGACTATCTCCCAACCCCCCAACTTTAGATCAACACCTCAAAACATAACGAAATACCTAAACCAGACATTCTACCCAAAACTAATACCTGTCACATTACACAACAAACCAAGATCCTACCATGAACCGAACCCCAAATTAAGTACACTGGACCGAGGTGAAACATCACCACCTTATGTAGCAACACAACAGTAGCAATCACAAGTCACCAACAAAACCCAGGACAGTAACAGCATCCAAAACACAGCAAAAACATCAGAGACAAAGGCAGCCAAAACATGAGAAGAGACTGCATAAGTAAAACTCTCACCCCAAATACTACAAACTCATCCTTATATAGTGTACGTACTCTACTCATCATAGAATTTAGAAGTGATGACATGTAATATACAAATTTGATGGAAATATAAAATCATCCATGCATAACGATTGTTTTCCAAAACAAACTATAGAGAAAGGCGTGAAAATCTACTTTACATTAAGATGATAATAAGAGGGGAGGAAAAATCAAATAGAAACCACTCCTTAACGTAAAAATTGTGTGAACCAATCCAAGCCATTCATTTTAAGAATGGATGGATGAGATGCAATTGATTTGTTGACTTGTTGACTGCAAAAAAACAGCACTTTTTAGTAAGGGGTAAGGGCTTTTCAGTAAAACCATCATTTTTTTTTACCAATTCACTAATTTAATTTTTCCCGCTTCGTTTGAACTCCGATTGGTTTCAAACTTGCGCCATTAGTTTTGTTTTTTCAAGGGCTTTCTATCAAGATCAGTCATGAATATATTTTGAAGCACGAAAAAAAAATTATTTTCGGGGTTGATTTTTTTTTTAAAAGTTAAGTCTGGGTAATTTTTATCAACACTATAAATTGGGTTTATCAACACTATACACTGGATTTATCAACACTATACACTGGATTTATCACCTCATTTTCCAAAATCGAACATGATTTTTATCACATCATCACATGTTTTTTTATGAACACTAAGCACTAGTTTTATCAACCCTAAACACTATGTTTATCATTCAATTACATGTGTTTTTATCATCCCATCACATGTTTTTTTATCAACACTAAACTCTAGGTCATCACCCTTATTTTGGGGCTGATTTTAAAAAAATGTCTGGGTAATTTTTATCAACATTATACACTGAGTTTATCAACACTATACATTGGGTTTATCAACATTGAACACTAGTTTTATCACCTCATTTTTCAAAATCGAACATGATTTTTATCACATCATCACATGTTTTTTATGAACACTAAGCACTAGTTTTATCAACACTAAACACTATGTTTATCATTAAATTACATGTGTTTTTATCATCCCATCACATGTTTTTTTTATCAACACTAAACTCTAGGTCATCACCCTTATTTCGGGGCTGATTTTAAAAAAATATTTAAGTCTGGGTAATTTTTATCAACACTATAGACTGGGTTTATCAACACTCTAGACTGGGTTTATCAACACTGAACACTAGTTTTATCACCTCATTTTCCAAAATCGAACATGTTTTTTATCACATCATCACATGTTTTTTATGAACACTAAGCACTAGTTTTATCAACACTAAACACTATGTTTATCATTAAATTACATGTGTGTTTATCATCCCATCACATGTTTTTTTTATCAACACTAAACTCTAGGTTATCACCCTTATTTCGAGGCTGATTTAAAAAAAAGTTAAGTCTGGGTAATTTTTATCAACACTATACATTGGGTTTATCAACACTATACACTGGGTTTATCAACACTAAACACTAGTTTTATCACCTCATTTTCCAAAATCGAACATGATTTTTATCACATCATCACATGTTTTTTATGAACACTAAGCACTAGCTTTATCAACACTAAACACTATTTAACACTAGTTTGATACCCCGATATAAAAAAATTATTAGTGAAGATTTATCAACACTAAACATTGTTTTTATCACCCCAATATAAATTTTTATTTTCGTGCTTCAAAATATATTCATGACTTATCTTGATTTAAAGCCTTTGGAAAAAAAATATTAGCGCAAGTTTGAAGCTAATCGGAGTTGAAACGAAGCGGGAATGATTAAATTAATGAATTGTTGAACAAAAAATGGACATTTGTCCACATGGCACCATGCTATTACAATTATGCTCTTGCTTGTGTGAGAAAGTAAGAAAGTGGCGTGAGTTTTGGTTGAATTGGGGTGATGATGTGGCATTATGGTGAATGTTGGATCTAAAGGGTGTGTGGATAGGATTGGTTCACACAGATTTTAGAATAAGAGGGGTTTTTATTAGATTTCTCCTCAATAAGAGGGATGTGTAGCTTTGGGAAAAGAAAATAATGGTTCATTGACCAATACATAAACATAGATTCTTATGTTTAACCCTTAGAAAAATATATGAGTTGGACCCAGCATACAATACCGCCTACAAAAGAAATCTTCCAAGAAATCTTTATATATATTAGGATGTTTCACAAGATATATATAACATCACCTGTTACACAATAATTTATGATTTCATAGCTAAAATAACAAGGGAAGGTAAATGATCTGTTGGTTGCAAAAGTTGATTGCAATAGCACATTGCATTAAGTTCAAAGAAACAACACTGCTACAAGATCACAAAAGAGGTAAAAGCTCAATAGTACTAGAAAATTATAGATAGCACGATCTTACAAAACATCTTTAACTACACCTATATTCGCATGGAGAAGACGAGCTGCTTCTAATTCTAGTCAAGGAGTCCCGCCTCCAGGTAGCTTTCGATGGAATCAGTGAGAGTTTCTTCCAATGATTTGGCACTCCAACCCAGCTTCCTCAATTTCTCCGAACTTATCCTTGGTTCTTCGGCCACCTCAATGAAACTGTCAATGCACAAGGATGATAATACATCAGAAACTCAATATGTTACAGTGAAAACAAGTATCTTGCATAAATATAAAACATGAGGAGGGCAGAAGCTTACTCTTTTGGGTAATTATAGTTAGGGTATAGACTCCTCAACTTGTCGATAAAATCATTCATCTTAATCATGTGCCCTGCACATATATATCTACCTTTGGCCTCTGGTTTCTCGTACATCAGTAGCAGAGCTTCAGCAACATCCCTTACGTCAACTATCTTCTGAAGCCTATTTTCCTTTGACTCGTACCCTTCTGTAATAGATTGGCTAATGTGAGGAAGTAAAAGCAAGTATTTTTTTTTGATAAGCTCGAAAATTTATTGATAAAACCGAATCCAGAAAAGGAAACGAAAAACCCTGATTTAAGAAAAAGCAGGGTAGCAACTAAAATAACAGAGGGGTTCCAACACAAGGGGAACCAAATGGCTTAACCTTTTCTTAAAAAGAAAAAACAAGGAGCAATAAAACAGAAAAAACCCATCAAAACGTCACCGGCCAATCGGCGAGGCCTTCTTCTTGGCAGCCAACTCTCGGATTACCGTCCAAGCGTCGGGACCCTGAGACGACCCGACGATTTGAGTTTCTCCATTTATAACTTGCTCAACCTGTTTCCCAATGTCGACGGGACGAACAACTCTATCCCGATCTCTAGAGACCTTCGGCTTGCACGATAAAGTGTAAAAATCCGTTAGATGTTTAGGGGGACGACTCTCCCGCTTCTTGACCAGAACTTCCTTCCACGGCGAGGCCACCTTTGGAGGCGGTTGAACTGTTGCGGCGTCCACCTGAGCATCCACCGTTTCAGACACAACCATCTGCACACTTGGACCAGACCCCTCTACAACATGGTGTGTAGCATTAGACCCATCTACAGTATCAAGCCCACACAGGACCTGGACAGGCCCAACCCCAGTTACACCATCTTCGGCAGCCTTCATCTCCACGCGATCGCAACGATGACAATCATCGATCAATTTCCCAAAATCACGGACTGACGTGTCACAATCCTCCGGCAAATCTCCTACTCCAATCACCGCCACAGCCAAGTTCTTCTCCGGCGACTCAGCTTCTGTGGGATGGACTGGCAATACTGACCTATTTTGTACACTCTGGTGATTCCCAGAAACAGAGTATACCGATGGCAGCACACCAGAATTTGGAACCGGCACCGGAGCAACGGGCAATCGGCGATGCCAGGTCGTGGCAATAAACAACACGTACCCATTAAGTTTAAAACCATTAATAGCCTCCACTGCCTTAGTTGCTGCCTCAATTGAATCGAAACGTACAAAACCGAAGTATCGATTACTTCGATTTGGGCGTTTAGAGACCTTCACAAACACAACTGTACCAAATGGACTGAAAACATTGCGTGTCCAGTCTTCCGATTCCTCGAAAGGTAAACTATGAACAAAGATTTCATCCTTTTGTTCAACAAACTTACCAATCATGCGAAGCCTGCGAAAGCGGTGAGCTAACGAATGCTTCTCTACAGCTACCTGCTGTGTCTCCAAGCCAGTTCCGAGAATTAAGGCTAGAGAATCTGAGTGTGAGACGCTGCCCTCAACATCCACATCACCTGCGACCGGAGCCTTGGCAGTAGTAGAAGTTGTTCCAGCAGCATCCCCCCCAGACGATCTCCTCTTAGTCCTCTTTCTTCGCTTGGTACTACGAACATTCTCCTCTATCGGCGCTTTCCGGTTAACGGAAGAGTGAGCCTTCTTTGAACGACCGAAATTCTTCATCAATCCCTCCGAAATTGCTAACACAAGATTCAACGTCGTCACAATTGAACCTAACGTCGTGGTTACCTCCGATAGCAGACTATTGACCGAAGGTGTGGAGCTCTGGCGACGACGTGAAGTCATGGTAGATAATTTCATAGTCTAACCCGTGATACACCAAAACACTGCACAACACAGATGGAGCACGACCCAAACCTGGTGATTGCGAACGAGGCTGACGCCGGCGACGATACAAGTGTTGACGAACCCAAACTGGCGGCTTGACACGACCCAATCCCTGGTGCTGGCGAACAAGGGCCCAAACCTGACGCCGGCGACGATACAGGTGCGTGACGAACCCAATCTGGCGGCTGGATGGCGCGCAGTCTGCGACAATGCCGAGAATACGAGTCGGCCGGGACGGAAAACGCAGCGGCCGTGCCAGACAGCGACGAATCCAATCTGACCGGCGATCCCAGTCTGAACGGTGCACAGGAGTGAGACGCCCCTACTATTGCTGAGAAACGCTCCCTGAGACGAGAGCACAATTCCGGCAGGCGGCGACGACAGGTTTTGGGAAAAATCTATTTCGCGCGCGTGCAGCGCATACAATCGCGTTCCCGTTTTTTTTGTGTGTGGATATAAAAGCAAGTATCTTTATAACCATGTAACTTCCAATAAGAACGTTTTAGCATTATTATGTCTTCTCCACACAAGAATTCCAATCCATATTTCATGCATTTAAAAATGGAGAAAGTATAGTTTCTAACCCCCAACTACTAGTCTCTGACCTTAGGTTTCAACTCCTACATTATTATGTCTTCTCCACACAAGAACTCCAATCTATATTTCATGCATCTAAAAATTGGAAAATTATAGTATCTAGGCCCCAACCATATTCCGAAGGTCGAATCCTAACATCTCTAATCTTTGGTTTGAACTCTTACATGTGGCTTTTCAGAAATTAATATTTCTTAGCGTAAAGGTGACGATAAATTTTTTAAAAATTCTTCACCTTTACACTAAGAACTAACAATTTATATAAAGTTACTGATAGGAATTGAAACTAAAGGTAAAATATTTTAAGATCTAATATTTAGGGTATAGTTCACAGTTAGGAACAAAAGTTATCCCTCTAGAAATCTACATATGCCACCAACAACTATATGAAACAGGAAAACCATTAGCGCGTACCCTTCAGTTGCCTGATAAGAAACCCGCTACTAGAATTCAATGTGGACTGTAGCATTGGCCCCAAAACAAGTGTAGGGCAAAGTGTTATAACATCAAGCCCACTTCTTTTTCCATACTCTACTGCCTCACTTTCAGCTTCAGTTTTTGAAAGGCCATACCAATTCTGGTACAAGCAGACAGATCGGGATTCAGCATACACATACAAATCATTTTTGAAACCATTGTATCACTTTTATACCAGAATCATGAATTTCAAATCAGTCACCTTCATTTTCTTCTGAAATTCTTTATCAGACCAACATGTCTCGTCCTTGACTTTGTCCTTGGGCCACTTAGGATTCATGGAAACAGCAGCGCCAGAGGACACAACAATGGTTCGGTTTACTTTTGCTTCAGAGCATGCTTTAAGCACATTAAGTGTGCCCTTCACTGCAGGCTCAATTAATTCGACCTGCAATGAATAGGTACTTGAGAATAAGTGATTAAAATGAATGATAAAAGTCCAACCCAACCGGAAAGCTCAAGTTGATGGGTGGAGGCATCAATATACTAATCAAGTGATCAATTCGTATAATAAGACAAACTCACAAGCCAAACTAGATCTGATATCATGTTAAACCCCAATCCTACCCAAAAACTCAAACTGATGGGTGAAGGCATTAATATACATAATCAAGTGGTCCATTCGTCCATCCATTTTTAATATGAGACACTCTCACTTAAAGTGATAGTAAGTACTTGCCTGAGGATTTGATACGGGACGGATTGGCAGTGGGCTTGCAACATGAAATACTCCCTTGCATCCTTGGATTGCAGAATAAAGAGAGTTGTAGTCCAGCAACTCTGCCTTGAAGAGTTTGAGATTCTCCGATGCCCTTTCAAGTTTATACAGATGAGCATTCTTCTCACTCTCTGTACAGCAGTTTTAAGAGTAAGTAAGAATTGCAATTTACAAGTAGAAAAGGAAATGGTGGGTACCTGGGTCCCTAACAGTTCCATGGACAGTGTACCCCTTGGAGAGGAGAAGCTTGACGAGCCAAGAAGCAACATAGCCTCCTGCACCTGTCACACACACACCTCCTTTCTTTCCCTCCATTAATCAACCTCAACGTTTGCGAGAGCTCTCTGAAATTTGCAATTGAGCCAAGGAGAATGAGGTTATATAGATATGGATTTTTGGCTGCTAGTGAGACTAGTGGCAAGAGGGTTTGGTTGCGTCAGCAGTGATGTCATCACTCGGTCGCGTCCACGATCACACCAACGACGAGCCCACATGTAAATACAAGTGCACAAGGGTTTTGGTTACCCAACTGTTCCAAAAGTTGATATTGAACTTTCAAATTAAAAGGCCCAAACCCAATATTAACATTGGGCCAGCAACCATGGCAGCGGCTCCACCGGCTACTCTGTGCTCTAACTACGTTTTTCTTTCTTCCCCTTGCTCGTCTTTGGCTTATTGTCGGCTTTTTCCATTTTTTTTGCTGATTATGGCACTCTACATTATTATGGAGAAAGCAATGAAAATATGAATAATCTCTTTTTTATTGATCTAACGAGTATAAAATTGCCAAAAAGTAATAGCTATGTATAGATATGTATATTCTTGTACTTCCTATATGTTTTAACCTTCATTTTTTTCCGATTTTGACACAGTATAAAATATGCCAAAAACAATAAAAATATGAATAATTTATTTTTCATTGACCTAACGAACTCGTGTTGGCCAAAAAATAGTGGATATGCGTAGATATACATATTATTGTTCTCACTAAATGTTTTAACATGATAATAACTTTTGCCATTGTTTTGTCGATCCTGACATACTATAGTACGTAGAAAACAGTGACAAACCGAAAAGTATATTTTTTATGGACCTAAGGTACTCGAATTGGCCAAAAAATAGTGGGTATGTGTAGATAAGCATATTCTTGTTCTCCCTACATGATTTAACCTGATAATAATTTTTTCCATTTTTTTTCCCGAGTCTTAAATAATATAGTAGTCGAAAATGGTGAAAAACCGAACAATCTATTTTTCACTTACCTAACGAACTCGGATTGGCAAAAAATAGTGGGTATGCGTACATATCCATATTCTTGTTCTCCCTAAATGTTTTAACCTAATAATAATTTTTCCACTTTTTTGTCGATTCTGACATATAATAGTATATCGAACACAGTGAAAAACCGAAATGTCTACCCTTTGTAAATGCAAACTATTTTTACGATTTAGGCTTCTTAACAAACCTAACTTGGCCCATCCTTCTAGCTACGCTGTTAGATACATACGATGGGTCTTCCGTGTGTAATGGGGCTCAAAATAACGTGGTTAGGTTTTGCCTTTTTATTACCATAAAGGCTTGTCGGTCCTTTGTAAATGCGAACTTTTTTTTTTACTATTTAGGCTTCTTAACGTACCCAAATTGGCCTCTCATTCTGGCTATGCTTTTAGATACATACGGTAGAGCTACCGTGAGGAATGAGGATCAAAATAACGCATTTAGCTTTCGTTCGGTTTTTTGCCGTAAAGGCTTGTCGACCCTTTGTAAACGCGGACTATTTTTGCAATTTAGGCTTCTTAACAAACCCGAATTAGCCTCTCCTTCGGAATCTGAAGAGTGTATGTTGTGTCAGAAGTACACGAAAAGGAAGGGAAAGGCTGTGCACAACCAAGTACTCACTATCAACCGAATGGACCGGGAAAAGACCGAGAAGGCAAAAGTCATTCTCACACTAGACGACAAATTCGAGAAGTATTATACCAAACACAATAAATTACAAGAGAATGACGTGTCAGACTTCACCGAGAAGCAGCTGGACAATCACACAAAAATGAAGTTTTTATTGATGGCAAAATGTGAGAAGATCCACGCTTGTACTACTTTTATTAATTAATAAATGTATTATTTTGTATTTATTTAATTTCTTTTTTATTAATTACAAGTTGAAGTTTAATTTCATTTAGTTAGTTTAATTTTTTATTAATTAATTTTATCAAATTTATTTCAAATTTATTTAGTATTTACTGTTTTAAATATGAATTTAATAGATTCAGTAAAATATCAATTAATTATAAAATCAACATTCACTCAGCATCCTAGTAAATCAGCCCTTTGTAAATGCATTTAACTTTTAGCCATTTTTTTTTGTCATAATGGCTTGTTGGCCCTTTGTAAATGCATTTTGTTTGTGCAATTTAGGTTCCTTAACGAACCCGAATTGGCCCTTTTTTTTCCTGAATATGCTCTTAGATACATACGATAGCGCTCCTATGAGATTAAGAGCTCAAAATAAGTCATTTATCTTTCACCTATTTGTTGCTATAATGTCTTGGCGATCCTTTGTAAATGCGTACTTGTTTTGCAATTTAGGGTTCGTAACGAACCCGGATTGGCTCCTCCTCGTGAGTACGTTGTTATATACATACGATAGCGCTCACGTGAGGTCCAAGGCTCACAATAACAACTTTAACTTTCACCCATTTTTTTGTCATAATGGTTCATCGACCCTTTGTAAATGCGCTCTGTTTGTGCAATTGAAGCTTTTTAACGAACTCTAATTGGCCCTTTTTTCTGACTACGCTCTTAGATATATATATATGATAACGTTCCTGGAGGTTAGAGACTCAAAATAACGCTTTTATCTTATACCACATGTCTATATTTTTAAATATTCAAATTAGTAATAAATTTATACCGAACGTATTCTTATTTATTGTGGTTTATTTTATGCATCATTATATAAAATATTAATGTTTTGAAAAGATTATAGTAAACGCTCTCAAGGTTCTTAAACCCTAGGAGTTTTGCGATGACGGTGAAGGGATTTTCAGGAAAATCCAATCACCGTCGTACAAGGATGGAGGTCACGAGCGCTGTTTCGAAGGGGATACACCCTCCAGCTTCCGTTCCTTCTCTACTTCAAGGTACTCCTAGATCCACAATGTCCGTTACTACGGGGTCGGCAATGGGGGAGGTTTCGTTTTCGCTCTCTGTCCGCAGGGAGAAAGGGTAGTCTGTGGCGACAGCCGGAGGCGGGGTGGGGCCGATATCTGGTACGCGTCGGCCGCATCTGGAGGGAGAGGTGGCCCCGGCGAGGTCTCAGCGTTTAGGGTTTCACGAATCCATAGCGGCAGCGACTACTTTCAAGTCTGGCAGCAACCGTGTGTCGAGCGGCGGGGTTCCTGCAGAAGGTACGGTGGGTCTCTCACCTTTAACCTCTTCTCCCTCGTCGTCTCGTGAATACTCGAGACCTCTTGTTCGGTTCTTTCCGGTTTCGGGAGAGATGGAGCAAGGGGATCCGATGAGGATCTTCTTCGCCAACAGAAAGGAGGAAGAAGGTCAGTCGATCTCTAGGGGCATGGGGCGTCGGCGAACTCAGGGACATTTGGCGAAGCAGCCACGGGGGCTGGGACAATTGCCAGCGTCCATCTGGGATCCGGGATTGGAGAGAGGTCGGATCCACTGGTGGCGGCGTGAAGGGAAGGGGTCGGCTAGGGCTCCCCTGGACGGGCCGCGTGGTCTGGGCATCCAGGGTCAGCCTTTGGTTCGTGGCTCTCCTGGGCAAGCCAGGCCTGCTAGAGGGGCCGAGGGGACCAGGCCCATGCTGGACCAAATGGGCTCTGATATGGATTCTGGGTTTGGCCTAGGAACCCGGGTCAACTTACTATAGATGGGTCGGGTCCACCCCGGTTTGGAGGCAGAATTGGATCGGCGGGGGGCTGCAAGCACCCTCGCCTCAAGGAATGGGTCCTTGGGGGTCCAGGGAGGGGTCGGTCGGGTGTACCTCCTCTCTGGGCGTATGGTGGCAGTGGTTCCACCAAAAGTCGACAAGGTTCTTCCCTGCTAGTTCGGGGTCAGCACTCTCGCGTTTAGGAGCCTTACCAGTATCAGTCAGGGGAGGACGACGCACGCTGACATCCCAGGGGAGTTATCGGTCCACCTCTAAAAAGATCCACACTAGATTTGCTCGATCAGTGCCCCTTTGGTTGGTTTATGCTGTATCGGTGTCCAGGATGCTACCGTAGTTCTCCTGTGCAATCAACCTCTATATCCAAGAGCAAGTTTAATATTCTGGTCTTTTTTTTTTCAATTCCATTGTAATTCTATTTTTGTACCGAAGTCTTTATAGTTTTGCGAATATTTTAAAGTCATAGTATCTCCATTTCGATCAAAAAAGATTATAGTAAACTAATAACAAATATTTTTAGTAATTATGATTTGTAGACACGCATACAACTTAGTCTGAGCTTTCCCATCTCATTTAATACTTGTCATCCAAGTTTTTCCCCTCATATTGCCTACGAACTAGGACTTTCACTTTCATTTAGTTCCCATTCTTTTATCTGATTTAGTACCGTTTATTTTAAGCATCATTATATAAAATATTATAGTTTTGAAAAAGTCAATTAGATTAATAAGAAGAATGTTCTTATTAGGTACGATTACTGGTCTAGACATTTCTATAGCATAGTGTTAGTTTCCCATCCTCATTTAATCCTTGTCATTCAATGTTTCTACTTATTGCCTGCTAACTAGAACACTTCTTTTTCATATTTTGTAAGCCCAAGGAAGGGAAAAGCCCTTGCTCTCGAACCCTCGGATTGTCACGTCGTCCGATCAACATGCTGCATTTAGGGCTGTTTTACCTGCCGATCACCGTCATCAACCACGACTGCGTCTCCTCCCCGCTACCGGTCGTCTTCTACGCCTGCTACGACTCCCACGATCTCCTCCATTAGGATTGTCGCGCTGCCCGATCCCTGCTTCTGAGGCTGTTTCACCAATCGTCCACCGGCAGCAGCCACGTCCACTGATACTAGAAGTTCTCTACCCCTGCTACGACTCTCACACCTCCGTCTCCATCAGGACAGGTACAGGTTTCATGGACTGTTTGTTATTGATTCAATTTACTTCTTAGTCGTATAATAGCAACAATCCTGGCTTGGAATTATCAGGGTCTCGGCTCGGACCACAACCGCCGGCAATTGAAGGACCTTGTGACTACCTTTAAGCTGGATATGGTATTTTTAACAGAAACCCGTCATGTGGAGAATAGTAACTCCCGTTCCCGCCTTGCTATTCTCCGGCGTGTGTTGGGGTTCCAAGGGGAGACGGGTATACCCGGAGTTATATCCCAAAGTACACATGGATAGGGTCCGGGGACGACCAACAAAGAAGGGGTGATGTTTTTGTGATCAGACTGATGTTAGGTTGAGGTTATATCCGAACAACAAACTCACATTGATGTGAAGCTGGGGTTTGGACAAGACCCGACGATCCGCTTTATAGTGATTTATGGTGAATCGGATAACGCGTTCCGGTACCGGACTTGGAACCTACTCCGCAAACTGGGTACAGTTCGGGCACCATCTACATGGATTCTAATAGGTGACTTCAACAGTATTTTACGACCCAGCGAGAAAAAGGGGGGCACTCCACCCTTTGGAGCTCATGCAAGGTTTTCAGCATGATGTTCAGGACATTGGGGTTAAGGAGGTACCGCTCTCAGGGTACCAGTTTACATGGACAAGGGGTTAAGATGTCGATACCCGAATGGAGATCCAGCTGGATATGGTCTTTATGTCTCCGCATGCTGGAAAACTGGCTCCCTCAGGCATCCCTTAGGAATTTGGGATTTTCTACTTCGAACCACATGCCTTTACTACTTCGCCTTCATCGGGAGGACTCAGGACGAGGTCCAAGAAAATTCAGGTTTGAGAATGCATGTGTGGAGCACCCAAAGTGTGGGACATTGATCCAAAATGAATAGGGAATGCCAGGAGACAGGCATATCAAATACCATATCAGGGATATTTGCGCCTTTTTGGACAGTTGGGGGCAAATAGTTTTTCGGGACAACGTTAACCAGATCCGACGGTACCAGAGGAGGCTAGCCTATCTAAACAGACGCACAGAAAAACAAGGTATTAAACATAGATTGGCTGTTCTGAAACTCTATAACCGAGC
The DNA here is from genome assembly GCA_963921825.1 of Erodium maritimum. Lineage (NCBI taxonomy): Eukaryota > Viridiplantae > Streptophyta > Magnoliopsida > Geraniales > Geraniaceae > Erodium > Erodium maritimum. The sequence continues at coordinate 34,667,383 of OY997596.1, forward strand.
CTTGGCGCAACAGGAGCAATTATGGCGTCAACGAGCGAAGCAGCATTGGCTGGGAGAGGCAGATCGTAATACCAAATTTTTTCTGCGCTCGGCCACAAAGAGATAGAAGAGAAACAGAATTACTGTCTTAGAATATGATGATGGGTGGAAGTAACACGGAATGGAGGAATGGTTGAGATGATATTGACCTATTTTCAGCAGATTTGTACAATAGGGTCGTGTGTAGATTATGATCTCCCAATGATGGTCCCTGCGTTGATATCTTCCTCATAGAACGTTATACTAACAGCCCGGGTTACTGATGAGGAAATCCGGAAAGCAGTATTCCAAATGGGGCCATCAAAGTCACCAGGTCCAGACGGTCTTAATCCGAAAATTTTCCAGCAATATTGGGAAACTCTAAGTTTGGAGGTCATTGACTTTGTACGTGCAGTAGTATCCACATGCAATATTGATAGCGATATCAACAAGACTATCCTAGTCTTGATACCAAAGAAGGTGACAGCCCAGAAGATTGACGATCTCCGTCCAATTGCCCTTTGTAACATTATCTTTAGAATCTAATCCAAAGTCCTTGTCAATCGGATCAAGCCACTATTGTACCTGATTATATCCATCAACTAGGGAGCCTTTGTCCTAGGGCGAGCCATCCAGGATGATTGTTTTATTTCGTCTGAGATAATCCACGCCCTTAGACGTCGGACGTAGGGGCCGAATGGCTTTATGGCACTGAAATTAGACATGAGTAAGGCATACGATCGAGTGGAATAGTCCATTATTCTAGAGATGATGGGAGCTTTCGGATTTGGGCTAAGATGGAGATCTCTGGTACTTCCATGTATGAGGTCCATCGAATACATAGTTACCTCGGATGGGAAAAGTACGTCTCCGTTTACAACAGGCCGGGGTATTCCCCAGGGAGACCCTCTATCACCATACTTATTCTTATTTTGTATGGAAGGGTTATCTCAAATGTTATCATAGGTAGAAAGGGATGGGACGCTGCATGGGGTTTCAGTGGCCAGAGGAGCTCCTGTAATCTCACATATATCTTTTGTAGACGATTTCTATATCTTCTGTAGGGCGAATGGTAAGGAGGCCGACAAGCTACATCAGATACTCACTTGTTTTGGGACAATGTCGGGAAAAGTCATCAACAAGGCCAAATAGTCAATCATTTTACATACCAACACTCCTTTGGCTGATCGACACACTGGTTGTATACAGTTGGGTATACAAGAAATCTCTCATTCTTTGATATACTTGGGGGTTCCAAACATGTTGGGAAAGCGCAAAGGGAAAATCCTTCAATTCTTATGTGATCACCTAGTTACAAAATTTGGGAGGTGGGATGGTCAAATACTGTCGGCAGGGGGTAAGGAGGTTATGATCCGATCTATTTTACAGGCAATGCCTATTTATGCGATGAGTGTATTTATGCTTCCATAGGGGTCTATAAACCAAATCCATATTGCACTGGGCCGATATTGGTGGGCGGGTACCCCCCGCAGTAATTAACCTTTAATCTGGAAGGACTAGCAGAAACTGTGTCAGCCAAAGGAGGAAGGAGAGATGGGATTTCGAGACATGGAAGACATGAATGTGGCGTTATTGGCAAAGATGGGTTGGAAATTCCTCACACAACCGGATAGCTTAGTGGCCCGGGTTTTTAAAGCCAGGTACTACCCGACATGAGACTTTCTCAATGCAGGTGGGGGTAACAATCCAAGTCATATATGGACGGGGGTTCGGGCTACACAAACACTCCTTTGCCAAGGGTTACGACCAACTATAGGGGATGGCCGATCAACACTAGAAGGGAACCCATGGTTAATGGGAAATGACCCGATCATACCACTGTTCACTTCTCTTACTCCGGATTTGACGGTCTTGAATTTGACTATAGTGCAATGGACGGATTGGGATGACATCAAACACCGTTTGAATTTTCCTCAGCATATAGTAGAAGACATCCTCCAGGGGGTATAGTAGAAGACAACCTTCTGCACAAGGATATGTGGTTTTGGTAGTATAACGTTCGGGGGGTATATACGGTTAAAGAAGGATATAGAGCTTCATTTAGAGAACATGAGAGATGACACTATACGGGGGGAGTCACGACATGGACATGAATTTGGGACCTGGACATTCAGCAATGAATCAAGATCTTCCTGTGACGGGCTCTATTAGGTACGCTCCAAGTAGCGGTGAATATATATGCCAAACACGTTCTGGTATCTTTATGATGCCCGGTCTGCCAAATAGAGGAGGAAACTACATCATATCTAATGTTACACTGCCAATTTTCCCAGGTTGTCTGGGATTTGGTCGGCCTTACAAGTTCCAATCCTCCCCCATCAGTCTCTATTCAACTGGTTAACCCTGATCATTAGGCTCCTCGATATGGACACCAAATACAGGGTGGCAATGATCCTTTGGGAAATACGGAAAGCCAGAAATGGAGTGGTATTTGACAACAACCACACGACACCCCAAGCCATCCTAGCTACAGTACTCAGCAATCAGCACAGCTAGGCCGAGGCGACTAATATACGAAGGAAGATGGCCACCCCAGTCAAAAGCAAGCAAATGAGGTGGACCCCTCCTCCTCCGACATGGGTTATAGTCAATATGGATGGAGCCACTTTCCCTAACTCGGGGCAATTCGAATGGGGATGAATTTGTAGATCGGCGCAAGGGAGGGTTATAGAAGGCCGGAGTGGTACGTGTCAATGGAATCTGGGAGCTGAAATGGAAAAGGCAATGGCAATTTGGTAGAGCTTCAGTGGATACAGGACACAACTCGCTCTAGAGTAATCGTGCACAGTGATGCTCAATATCTGGTGCATCTTATCCAAGGGAACCATCAGGATTTTTCCCCACTAGGTCGGTTAGTTGATGACTATCGATCTGTTTTATCTATCTTCGAGGATGTTAAACTCAAGTCTATTTCTAGGACAACGAATGAGGCAACCCACTGGTTAGCTCGGGAGTCTCATTCTGTGTCTGTCCAATCGTGGTCCAGGTTTACAATCCCAGATGCACTAGACTGTATCTTACTTCAATTCAAATAAAAGGTACGGTCGTACGGGTCTTCATTTCAAAAAAAGAGTTCGGTTTTTAAGTTTATTGTTCTCTTGTGAACAAAAACTTCATTATTAATTCATGAGTCTCCAATGGGAAGAACAAGAAGGAAACGTGCTTGAAACATAGCTAATAAGACAAGAGATAAGCCTTATGCTACTGTCAAGGAAGAGACAAAAGAGTACCCCAAAAAACCAGTACTAGGAAGATAATAGAGTATTAACGAATGACTTACTGAATTAGAATATTTAATGAACAAAAAAAAATAGCTTGTTAAACTTCAACTCATTTACAATGGTTCAAATCAGACTAAAAAGTTATACTAACATATATTAAGCATTTTTAAAACAGACAAATATAAAGATTGAAGCCCCGACTCCATTCAATCCCCTAAGACTTTTTTTTTATCAGCAAAACATATATTAAAACATTGATTCTTTGAAATAAAGAATACGATGGGTGGAAGTGAAACATGAAAGAGTATTCCTTTCGGAACCTCAAGAAGCCCCACACCGGGGAAATGATGGGGTACGCAGACCCTGAAACATGAAAAAGCTCCACACCAGGGAAATGATTGGGTACATAGACCATGAAACAAGAAGCCTCACACCGGGGAAGAGAGTGGGTACGCAGACCCTGAAACATGAAGAAGCCCCACACCAAGGAAATGATTGGGTATGCAAACCCTGAAACATGAAGGAACATTCCTTTCGAAACCTCAAGAAGCCCCACACCGGGGAGATGATTGGGTACGTAGACACTGAAGCAACTACAAGGTGCCACACACCGTGGAAGACAGACAACCATAAGGAGTGGGTACGCAGACCCCAGATCTTTGAACCATTAAGCACAGGCGATAACACACAAAGGGGAGAAGCATTCAACGACAGGCCCAACCAGAAGACCTCCCAACCCTAACCTTGAAAGGAAAGAACAACTCCCATCTCCAAAGAGCTGTCAACCCTCGAAAGAGAAGATGACAACAACTAAAAAGCCGGCGGCCAACCCCGCTAACGGCAGAGACGAACCTGGATAACCATACACATCTTAGAAACTCCTAAGAAACTCGTTGGCGGTCAACACCTTTAACCGACGAGCTCGAACCACACCGATTCGAGATGAAAGAAAGCCAAAACACACAGGTATGTATCAACGGGTCGGAGAAGACTAACCAAACAAGGGAGGAAAAGAGAGTACCTCAGAATAGTCGACAACAATCCAGAGACCGGGTGGCAAAGCACTAGAAGCAGCTAGAATAGCTCAACAACGATCCAAACCCAATAGGATGTAGAAGCGCGTCCCACGACTTGAGCTAGAGCCAGACACCTCCAATGACCTGCGAGAAGCTCCTCCAACAAAACCGCGAGACACGAAGCAGACAAAGAAGCTCGCGCTCAGCCCTCCGATACCTTATTCCGGCAAACACCAAAAGTAGGCCCTAAAAAGGGGGAGGACTGGTATTTCTACCGAGAACGAGTTCTAAACTCCAAGTCGGCAGTAGCAAGTCTACCAATCCGAGAAACCGAAACTGGAAAACGTGCCGAGCGTTCCGAAACTGAGACCGGTAACCCCTCGCCAACCGGTAGCGAGGACCCAAAGGAGAAAGCCTGTAATGATACCGAGCACGATCTAGTCCGGACCCTGGCAAAAGAAGACACCAAAGCCAGCAAGAAGAGTAGCAGCCTACTCCGACAGAACGAGACCCGATGCACAACCAATCAAAGAATTACAAAAAGTTTCCCATGGTAGATCAAGAACGAACCAACCAAACGACAACATCATCACCAAGCGAACCCGGTACTAGGGAGGATCTCGGCAACTGGGTCAGATCCGACCCGCTCCAAAACCAACAACCGATCGGACCGAACCGGGTTGAGCCAACTCGAACCGGGTTGAACTTGGTCCAAGTCAAACCGGGTTGAACCTGGTCCAGATCCAACCCATAGTCGACCTAGAGTAATTGGCCCATATAGCCTGACCCAAACCCGAGAGCCCACTTGCCCAACCCTAGCTCGCATCAGGTCCTGCACGAGCAGCCGCCATGTCATCCCAAGGTCTTCAGTGCTTCGCGAGCTCGCGACCCACAATAGCAGATTTGAACTCTGGCGAGCTTACATGGACTACCACACGAGCAGGCGAGCAGTCCCAGTCGGTCAGGAACTCAACCACACCAGAGGAGCTTCCAAGCACAAGGCGAACTCCGGCAAGTCGAGCCAACCCAACCACACTAGAGGTGCTTCCGAGCACAAGGAACTCCGGCAAGCCGTGCATCGACACCGGTGAACACGGTCAGCAACCAAGGTTTCTGTTTGGAAACTGGGACGCCTGTGGCACAAGGAGAAGAGAAGAGGGTCGCAGGGAAGAGAAGGAGGGGGGAACTATGCTAGAAGGTGACCCACCGCGACGTCCATGTCCGGAAAATATGGTGTCGCCGACGGAAAAAAGACAGAAGAGGAGGGTCGGCGGCTAGGGTTTGAAGAGGGTGATTAGTTGAGAGGTTAAGATGATAGATATTTGAACATACACAAATCCAAATCCATTCACAACATAACAAAACCATAGGTAAACTGACAAAATCCATATAGCCATGTGCGAAATAGAGCTGTGTGTGGATTCGAAAATGTCCAAAAAAACTGCATTTGTCTGTCTCAATACGACAAAAACAAGTACTAGTTACTCAGCTCCATTCGATTCTATTCTCTCTTTTTTTTTAATGATATCGGCCACAAATTTAAATCTTTCCTTGTTTTGTTTGAATGCACTATGGTTTAGATTACAACAAAATAATGCACACCTCGTACTGTTATTGTGAATCACAATCACAACTAATCTTAAGAGAGTCGAAGCATATGACCAAAATAACACGTCTACACTAGCACATACCCTTCATAGATTTTAGAGGTGATTCGTTTATATTAAGGTAAACATTTACTATAGATTTTTCCAAACATACTCAAACTTGGGATTTTACTAGTGCATTTAGTAGAGAGAACGTTACTTGCATACCCACGCTGACCTTTAGCCATCAAAAACATTTTTGGATGACAAGTAATACACCGCTAAATTTCGTTATTGATAAAAGAATCAGGATTTAAGTCGAAAAGGTAACAGTTTATTTTATTTATCAAAATCATCTATATTGCAACTGATGATAATATAATCAATCCGTTGACTAAGGCATTCTCGTTGCCGAATCATGTTAGACATGTAAATTCAATGAAAATAGATTGGAATTTAGATTGGAACTAGCGAAAGTGGGAGATTGTTAGTCTTAGTGCCCGTAGTTCAATCGTAAACATCCAAATGTATATATCATCGTTAGCAATAAAAGTAAAGCGGCTTTATGTATTACTTATGTTTTGGAGTAATATATCGATGTGTGTTCTAATCTATGCCCACCATGCGAAGTAGAACCATAGATCGAGATAGACCACACTCGATAGGTCCCTAGTCAACACAACTTCACTAGAAGCGACTAGTATGAAAGATGACTCTTCATGGCTTACGTTCTATTTAGTCATTGGAATGAGATTCTCGAGTCTGACCATGGATATCATGTGGGACATGATATTGGACGACCTGACATGAATATGTGTCATAGATGAAGTCGTGAACATATTAATTGTCGTAGCTTGTCATGGATCCTTAGACCAAGGAGTCTATGTGATTATTATACAGTAAACAACTGAGTTTGACCTAAGCCCAACGTTTCCCGTAAAAGATAGGATTGGCTTGAGGGCAGACTACATGAGTGACACGAAAGACGACTAAGAGATTTATCCGTCTTGCTACAGTATGGGAAAGATATCGGTTCTTGATCGATTGATTGAGACTGACTGAAAGAATAGCATTGACATGCACATGACACTAGGTATCAAATATTAAGTCATCTCACATATCAAGGAACACTAATTGAGAATAATAAGGATGACGATTCTATTCCTTATCTCAATCAGGATATCTAGAGATAAAAGGATAGTGACATAGACGACAGAAAGGTTAGAATCAACAGGGTCAATTCGTTATGCAGTGTTAGGCAATACTAAAGTCTCGTTAGTTGCCTCGCTCGTTGGGATTTATAGGTCACATTTGTGAACCCAAGGGAGATACACGGGGCTTGGTTATGTTTTGGGTTGGGGGTATTACAGTTGCTCTACGAGGTCAAGATGGCCATCACATTGATATGGAGGCTTCAGCCCCGGACTATGACGATATTCGTATTACGGGTGTTTACCGGGAAGTCTGTCAGACGAATTAGTATCGAACTTGGGACATGCTGCGACGGCTACACACGGCCTCAAGAGCAAACTGTATAATCATTGGTGATTTTAATGGTATTCTCAATCCGGATAAGACTACTGGAGGAGGAAGTTATCCAACCTCACTAGTGGATGGTTTCTGTCAGATTGTCGAGGAGTTGGACCTCATTGATATTCCAATGACGGGACGTCAGCTTACGTGGTTCCGGGGGCGGGCACCAGGTCGGAGGGTACAATCCATATTGGATAGGGCCTTGATCATAGACTCCTTCTTGACGTCTCTTCCTGATCTGGACTTTCGTAATACAGGCGTTAGTACGTCGGACCACTGGCCTATCTTACTTTCCTTGGCTCAGAAAGAGGTGCTTAGAAGTCCGTCGAAGTTCTGCTTCCAATCCTAGTGGACTAGGCACCCGGATTATGGAAAAGTAATCCAAGAACATGTGGAAAAATCCCCCAGGAAAGCTATTAAGGATGTTATAAAGGAGGTGGGTGTCTCGTTGGAAAACTGGGGGCGCCATCACTTCAGGAAAAATGTTAATCATATTAAATGGTGTTAAACGCGAATTGTAGAGGTAAATGGTCGAGCTGACCGGGCAGGTTTACAAAAAGGGGAGGCTATCCAAATCCAGTATGAAAATGCCCTTTGCGTCCAAGAGGCTTTCTAGTGTCAACATGCTAAGAAATATTGGTTATCAGAAGGGGGTAAGAACACGAAATTCTTTCAGGCATCAACATCCCACAGACGCCGAGTGAATGCAGTGGTAGCTCTTAAAAATACTCTGGGTACACTGGTTACTTAGGAATCGGGATGAAGGAACTTATCTCGGAATACTTTGTTCAATTATTTACCTCTAACCAATCGGATCTGGCATACTTCCCTATCACGCTACCGGTACGGCTAACGCAAGAAGACAATGACTCCCTTCTATCACCAGGAATAGAATGAGAAATTCGCCACACCATTTTTTATATGGGACCTGATAAATTTCCGGAGCCTGATGGTCTCAATGCGAGATTCTATCAGCATTACTAGCCTACGGTGGCAGAGGAAGTTACTCGGTTTGTGCAAGGGGTCTTTCAAATGAAAGGATTTGACCCGGAGCTGAATGAGACATTAATTGTTCTGATCCCAAAGAAACCGGACCCTGAGCTAGTTACAGATCTCCAACCTATTGCTTTGTGTAATGTGATTTTTCATATATTGTCTAAGGTCTTGGCGAACCGACTTCGGCCCTTATTACACCGTATCATTTTCGAGACCCAATGGGCTTTCCTCCCTGGGAGATGTATCCAAGACAATGTCCTAGTTTCATTCGAGATCATACATTATATGAAAATTAAAAGGGCAAGGGGCACGAGGGTATATGGCTCTCAAGATTGACATGAGAAAAACGTATGACCGGGTTGACTGGAGTTTTCTCCGAGCCATTATGGGTCGCTTAGGGTTTTCTGCAGATTGGATCGAGTTGATGACCTACTGTATGCAGACTGTTACTTATGTTATCACCTCGCGGGGGAGGGAGACACCTAGGCTCACCCCGTCGAGGGGTCTTCGTCAAGACAACCCACTCTCCCCCTACTTGTTCCTTCTATGCATGGAAGGTGTATCCCACCTCCTTTAAGGCACCCAGAGTTCAGGTGATATCTACGGGGTCAAAGTTGCTACTAGCGTACTTGCAATATCCCGCATGTTCTTCATTGACGGCTGTTACATTTTTTGTAGGGCAACTATTGAAGAAGCAAATTAAGTTAAAAGACATTCTCCAAACTTTTGAAAGGTTATCTGGCCAGGTACTTAATTTGCAGAAATATTATGTTTTCTTTAGTATGAATATCACTCCTGAAATGAGACAAGAATGTTGTGCAATTCTCGCTATAGCCAAGACCTCTACTGCCTTGATGTACTTAGGGGTCCTAATATGGTCGGCCGAAACCGAAACATGGCAATGATGTATCTTGGGGATCGGGTGATATCTCGAATTCAATCTTGAGAGGGAAAGTTACTGTCACCGGCTGGGCAGGAGGTGATGATTCGGTCCGTCCTTACCTCGTTACCGGTCTATATCATGTCCGTGTTTTGGGTGCCGCAAAAGATTGTCGCTTCGACAAGTTTTTGGTGGTGGTGGAGGGGGGGGGGGGGAGGGGGAGTTGTCTCGATCTATTGTTTGGCAGACCTGGGATAGGCTGTGTATGCCTAAAGACAGTGGGGGCATGGGATTTCTACACCTCCAAGATGTTAACACGACCCTTTTGGGAAAACAGGCGTGGGGGCTTCTCCATCGGCCTCAATCCCTTGTAACTAGGGTCCTTAAAGCTTGGTGTTATCCTACCACATATTTTCTTCAAGCGCAATTGGGAAGCCAACCGAGCTTCATCTGGACAAGTATCCTATCTACCAATGAGCTATTGCGGAGCGGTTGCGGATCGCTATTGGGGACGGTCGCGATATTCTTATCCAAGGACCTCCCTTGCTCGTAGGACTGACTGCTACAATCAAATCGACATGGCCTAGTTTAGCAGGGCACCAGTCGTAGGCTTAACATCCTCCAGGTTCCTCTATCTGTAAATCGTAACTGGGATGAGTGGTACTGGACATCAGACAAGGATGGGCACTATACTACGAAGGTTAACTATGCTATATTGGCCAGGGCACAACATCAGCAACGACAAAATGTCGGAACCGCTACCCGGGTCTTTTTGTGGAGATGTCTCACTAACACCCTTCAAGTGGGGGGAAATCTCACAAGGAGGTTCGTTCCGATCGCATCGACGTGTGCTCTTTGTGGTCGAGCGGTGGAAACGGTCCTGCACTTTTTCATTTCTTGTTGATTTGCGAAAACGTGCTGGAGAGAAGTGGGAGGTATCCCCCCTAGTGGTGGGTCAAACTTTTATGGACTAGTGACAGATTATCTCTACGGGGTCGCTGAAGAACAAGGAGGCGAAAATAGGTAGCATTCTATGGGAGATATGGAAGGAAAGGAATGCGTGGGCCTAGAACAGCGACACCCCGACAACCATCAGGGTTACTACGGATGCTATGGCTCACCTTCTAGCTTGGACCGAAGCTACTACGACCACTGTGACCCCATCGTAGCCTCAACCGGTCTAGCTATCCCGTTTCATTCCACCCCCTCTAGGGTTATCAATGTTAATGGGGCAGTCTTTCAGGATTTCAAACCAATCAACCTAGGGTATCATCGCTCGAGGTAGGGATGGTGGAGTAGGCCTCACGACGAATGGAGTCATTTCGGGAAGTGGATCACCGATTATGATTGAGGCCTATGACATTGCGACAACACTCCGAAACACGGAATCTCTGGGAATGAGTTCTATTATTATCTGCTCGGATGCTCAGATTTGACTCAATATGATTCAAACAGGGGATCCACCAGCATCCCCGGTTGGGACAGTTATTAGAGACATCCGCCTCATGCTTACTGAAAGTAAAAAGAACCGCGAATAGGGCAACTCACTGGTTAGCTAGGGGAACCCGTTCTATGTTTATTCTTCAGTGGTCATGAACTCTTCCTGATGTACTCCAATGTATCGTCTCAACAAAAATTTAAATAAAGCTCCGCATCTATTAGTAAAAAAAATTAATATATTTAAAATAAGTTATTTCCGGTTTATAATTATATTAAAAAATTAAAATGGTATTCATGATTCAAGTCCCAAACTCAAGAATCAACGTGTCTTCCTCATTTCCCATGCTTGTATAAATAAATGAACACAGTACCTCTTTTGAAGTGTGAAAACAAGCACATAGCGTGCAAGTTGTGCTCTGTTCTATTTGCTTCCGACGCCAATGGCCGCTACTCTGAAGCTCAACCTGAGCTTCCCAATTACCCATCCTCACTGGTATTCCCCAGAAACGGGTATCTACAGCAGCACACACCCTTCCATGAGCCTCCCATCCGACCCTCGTCTCGATCTCGTTTCCTTCATCTTCTCCCACCGCCACGACGGCTCTTCCGCTCTGGTCGATTCCTCATCTGGGTTTTCGATCTCCTACTCCGAGCTCTACCCATTGGTCCAATCCATGGCCTCTGGCCTCCACCACATGGGTCTCTCACAGGGCGATGTCGTTTTGATTCTCCTGCCCAATTCCGTCTACTATCCCATCGTATTCTTCGGCGCCCTCTCTCTGGGAGCAATCGTCACCACCATGAATCCGCTCAGCACTGTGTCGGAAATCGAGAAACAATTCCTCGATTGCAATGCGTCTCTCGCTCTCGCCCTACTCGAAAAGGGTGAGGAACTGAAGGGATTGAAATTGAATCTCCCAGTTGTTGCAGTTCCGGAAAATGCAGGTGGGGATTGGAGAAGAAGAGCCCAGTTTAGGGATTTCAATAAGCTGATATCTGGTGGGTTTGCTCCTGCTCCTAGGCCTGTGATCAATCAGGACGACACAGCTGCGATACTGTATTCTTCGGGTACTACAGGCTTGAGCAAAGGGGTTGTGTTGACACACAGGAACTTCATAGCAGCAGCTGAGCTTTTCGTGCGGTTCGAGGCCTCTCAGTATAAGGATTTGAGTTCAGAAAATGTGTTCTTGGCAGTGATTCCAATGTTCCATATATACGGGCTGTCGCTGTTTGTGGCGGGGTTGTTGGCATTAGGATCCACTGTCGTGGTGATGACAAGATTTGATGTGAACAAGGTGGTGCAGGTCATTGATAGGTATAAAGTTACCCACTTTCCGGTTGTTCCACCATTGTTGGTAGCACTGACGAACAAGGCAAAGGGTGCTGGTAAGCTTAGCTTGACAAGTCTTAAGCAGGTTTCCTGTGGAGCAGCTCCTCTGAGCAACAAAATCTTGGAGGAATTTCTTCACACTTTACCTCATGTTGCTTTCATTCAGGTACTCACTAGGATTCCATGAATTACTACTCTGTCCCTTCACTTGGATCCTTTGATAAACAAGCATCTATTGCATATCATTTGTCTTTTGCATTATTTACTTATTAATTTATTGGGGGGGCCATGGTTCCTAATCTACTTTGAGCTTTGTTTTTGCGATCTTAATCTGAGTTTATCTCTCGTTACATTTCCCAACCATGACCTTTACATTTTTTGCACGTCGTTTGTCGTCAAAATTAACAGGGATGCTAGTTTTGGATGGGAAAAGTCTAAACTACCCTCAGCAAAAAATGTTATTCTGTGCAAAAAATAGAAAGGACATAGTTGAGAAGTGCAAAAATAGGTCAAGCCCAACTTCAGGTTATTGACTTTTGTTGAGGGCATTTCTGTCTTTTCCCATCCAAAACTAACGTCCTTGTTAATTTTAACGACACACGATAGTCTGTGTAAAAAAATGTAAAGGTTATAGTTGGGAAATGCAACAAAAAGTAAACCGAGATTAGTATCGCGAAAACAAAGCTCAAAATAAATTAGGAACCTTGGTTTCCCCTAATTTATTTCATGATATCTCTTACCAAAATAGAAATTTCCATGACTGAACCCACAACTTACTGTAGAAATATCATATATTTTCCTCCACTTTTTGTGTTCAACTATATGTCTATTTACATACTGCTAACTGCTAAGCCACTCTTCTATTTTATTGATTGTTTTTTTAAAATATAGTTACTGAATTGTTATTAGTCCTATAATTTTTTCAGCAGCTGTCAATTTTCTCTCTTTGTAGGGTTATGGCATGACTGAAACTACTGCAGTAGGAACTCGTGGCTTCAACACTGGCGAGTTTCAGAAGCATTCTTCTGTAGGACTTTTAGCTCCAAACATGCAAGCTAAAGTGGTAGACTGGAATACTGGTTCTTTCTTGCCTCCTGGTAGTAGTGGTGAGCTTTGGGTACGAGGACCTGCGGTTATGAAAGGTATTAAATCTTTTCAATCTTCAATCAAGAATGTAACTGATCAAGTTGAGGGCTAATTGTTTGGTATGCCACGTCTCTTTTTCTAGGGTATGATAGAGAATAATTCAGAAGGGGAGATGGTATATGTTTTTTAGTGCTGGTGAAACTAACTAGGCATACCGAAGACATTTTCTCTGATTAGTTTCTTTATTGTTTTAGTACAAGACATGATAACTTGCCATCTGTGGTCCAGAATACTTGAATAACAAGGAAGCGACTCTGTTAACAATCGATAGAGACAGTTGGTTGCACACTGGTGACATTGGTTACTTCGATCAAGATGGGTACATATATATCATAGATCGCTTGAAGGAGATTATCAAATACAAGGGTTATCAGGTATGGAAGGGGTATTCTACTCCATGTGACGTTTCACGTTTCTCCTTCAGAATCTCAGTTTGGGTTTGTATTCACGTCTTTGCACCAAATGTCTGCAGATTGCTCCTGCTGATTTAGAAGCTGTGCTGATAGCACATCCGGATATACTTGATGTGGCAGTAACATCGTAAGTCTGAGCCTCCATTTTGTCATGAACCAATCATGTTAGACGTTAATTTGCCAAGCACTCCATCCAATCGGGATATGGAGGTTGAACTGCACAATGACATATATACATTCAGCAATTCGAAACACCTAATATAAATTCTCTTGCTAGTTTGCAGTTATGTTTGCATAACTCAGTGTTGTTTTTTTATCTTTCAGGGCCGTGGATGAAGAGTCAGGGGAAATACCTGTGGCATTTATTGTCAAGGTGAAGGGAAGTTCCCTTTCCCAGGCAGATATCATAGATTATGTAGCTAAGCAGGTAGTATTTTGTATTTGGATTCTGCCTCTGAAATGTATTATCTGTGTGACCGTTGGTGCGATTTCATCTGTGACAGGTTGCACCATACAAGAAGGTGAAAAAAGTAATGTTCACTCACTCGATACCAAAGTCGGCCGCTGGAAAGATCCTGCGCAGGGAGCTCAGGAAATTCTTGACATCTAGACTCTAGATCTCACTCGATACTTTGGTTACAGTATATTCATCTCTTCTAGAAAAATATCTTATAAATATGTACATTGACAATATCACATGATTATTCATTATGCGACTCAGGTTCAAGTCCTAACAACGGTATCTCAATCCTTATTTATTCTTAATTTTTATTAGATTTTTTTGATCTTGTCATTCACGCCTCTCTCTTCTGCTCTTTTTAGGCCTTTCTCAAAGTGGGGTTAAAATGTTTGGGTACTCCCTTATTTCTACATAAGTATGGGTATGAGTTGAGACCAAATATCTTTTTAATAAATCAAACTTAAAATTTTTTTGAAGAATAAAAAATGTTTGGTGCACCCTTTTTTTTTATCAGCAAATTATTATTGATGAATCAGTTCTACAAATTGTAGAAAAGATCAAGAGACCGTTACAATCTCTCAAGTAAACACAAACCCAAAACCACAATCAAACCAAACAATGAGTATGCCCATACCCATCAAACATTTAAGCTACCTTGGAAACTTGTATTCCAAGTCTTACCCAAATGATTTAAACTAACTTAACTAACTTGACTTGTTGTATGAATGCTTCAGATGCCAAAACCCACCCTCATAACACCACAATATACCCATTAACCATTTCCAAACCCCCAAAAGTATTTCTTTCCTAAGCAAATCTTTGCTTCTTGAACTGAATACCAGAACTGCTGCAAGTCTCTGTGAATGGTTATTACCCCAAAATTGCAACAACAAGATCTGCTGCAACATTCTGATCTCCCCTTCCAACAAAATTAACCCTACAGCTCCACACCCATCTCAGTCTTAGGACAGTTAGCACAACCAGGATAACATGCACTTGAAGTTCCAATGATGCAAATAAACCTGTAACAACTAATTTCCCTAGAGGTAACTAACAACTGTAACAAGAAATAGTGCAACTTAGAATTTTTCCACTGAAATTCTAACAGTACTGAGACCAAAGAGTCAAAAAGCAAGACCAAAACAGGACTCAATGGAAAGTAAAAACCCTCAAGAGACCACCTAATACCTACCCACACATTAGTAAGGGGAGATGTAGGGAAAGGGAAGATAGGTGAGAAAAAATATAACCCCCCACACAAAACACCTAAGAACTAATCCCATCAACTCTCTCCTACCTCTTCATAACAAACCTAACACCTTACTCCCAAACCACCCTTAAAACCACCCAAGTCCCACCCAAGAAAATACATCAATAGTTTCTCCAAAAACCAATTCCCCAAAATGCCTTCTGAAATCACAAGAAAAGTCAAAACAAGGCTGAGACAGACTTTCTTCTAATGCAGGTAGTAGGATCAACTCTCCAAAGGGAAAAAGAGAAAGGCTTCTATTTGTTAAATAGACTCCATTCTAGATTAAAGCTGTAGCTTTGAATTTTGGTGATTATCTCTATAGGAGAAGAGAGTTTGTTGTTGAAGACCACCTCATTCCTAGCAACCCAGATATGCCACAAAATGATGAAACAAATATTTCTCCATTGAGCTGTAGAATCAGAGGGGCAGAGAAATTCGCAAGAGTAAATAAAATTGATAATGTCATTGCAAAATACTCCTTTGAAGCCCCCACCAACTTAATACTTCAGTCCACACAAGCCAGGTTCTTGAACAAGAAAGGAGGAGGTGATTGATCTCCTCAAAATCAAAATTACACATAGGACATAGAGTGTCTTCCAGTTGAAGATTTAGACCTCTACTATCCAAAAAAAAGTCTGGTAGGAATAGCTTTGTAGCAAGGCAACCAGGCACAAGCTGATATCTTTGGAGGGAGAATAGGAGACCACAATAACTTAGCCCAATTCTGGTCCTGAAGAGTTTCATCTGTCAAAACATTGCACATTTTCTTGACTTTAAAGCCTGCATTGTGTATTTTCCACATCACTTTGTCTTGTCCAGAGTCTTGTAGAGTGAAGACATTGAGAAGCTTAGATAATTCTCTAAATTGGCCAATCTCCCAACCTCTTAATTCCATCCTGAAATGCAGTAGCCACTCACCATTATTCCAAAAGTAGACCACCTTGTTATTTTTGTGTATGGAGAGGTGGAAGAGTCTCTGAAATCTACACTTGATGGGTACATCTAATAACCATATATCCCCCCAGAAGTTCACCCTCACTCCATTGACCACAAACCATTCCAAACCTGAGAACCCCACTGCACTACTGAATTTGTGATCACTGAGAAGTGTCTGAACATGACCTAAGAAATTTTGACTAGAGGTTAATTTGATAGTGGATAAATTCCAATCTTCAGGATTCCATCCATACTTGGTACAGAGGAATTTTTTCCAAAGGGAGTCAGTATCAATAGCAAATCTCCACCACCATTTGGCTAAAAGTACATAATTCATTATATAAAGGCTTTTTATCCCCAAGCGACCTTTCTCCTTTGGTAGACACACCAAATTCCACCTGACTTTGTGTAGTACCTTTTTTGTGATAGACCCATTCCACAGAAACTTCCTCTGCCACATCTCCATCTCCCTGAGGACCTTCTTGGGAACTTTGAACAAAGACATGTAGTAAAGGGGTAGAGAGGAAAGTGTTGATTTTATAAGTGTCACCCTTCCCCCAAAGTTGAGTAATTTGGTCTGCTGGAGGCTTAATTTTCTCTTGAACTTGTCAATAATTGGTTGTCATGTAGAGTATCTCCTAGGATTAGCCCCTAACTTGAAGCCCAAGTAATCAAGTGGTAGGTCTGCAGTTTTACATCCTAAAATAGAAGAGGCTTCAGCAACAATGTAAGTTGAGGGATTGAGGAGTACAACCTTGGATTTAAGATAATTTATTTTAAGACCAGAGGCTAATTGAAAAGCTTTGAGAGAAGATTTGAGATTGTGTAAGTGATTCTTCTTAGCTTTTATGATTATCAAAGTGTCATCTGCAAATTGTAGATGTGAGATGACAGGACCTTGAGCTCCACAGGTGATGCCTTCAAAATTCCCTGCTATGATCCCTTGTTCAAGAATTTGATGAAGGCCCTCAGCTGCCAGTGCAAAGAGTAGGGGAGAAAGAAAGCAACCTTGCCTCAAACCACTTGTGAGTTCAAAGTCAGAGGAAGGGGAACCATTGACCAGCACTGAAGACCAAGCCTGAAAGCAAGACTTCATCCAACTCCTCCAAATAGTACCAAAGCCCATGATGCTTAAAACCTGGTCCAAGTATCCCCAATCAAGAAAATCATAAGCTTTCTCAAAATCTACCTTGAGAATTATGACTTCTTCTTTTGTAGATTTGATGGAATGGATCAACTCAGTAGCAATTAGAACCCCATTTAAAATTTGTCTCCCTACTATGAAGCCTGATTGTACATCATTGACTAGCTCATCCATGATAGTCTTCAGCCTAGCAGCTAGCAACTTTGAAATAATTTTATACAAAGAACCTACTAAACTGATAGGTCTGTATTCCTCAAAACATTGTGGGTTTGATCCTTTGGGGATCAGTGTAAAAAATGATGAATTAATTCCCTTCCCCAGAAGACCAGTCTCAAAGAAGTGATGACAAAAAAGGGATACATCAAACTGTAGAAAATCCCAACAGGTTTGGAAATTTTTTAATGTGTAACCATCAGGCTCTGTTGCTTTCTCTCCATTGCAGTCCATAACAGCACTATAAATTTCTGCTTCACTGAAAGATCTTTCAAGGAAAAGAGACTTTGCTGATGATAAAGATTTGAAAGGTAGTAGTGAGAGATCAAGGACAACAGAAGATGTTTTTTTGGAATCTAGCAGCAAAATGTTCTTTAGCTGCCACTTTTATCTCTGATGGTGTGGACAACAGATTACGCCCAACCCAAATTTGATCAATCTTCTTCCTCTGACCAACAAGATTGGCCACCAGATGATAGAATTTGGAACATCTATCCCCTTCTTTTAGTCATTTGTGCCTAGATTTCTGTCTCCAAACCTTTGAGAGAGACTTGTGTTTTTGAATACGAATTGCTCCCAAATAAGCCCTTATAGCTCTTTTAGAATCAGTTAAACTTCTGTTATCTAAGAACCCATCTAAATCATTTATTTCCTTCTTGAGCTGCTCTATTTATTTCTCAATGAAACCAAAGACATTGATATTCCAGTCTTTCAAGAAAACCTTTAGCAATTTCAACTTCTGCCAAATAGTGTAATGTGGTGCCCCAGATATGTCAATCTCCAGCCAAAACTTCTTTACTGCTGGAAAAAACAAAGGGTGATACAACCAAGCATTGAGGAACTTAAATGCCCTAGGACCCCAATCAACCAAAGGGTCAGTGAGAAGGATTGGTCTATGATCTGATATGCCTCTACAAAGTCCAGTCTGAGTCAAAATTTTGAAATCTGCAATTACTTGGGGCCCAAGCAAAAATCTGTCTAACCTTGATGCTCTTGAGAATGGCCCAAACCAAGTAAACTTTTCCCCACTGAGTGGAAGATCAATGAGAGGGGCCTCATTAAGAAGTACTGTGAAGTTTCTACTAGCCGAGGAATGCTGATTAAAACCTGTTTTTTCTGATGGGCAGAGAGTTGTGTTGAAATCCCCAGCACAGATATAAAAATTCACCAAAGTCTGAATTTCCTGAATAATATTACGCCATAGCACTTTACTTGCTCTCCCACCACAAGGAGCATAAATATTTATGATAGAGATATGAATGGCCCATTCAGAGGCAAAACCAGAATAGATAATGCCATGATCAATAATTTTGGTGTCTTGCATCTGAAAGAAGTGCTTATTCCACAAAGTACAAATGCCTCCTCATGCTCCCACAGCATCCAAGTGTACCTCTTCCCATCCCAAATTCAGTCCCACAGACATCAAGAAAAAAGATGGAAACTGTTGAAGCTTTGTTTCTTGTAACAAAATAAAACCTGGAGAAAACTTGACAATAATATCTTTTAGTGCCCTCTGCTTTTGCTCAGAGGAGTCCCCTCTCATGTTCCATGAGAGGATCTTCATAAAGCTTTAATGCAATAGATTCTTGGACTGAGATTCTATATCATCCAGGCACACTTCTTCTTCCTCTAGGTCCAAAAATTCATCACTGGAATCAGCTTCTAGATTCACTCTTTGGTTTATCTCAGCCTCAAGATTATCATATTGATCAATCACCAAATGGTCTGCAACCAGTGCCTTAATTCCTATTGACTTACAATAATCCCAGGGGCTCTTTGGTTCTTCAATGATTGTAGGCACTCTAAGGTTCCCTTTCTTTCTACTGTCTAGTAATGCTATAAGAAAGACTTGTCTTCCTTTCTTTGATCTGGTATCATAAACATAGGACACTAGTGGCTATTTTGTCTTCCTATTAGAATAGGGTTTAGGACCCTTGCTTCTACATAAATAAGGTGGAGACCAAATAATCTTGATACACATTACTTTGAAAACAAATATAAAAAACCCCTTTTATACAGAGTACAGTGAGTGTCTCTGTTCGCAGCAGCACTGGTTCTCTATTTCAAGGTTAGAGCATGTACAATGGGTCACACCGTCTGTACAAACCGTATCATCAAATTGTATGCTGATTGTGCAAAATAGTGGTTTGCAAGTTCTGAAATAAACTGTACTCCACAGTGGTACAAACTGTATCATCAAACTATATTGTGAGTAGATGTTGAATTGATATTTTGCTGATTTTATTAAATTCTTTAATAAAACAGTAAATGTTATATAAAATTGAAATAAATTTGATCAAAAAAATAAATAATAATAACATAAATTAAAAAATTTGATAAAATTAAATATTAATGACATAAAGATTATTCATCCCCGAACAAAGACCACCAAATACAAAAATGTTGTATATACAAAGATTTCTTCACTCGTCGTTGGAATGGTAATGCTCTCCAAATCGACCCCATATGTGCTCAATAAGGTTCTCTTGTAGTTGCCGGTGGGTCTGACCATTTGTGACACTGAGTCGAGTATCGAAGCGTCGTTGGTATTGCAAGTGACCTCTGTGGGGCCAACGTCCCGGTGGTGTCCAATTTGGCATTTCTAGAGCGGGCTCGAACAACAACTCGTTATCTCCTTCTTCGTACCGGTCTCGTTCATCCTCTACAATCATGTTGAGTAGGATGATACAAGTGTGCATTATATCAACCAAAGTGTACTTGCTCCTGTCACACCCCAATTTCAGTAAACCGAACTCGGGACGCGAACGTTTAAAATAAGAAAACACTTTGAAACCCTTTCCATTAAAACACTTTACAATACCAGTTTAGTTCAACAAAAGGATAATTACAACTCAAAATAAAATGTCCCACAAGCGGACAAAAAGCGAGGTATCCGTCGCTAGACTAAAAGTAACCCGGACTCCCGCCCCTAGCTCTTCAAGCTTCGGAAGCTCACTTAGTCCGATCTGCGACAAGTACCTGTAGGAAAAGCAACTAGGGGTGAGCGTTCGCTCACCACCACGGATAACAGACTTACTACGGCATAATTAGCAGACAATGCCGATAACACCAACAATAAACTCAACACCGGGGAACACTATCCCCAACTCAAGTACTCCGACTGACACACGCCCACTGTTACCTTCCTTGACCAACTCAACACTCTGACCCGTAAAGTAGTCCCAACACAACGATCACGACCTCTTCCAAGGACTCAAAAGACTGAACCCACACAACACCCAAGATCAAAAAGGATCGCACACCAAACAAGATCACAAAGGATCGCATACCAGCTGCTCAGTAACCTCCCTCAGTCATGCGCTTTGCCGAACTACTCAGGCCAGGCGGTCGACCGGTATCAGTAACCTCTCTCTCTTTCTCTCACGCGCTTCCCCGACACAAAGTCGGGCTAGGTGGTCGACTTGTCAAACTCACAACCACCGAACCACACACGCGCGGCCAGGACCCCTTTACTGACGGGCGGGCCCCCTACCCCGTCTGAACGTGCAGACGCGTGTGATCGAGGACCCCCGTTTCATGAAGCGGGCCCACAACCTCAGGTAACCGCAATCACAATCACAAACACAGTTCAACAAACAGCAACAACACAAGTTCAGCACTCCACAGGCACTCATGGCCACCCAAGACACCAACCGTAAAACACGGACTCAACAATCCACGGGCACTCACGGCCACCCAAGACACACCAACCCTGACTCACGGGCTCAACAACCCCACGGGCACTCACGGCATCCCAAGACATACCACGATCAAGACACGGACTCAACAGCCCACAGGCACTCACGGCCACCCAAAACACCTAAGGTAAAGACACGGGTTCAACGACCCCACGGGCACTCATGGACACCCAAACTCAACAATAATACACGCTCGCAACTTACCGAGACTCTAACTCGTAAGCCAGCCAAAGACACCAACCTTAGTACACGGGCTCTCATGGCCACCCAAACACAAATAATAACACGGGCTCTCATGGCCACCCAAGACTCAACAATAATAACACGGGCTCTCATGGCCACCCAAGACACGACAGTAATAACACGGGCTCTCATGGCCACCCAAGACTCAACAATAATAACACGGGCTCTCATGGCCACCCAAGACTCAACAATAATAACACGGGCTCTCATGGTCACCCAAGACACGACAATAATAACACGGGCTCTCATGGCCACCCAAGACTCAACAATAATAACACGGGCTCTCATGGCCACCCAAGACACGACAGTAATAACACGGGCTCTCATGGCCACCCAAGACTCAACAATAATAACACGGGCTCTCATGGCCACCCAAGACACGACAATAATAACACGGGCTCTCATGGCCACCCAAGACTCAACAATAATAACACAACAACCTACGGCATAACCAATGCCTCCAACAGTTCTAATATCGATAAGTTCACAATCAACCTCCGGGCATGGTCATATGCCTCCAGTAATTCTACCAACGCTAAGTTCTCTGCTCCTACGACACTACTAAGTGTCACATGCATTTCCAATGTTCGCTACGTTCCCGTATCATGCAATTCTAATATTCGATAACCTACTCAACCCACGACACCCCAGTGTCACATGCATTTCTACTGTTAACTTTCCCTAGTCAGGGCCGAGATCCGGCTACTTTTCCCTACCTCAACCGAAGAACAAGCGATATGTCTCCTAGTTGCTGGCGTCCTAGCTCGCTAGCTCCGGTCTTCTCTTTGATCGAAGCCAGACTCTAAATTTAACACGAAGCCACCAATTAATAACGGTTCCACCGCTAAATTAAAGGTTACGATTAGTCCAGTCTAGACCCGACAGTTGTCCTTTAAACTCGAGCGGGCTAAAAGCGGGATTACAACGAATCGGGTTCGAGCATCCGCGCACCGAAACCGGTGCATGTTCCCGAGGGAAAATATCGAGGCACGGGTCCCAATGCACAGATGTCGAGGCTTCTCGAGGTCTGATTCATTGTTCCGCTTTTGTCCCGTTCCAAGCCCAGTTAGCAGTTCATTTTAACCAGAGTTCCAGATTCGTTCAACTGCTCAAATTTCGTTTTAAATCAACTGATTTTATTTCCCTTTTATTTTCAAATCTGATTTTATTTTAAAACTCTTTTCAAATTAGAAGCGTTTCTATTTCAACACTCCAAAATCGTCTTAAAGACCAACCTGAAATCAATTTCTTTTCAAATTAAGTCATTTTCCAATTTAAATCCTTTTTTTAAAACAAAACTGATTTTTCGTTTTAGGGTTCTTTTCTTTTCAACTTCAGAAGTTCGATTTCCATCCAAAACAGATCCAAAGGATTTCGGTTTCAACAACGCCCAGATTCGAGAAAGTTCCACGAAAAACAAGAGTGAAGAAGGGGAAAGGACTCGGTTTTCGAAGCCGACCGATCAGAACCTTACGGTGGTAGGGCTCACCGTAGGAGGGGGAAAGGGCGACGACGGCGACGGTGGTGGCCGTGGGCGCGGCGGGGCACTCCATCTCAGATCCGGATGGGTCACTCACCAGATCCGGCGAGCTTGTCTAGGCTAGACAATCACGGCGCCGACGGGGGATTTCGGCTATGCTCGGGTGAAGAGGGCGCGAAGGTGAGGGAGGAGAAGGGCTATGGAGTTCGGGACGGTGGTGGGCTTCGTTTCAGCGCTAGGGAAAGAGGCAGAGAAGGGCTCGGCGTTGAACACGGCCGGAGACACAACTGGACGGAGGTGGTTGTTCGGGCCGGCGACGGTGTCTCGGTGAGGGAAGAGGGGTGGACGAAGTGGCATGGAGGTGGTGGCGACGATTCGAGAGGAGGAGGAGGAAGACAGGAGGATCTGGATCGATAGAAGGGAGAGAGAGAGGTGAGGCTTGGGACAGAGAGGCGGCAGATGGAGAAGGATCAGTGAGCATTTAGGGTTTCAGAACCCTAATGCCAACCTTAAATAGGTCGGACTTGGGCCGGGTCTACGGTTTGGGCCGGGTCTGCTGGTCGGGTCCAGTTCGACCCGGTCCGACTTTTTTTTTTGAAGCGGTCTTCACAAACACGAGCGGGATGAAAAATGATGTGCCACCGTGCTTGGAGGACTCCGAAAGCCCGTTCACTGTATTTACGAGCACCTTCTTGGACCTTAGCAAACAACTTCTGTTTACGAGTATAGGGATGACAAATAGACTTCACGAAACGATACCATTATGGGTAAATGTCGTCCACCAAATAGTAAGGTCGGTCGTACCGATGGTCGTTGATCTCGTACTCCATGGAAAGCTCACAGTCATGAAAAGCGTTTGTGGAATAAGTGGTTTTGGTTGAGGAAGTTGATGACGTTTTTCGAGCCAGCCATCCCGAAAAAAGCATGCCAAAGCCATAAATCACGGGACACTACCACTTCCAGCATAATGGTTGGATCTCCGTGGTGATCTCCCTGGCCATTGGCTCCTTGCGATGCGGTTGGGAAATTCTTCCACTCCCAATGCATGTAGTCAAGACTCCCAACCATGTCGGGGAACCCTCGGTTGTACCTTTCTACGAGTAATCGGTTCAAGTCCTCCGGTTTGGGTGTACGCTTATACTCAGCCCCCAATTCCTCAATGACGGCCTTGCAAAATCTGCGTAAACATTTGAGTATTGTACTTACCCCCATTCGTAGGGATTCGTCCAACGAATCGGTCGAGCACCCATACGCAAGCATCCGTATTGCGGCGGTGCATTTTTGGTGTGTTGATAACCCCAAGCGTCCCAAAGCGTCCAGCTTATGAACGAAGTAATTTTCATGCCCTGTTACCTTGTCCATCACCCGTTGAAATAGTGGTCGGCACATATGGAATCGACGCTTAAACATAGCGGGCCTATACGTGGGTTGATCGTCAAGATAATCCTTCACGAGTTGCTCGTGGGCTTCGAGACGAACTTTGTGAATCACACGTCGAGAAGGTTCCCCACGTTCGATCCTCTCCCTCAGTGCGTTGATCCTTGGCATTGCTCTTTGTATGTCTCTATCAACCCTTTGTCGGACTTGTTCTTCAACTAAACGTATTTCGGCTGTCAACTCCTATGGAAATTTAAGAGAGAAATATGGTACAAAAAATGTAGAGAAGTTTAAGAATGGTTGATGGGGTGAAAATGGTGGGGGGGGGGGGGGGGGGGGTGGGGGGAGGGGTATTTATGTTAGTCTTAGTGCCCATAGTTCAATCCTAAATGTCCAAATGTATATATCATCGTTAGCAATAAAATTAAAGCGGCTTTATATTACTTATGTGTTGGAGTAATATATCTATGTGTGCTCTGATCTATGCCCACCATGCGAATAGAACCATAGATCGAGATAGATCACACTCGATGGGTCCCTAGTCAACAAAGCTTCACTAGAAGAGACTAGTATGAAAGATGGCTCTTTATGGCTTACGTTCTGTTAGTCATTGGAATGGGTTTCCGGAGTCTGATCATAGATATCATGTGGGACATGATATTGGACGACCCGCCCTGAATATGTGCCATAGATTAAGTCATGAACATATTCAGTGTCGTAGCTTGTCATGTATCCTTAGACCAAGGAGTCTTTGTGATCGCTATGTAGTCAACAACTGAGTTTGACCTGAGCCTAACGTTGTCTGTAACAGGGCTTCCATAACGGCCAGAATTGGCTTGGGGACGGGCTACATGAGTGACACGAAAGGCGGCTAAGGGATTTATCCCTCATACTGAGGTATGGGAAAGATATCGGTTCTCGGCCGCTTGATCGAGAGTGACTGAAAGAATAGCATGGCCATGCACATGATACTGGGTATCATATCTTCAGTCATCTCACATATCAAGGAACGGTGATTGAGAATAATAAGGATGACGGCTCTATGCCTTATCTCAATCAGGATATCGGAGATAAAAGGATGATGACAGGGATGACGGAAAGGTTAGAATCGACACGGTCGATTCGTTATGCAGTGTCAGGCAATACTAAAGTCCCGTTAGTTGCCACTTAAATAGGATCAAGTAAAATGGGATTTTAAGTTGATCTATTGACATGCATAAACCTAAGGGTCACACCGGAGGATGAAACTCATTGGCACATTTATGGAGAATGGCCAAAAGGGAGTTGTCTCGGGACATGACCAAAACTGGGTTTTGGGTCATGTGCCCGTACGTGAATAGGACTTTACGGATCAAGACAAGGCTTGGAGTCTTGGGATTGATCGCGTCGGATAATGTTGGACATTTCCGGTATGAAAGGCTTGGAGGCGATGAGCGAATCACGGGACCTCGTTAGAAATGGCCACGGGCCATGTTCCAAGAGGCCCATGAAAGGCCCATGCAACCAAGGCCCATGGAACTAATTAATCAAGTCTTGATTAATTAGTACTAAGTAAGCAAGACAAGGATTAAGGTGTTGGTGATTCACCACCTAACCCAATCTTGTCTTGCCATACTTTGTCCTATTTACACCTTACTTGACACCATACTTGTCCCATGCCTTTAGTTGGACAAGTATGGGTTTTGTTATGTTTAAGTCATCTTTTTTCAACATAACAAACACAAGACAAGAATAGGAAACACATTTTCTCTCCCTCTTCCATGGCCATTTCGGGTTTGGCTAGTTTCCACCTCCATTTTTGTGTTCTTGAGTCCTCAAAGAGAAGAACTACGTGGCTTTGATTCCCATGTGGATACGTAGGCGTCTTGGAGACTCAAGCCAATCATTCGTTAACCGGTGTTCTTGTTTTGGTAAGAGATAGTGCTGAATTTTTCTCTTGTGAATCCATTCTTTGTTAGTTGTTTCATGGTTTTAATCGTCTCTTGGTTTTTATTGATTTTCCGCTGCGAGTTGGTTCATCTCCAACCCTACCTCGAGACCCAACAGTGGTATCAGAGCCGTGCTACCTTCGGGATTCACAAGACGGTGTTCAAAGTTTCGGTTTTGCTTGAAAGTTTCGTTTTTGGCATGTTGTTTTGCTAAATTGATTGATAACATGTTTTAAATTATTGTTTATGGATTTAATGCATGTAAAATGAATTTTTGAAAATTATTTCAAATATGGAAATTTTGAAAAAAGTTTGATTTTTCGGGTCTCGGGAGCGGGACTCTCGGGGAGCCGAAACCGAGACCGAACGGGGCTCCGTTGGACGGAGCTAGGCCAAGCATAACCATTGGATGGTTGATATGCCAAGGCTAAACCTTTTTGTTAGTTATGACGAGTTTGGAACCGTCATGACGAACTCGAAGATCAAATGTTCAAAAGTTTCATTTTTGAACGGTTTTGATAAACCGAGCATCAAAAATTTTCGAAACTTGGCTATTAATTAAAACCGGAAAATCACATGATGTTTGATAACATTCTTGTTTGATAACACGATGTGTGATGTGATGTGATGTTTGCATGATGTACATAATAGCCCCGAGCTCGATTTAATTATTTATCGCTTTTCACGGCCTACGAGCCGTTAGAGTTAACGTGTAATTATTCTTTCAAGGTGTGGTCGTCGAACCACTTGTTTGTAATATTTATTTATTCCCGACCTGCGAGTCGTGTATTAAATTGTAATTTTTTACTCAAGACGAAGAAAGGGCAAAAAGGTCATTTGGTGGCTTTTCGGGTGTTGGCATCGGCTTGGAGTCGGTGGAGCTCAAGAAGCTAGTGGGAGTTAGTTTAGGGGGCTATTATGTGCACATTTATCGCTTTATGCTTGTTTTAGTTTATGCATGACTAATTCTATGTGTTTTAGAATTGCATGCTTAACTTTATTTACCGAGCATATCACCTCACATGCAAAGATAAAATTGGAATTTTAATCCTTGTGTGTGAACCCTTAGAACCGTCATTGCATTGGATGTAGTTGACGGGTTCAAAGGAAGAATTACATTGGATGTAATTTGAGGCATCATTGCATTTGGAATGTAGTTGATGTGCTCATCGCATCTAGGATGTGCCAAAGTTTTAAACACAACCGGACAAGTAAAAACGGGTCATGTCCGATACCTCCCAATTCTCAACACCTTACTACCTCCCCGTCCTATGGGTGTCGTGCGCCTTAGCGGAGCATCCATGGGAAAGCGGGGTAGTAGGTTTGGACGACATATGTGGGTGTCGTGTGCCTTAGCGGAGCACCTACATAATGGCGGGTCATAGTTGAAAATTGGTGGACCCGACTACGATTCTCAGCTAGGGTTGAGCTAGGGTATCAGATAGGGTAAGCCGTGTACTTAAATACATACCCTAGCTAAGAGTCACATTGGATGTGATTGGACGGGGCTACCTACATAGCTCGATTGAGTGGTGAGCCTTCGTTCAGCTTGATCGAGTGAATCAAGGATCTTGGTTTTAGATTCTAAAGGTATAGAATCGATTGTTAGTGTTTAAGCTTGATCTTCATAAAATTTATTCAGTTTACTGATTGAATTTTATCTGTTGTAGATCAAATGGAAAATTCAGCGAACATTAATAGTTTGTCATTAAAAACCATTCTTGACAGGGTCAAACTAAACGGGACAAACTATTTGGACTGGTACAGAATTTTGAGGATAGTCCTCAAGTCTGAACGCAAAGAATATGTCCTTGATAAGGCTGTCTCTAAGACCATATCAGAGTTACATGAAGTGTCATTAACTGCTGAGAAGAATATATCAGGGATCTAGGATCCAAGGATATTCTGATGGTCAACAAGGGAATTGGAAGTGGCAAGGGCGGGGCCCATGCGCACTTGGCAGGAAAGATGAGACACATGAGAATGTCTGCTTCTACTGCCAATAGCCTGGTCATTGGAACCGGGATTACAGGAAGTTCACGGCTGATCTGAAGAAGGGCAGTGGGACTGCGCCTTCATCAAATAGCGTGGATGATCTGAAGAAGGGCAGTAGGACTGCGCCTTCATCAGGAAACCTGGATGATCTAAAGAAGGGCGGTGGGACCGTGCCTTCATCCGGTATTAACTCTATAGAGCTACATCTCTCTACTTCCAAAGATTCATGGGTATTAGATACCAGGAATGAATCTCACACATGCACTTATATATGGTGGCTGGAAGTAGGAGAGGTTTGGAAAGCACGAAGTGGACCTCAGAGTTGTGGCAACTGCTGTAGGATCCATGAGTCTTGCTTTGCCAAGAGGCCTTGTCTTAGTACTGTATAATGTATATTGCATACCTACTTTTAGTAGGAATATTATATCTATATCCGTGTTTGACAAGGAAGGATATAATGTTAATATTGGAAATGGAGTTTTCAATGTTCTATGCAATGATATGTTTTATACCAGTACTGACTTGGTTGGAGGATTGTACATATTAGATATGGGTAACAATGCCTCAAGTTCTATATATTCCGTTAATACCAAGAAGTCTAAATCCAACGATTTAAACCTAACTCTGTTAAGGCACTGTCATTTAGGTCGCATAAACAAGAAGCACCTATCAGCACTTCAGAAGTGCGGACTTTCAGGTTCATTCGAATTCCATTCGATCGATAGGTGCAAGGTTTGTTTGATGGGCAAAATGATTAAAGTGTCCTTTTATCGATCGCGATGAAAGGGCGGGTGAATTATTGGAGCTGATACACTCGAATGTGTGTAGACCAATAAGTTCACTTGCCAGGAGGGGTTTTAGCTACTTTATCACATTTACTGATGATTACAGTAAATATGGTTATGTCTATTCGCTGAGACATAAGTCTGAAGCTTTTGATAAATTCAAAGAGTTTAAGACTAAAGTAGAAAACCAGCTCGACAAAGGTATTAAGGCACTTCGATTGGATCGAGGTGGAAAATACTTGACCACAGAGTTATTAGATCATCTAAAAGAGAATGGGATCCTTTTGGAATAGACTCCTCCTGGGACACTGTACATGAAAGGTGTAGCCAAACGGAGAAATCGGACATTGTTAGACAATGATCCGTTCCATTATTAGTTGGACTGATCTCCCAATCTCTTTCTGGGATTATGCTCTAGAGACGACCGCATTCATAGTGAATCGGGCTTCGACGAAGGGTGTGGAAGGGATACTATTTTAAAATGGTACGGGATGATGCCCGCTTTGTCCTTCCTAAAGATTTGTGGTTGCGAGGCTTATGTGAAACATTTGGTTTCGACTAAGCTCGAACCAAGATCTGAGATATGCACCTTCGTGTGGTATCCCAAAGCAAAAAGGGGATACTACTTCTACAATCCCAGTGAGAACATGGTGTTCGTCGCATGGGGTGGGGTCTTTATGGAAAAGGAGTTTTGTTTCCAAAGACGTCATTGGGAGGACTGTGCATCTCGAAGAAATTCAGGATGGTACAGATCTGTCTAAACCAATTGGCAACCCAGTAGAAAGGAGCCAGAGATTGTCGTAGAGTAAGAACCAATTCCTGTTACAATTCCGGAAGGTCCAAGGCGATTTGAAAGGATCAATCTTCCACCTCCAAGATATGGTATCCGGAGGTGACAATGAAGTCATGGTGGATCACGATGATCCAGCCACCTTTCAGGAAGTCGTGGAGGGGCCCAACTCCGAGTTATGGCTGGGAGCCATGAGGGAGGAAATGCAATCCATGTCGGACAACCGAGTCTGGGAACCGGTTGATCCCATCAATGGTGTGAGGAACATCAGATGGAAATGGATCTTCAAGGTGAAGATGGACATGGACGGCAACCCTCTGACCTACAAAGCTCAACTGGTGGCGAAAGGTTATAGGCATGGATTGACTATGAGGAAACCTTCTCCTTAGTGGCTATGGTCAAAATAGATCCAAATTCTTCTTGACATAACTGTGTATTATAATTACGAGATATGGCAAGTGGATGTCAAAACCGCTTTCCTAAATGGAAATTTGACTGAGTACGTTTGTATGTCTCGGCCCAAAGGTTTTGACGATCCGAAGAATAAAAGGAAAGATTTATAAGTTGTTGAAATCCATTTATGGATTGAAACGAACTTCTCGGAGTTGGATCCTTCGTTTTGATGAAGCTGTAATTGGATTTGGCTTAATCAAGAACGGGGATGAATATTGCGTTTATAAGAAGGCTAGTGGGAGCAAGATTACCTTTCTGGTTCTCATTGAAAACGACATCCCAACCTTGCACGAGACTAAAGCTTGGTTGAGGAAGTGTTTTTCAATAAATGACTTAGGCGATGCTTCTTATATCTTAGGGATTAAGATATATAGAGATCGCACAAGGAGGGTCTTGGATTTAAGTCAGGGAACCTATGTGAACAAGGCATTGAGTAGGTTCTTAATGCTCGATTCAAAGAAAGTACTTTTACCCACTAGTCAAGGCATTTATCTCAGCAAGACTCGGTGTCCTAAGACAGTTGATGAGCTGAAAATGATGATGAGAATCCTATGCGCCTAGGGGCAGGATCGATCATATATGCCATGACATGTATGAGACCGGACGTCTCGTAAGCTTTATGTTGTACCAGTAGACATCATTCTAACCCGGGGGAAAGATGATGCTGAACTAATCGTCGAAGGATGAGTAGACGCTAGTTTTCCAAGACAAATCCAGATGACTTTAGAAGTCAGTCAGGATATGTGTTTATGCTGAATGGCAGAGCTTTAGCTGGGAGAGCGTAAAGCAAGATACCATTGCCGAATCTACGACAGAAGCCAAGTAAATGGATGCTGCAGAGGCAGCTAAGGAGGCTATGTGGATTTGGAAATTCATGGCAGGGCTGGGTGTAATTAAAAACCCATCCAGCCCGGTGAATCCATTTTGCGACAACACAAGGGCCATTGCGCAAGCTAAAAGCCCAGATCGCATAACAAATCCAAACATGTACTGCGGCGTATCCACCTCATCAGAGAAATACTGAACTAAGGTGAAGTGAAGATAACATATATTGCAACAGATGATAACATAGCCAACCCTTTGACTAAGGTAGTGTCACTGCCTGAACATGTTAGACATGTAAAGTGGATGGGGACATATTGGAGTTTAGATTGGAACTAAGGCAAGTGGGAGATTGTTAGTCTTAGTTCCCATAGTTCAATCCTAAATGTCCAAATGTCCAAATGTATATATCATCGTTAGCAATAAAATTAAAGCGGCTTTATATTACTTATGTGTTGGAGTAATATATCGATGTGTGCTCTGATCTATGCCCACCATGCGAATAGAACCATAGATCGAGATAGATCACACTCGATGGGTCCCTAGTCAACAAAGCTTCACTAGAAGAGACTAGTATGAAAGATGGCTCTTTATGGCTTACGTTCTGTTAGTCATTGGAATGGGTTTCCGGAGTCTGATCATAGATATCATGAGGGACATGATATTGGACGACCCGCCCTGAATATGTGCCATAGATTAAGTCATGAACATATTCAGTGTCGTAGCTTGTCCTGTATCCTTAGACCAAGGAGTCTTTGTGATCGCTATGTAGTAAACAACTGAGTTTGACCTGAGCCTAACGTTTTCCGTAACAGGGCTTCCATAACGGTCAGGATTGGCTTGGGGACGGGCTACATGAGTGGCACGAAAGGCGGCTAAGGGATTTATCCCTCATACTGAGGTATGGGAAAGATATCGGTTCTCGGCCGCTTGATCGAGAGTGACTGAAAGAATAGCATGACCATGCACATGATACTGGGTATCATATCTTCAGTCATCTCACATATCAAGGAACGGTGATTGAGAATAATAAGGATGACGGCTCTATGCCTTATCTCAATCAGGATATCGGAGATAAAAGGATGATGACAGGGATGACGGAAAGGTTAGAATCGACACGGTCGATTCGTTATGCAGTGTCAGGCAATACTAAAGTCCCGTTAGTTGCCACTTAAATAGGATCAAGTAAAATGGGATTTTAAGTTGATCTATTGACATGCATAAACCTAAGGGTCACACCGGAGGATGAAACTCATTGGCACATTTATGGAGAATGGCCAAAAGGGAGTTGTCTCGGGACATGACCAAAACTGGGTTTTGGGTCATGTGCCCGTATGTGAATAGGACTTTACGGATCGAGACAAGGCTTGGAGTCTTGGGATTGATCGCGTCGGATAATGTTGGACATTTCCGGTATGGAAGGCTTGGAGGCGATGAGCGAATCACGGGACCTCGTTAGAAATGGCCACGGGCCATGTTCCAAGAGGCCCATGAAAGGCCCATGCAACCAAGGCCCATGGAACTAATTAATCAAGTCTTGATTAATTAGTACTAAGTAAGCAAGACAAGGATTAAGGTGTTGGTGATTCACCACCTAACCCAATCTTGTCTTGCCATACTTTGTCCTATTTACACCTTACTTGACACCATACTTGTCCCATGCCATTAGTTGGACAAGTATGGGTTTTGTTATGTTTAAGTCATCTTTTTTCAACATAACAAACACAAGACAAGAATAGGAAACACATTTTCTCTCCCTCTTCCATGGCCATTTCGGGTTTGGCTAGTTTCCACCTCCATTTTTGTGTTCTTGAGTCCTCAAAGAGAAGAACTACGTGGCTTTGATTCCCATGTGGATACGTAGGCGTCTTGGAGACTCAAGCCAATCATTCGTTAACCGGTGTTCTTGTTTTGGTAAGAGATAGTGCTGAATTTTTCTCTTGTGAATCCATTCTTTGTTAGTTGTTTCATGGTTTTAATCGTCTCTTGGTTTTTATTGATTTTCCGCTGCGAGTTGGTTCATCTCCAACCCTACCTCGAGACCCAACAATTTATAGGGTCCGAAAATCTAGGATCTCAATGACGGTGATGGTGGGAGGCAAAGCATCGACATGGGACCCCTCCTAGAGCCAATCCCCGATGCTTCTCTTGACTCTCATTCCTCTAGGCGGGGTTGCTTCCCCTCCATGACCTATTCCTCCCGAGGTGCTCCAACAGCTGACCTCTTAAGTGCTCCATTCCCCTCTCCAGCTACCGCAGAGGATGCTGAGGCTGTGATATCCTCTCTCACCCGACCTCCACACTATGCATCATCGACCTTACAAGAGGATGTAGGTTGGGCTCCTAATATCGCGCCGGCATGAGGTGGAACAACTTCCAGACGGGTCATACCTCGAGGCTCCAATCCAGAAGGCACATAGCTCGGAGTAACCCGAGTGGGTCTTTCTATGGCAAATGTGCCCCTAGAGTTTTCGCCCTTGGGATTAGGTGACCGATCCACCTCTCCCCAGCCTGTTGCATAGGCGTTAGTCTTCTTGTTCTGATACTCCAGCATAGAGGTGCCAAATCTCGGGGGGGCCTTTGACTGCCCATGTGCAGTCCTTCAAGTCATGGACGAGTCTACCAAAATTGTAGCAGAAGCTCGGAAGCTTGGAATAGGTGAGTTCAATGTGGATGGGCTCAGGGAACTCCTTGAACCGAATTATGAGGCCCCTCCGGAGCGGCCTCTCAATGAGATGCCAAAAGCGAACCTTTGCTGTGCTCCCAGCACATGCCCCACTTATCACATGAGAACTCCACACATGCCCTCAGAGCATCCCCAATAGAGGTACCCGTCTCTCTTGTCCCTACCAGAGGAGTCAAACCCCTAGCGTGTGCCCACAATTGCACTCGATCCAGGATCAGCATCTCTTTAGCGCACGGATCCAGATCCCCTAGTAGTAGAGCCCGTCCGTCGAAGCATCAAGGCTCATTGCCTCGCACCCTCGCCCGAGTCTCAGAGGACGTAAGTTGAAGCCAAAGAGCCCCGGCCCTAGGAGAGTTTCCTTCCCAGGAGTCTTTGAAGACCACATCTTTCCCAGACGAAAGACCATCCTGTAGACCTTGAAGCTCTGAGGTCAAGTCAGCCGCTGGTGGAGGAAACTCCTCCGTCGCCAATTGCTTCGAACGATCCCTCGTTCCTCCAACGTCGTGACAAGGCGTGACAAGGCATGCCGGGATAAGCGGAACCTTATCCTTGGCAGAGAGGCAACGTCCTAGCCCTAGAGCCTCCACCGCCGACCTAGGAAGTTCCTCCAACGGGGCCTTTCCTTTGGTCGGGTCTTGCTGCAACGGCGGTTCCCTAGGAGGGCTAGAGATCGGTGTATTCACCGCTTTAATCCAAGCACCCGTAGTAAGGGGAGGCGGTTTATGCTCATGACACTATGGTGAGGAAACCCTAACCCCCACACCGCATTGGAGAGGATCTGAAGGCGGTGGAACCATAGTTACCACGCCACCCTGTTGGGGAACAGTCAGAACGAGGTCGTGACTGAGTTGGGGGGTCGGTGAACAGGGGTTAAGGAGGGCTAGAAGGCCCTTACTTACAAATGAAGTAACCGGGGGAGGAAGGGCTAGAAGGCCCTTACTTGTAGATAAAGTAACCGTTGGTCGCTTGGTAACTGGCCTCCCACGTCTTGGTTTTACGATCGGAGCAGGGGAAGCTGGTCCCATGGAGAAAGAGATCCCATCTAAGGCTTCTCCTTGAGGAGGGAGAGCCGAAATCTCCACCACTATAGGCGAAGCAGGGGGAGCCCTAGTCGACTTAGGTTTTCTCCTTTGGTGACTCGGCTCCTCTAGTCTCTATTGGAGCTTTGTCGTCAACCTCAGGTCTTACTATCGTTAGATCTGGGGTTCGTCTCGTTGGATCTGGCATACGGATCTAGCCTGGGCTCGTCGGTTCTCGGGGTGCCGGCCCTCGTGCATGAACTGGGTCTTAAGATGTTGGAAATACAATTCATTTCTGAGTAATTTGTCCAAATATCCTTTATTCTTAATTTTATTTGGGCACTAGCCTCCATTTTTTACCATTTATCTGAACTTTGTTTTTTTTTATCCAAACATAAGAAAATATGTTTTAGGTCTTTTCTTGTAAGGTGTTTTTTTGGTAGAAATATTGATAGAGGTCTTTTTTTGTAAAAACATTAATAGAGTTTGGTTGGTTTGTAGTTTTAGGTCGGTCAACCATTTTTTTACGGTCGGCCGGTTACTTTTTTACCACTTTTTTTTTTAGGTTGATCGATCATTTTTTAGGTCGACCAATCACTTTTTTGACTATTTTATTAGGTTGGCCGGCCACTTTTTTCCCTCAATTTTTTAGGTCGGTCAACCATTTTTTTTAGATCGACCAACTATTTTTCCAAACACTTTTTCCCCTTCAATATTTTAGGTCGGCCCATCAATTTTTGAGGTCGACCGGTCACTTTTTCCGGCAACTTTTTTTTTTTCTGGGGGTCATTTTTTTAGGCCGGCCACTAATGGTCAAACGACCAAATATGATCTTGAAAAACTAGATGAAATTTGGATTTTGAAAAGCGGGGAGGGGGGGGGGGGTGATTTTAAATTTTGCGAAGAGAAATTTAAATTTTGGAAAAGGGTAAAATGAAAATATCGAAAGTTTCATTAAAAGAGAAGATTAGACAACAAACAATTATGGGATGAAGACTAGGCTATCAATAAAATTAAGAAATAAGGCCATTTTGCAAAACGAACCTTCATTTCTTCTCATAATCAATTCGGAGATGGCTCCACTAAGCCTTTATCGCTCAATATTTTTAACCCCCTGACATAATCTCAACCTTAATAATTGTGATTACAGGAGCATGTTAAAATGTTGGACTCTAAAATTTTGTCTTGATTATGTGAGATGTGCTTAGGATATGATTACTAACTTGTCTAAATAAATTTTAGGGAAAATTTCAATTTAATACCCTGACAAACATTTATTTGCAATATAATATCCTAAACTGTTTTTCTTGCAATATAATACCCTGGCAAACATTTATTTTCAGTTTGGTACCAAACGTTACTTTTCGGTTAACTTCCCATCCAAAAAGTGTAAAAAGTCCAAAATGCCCCTCAATAACAATCAAATTTTCAACACATGCCATTGGTTTTTTTTAAAAATCATTTTTTTTTAATTTACAGTTTTTTAAATTCTTTTATTACTATTTATTTTCAACTTCTTTTATTTATTTCTAAAATCAATTTTTATTTTTTAAAAATATGTTTTTATTTTTTAAAAATCAGTTTTTATTTTTATATAAATATGTTTTTATATTGAAAAAAGTTTTATCTTCAAAAATATATGTTTTTATTTTAAAAAAAATCAGTTTTATTTTAAAATCAAATTTTTATATAATTCAAAAAATCAGATGAAGAAAAATCAAGGAAAAAAATGTGCCCCAAACAATGGCTGATCGAGTGAGGTATAAACAAAAACATCATCACATAAATTCGAATTAAAACTTAATTTTCTTATGCCCCAAACATTGCCTCCAAACAGAAATGAAAAACATCATCACTGTGTTCATATTCAGAAACCACCTCCATTGTTAGAAATTTAAAATTATAAAGATGTGCATCATCATCTCTAATCCAATATATAATACAAATTGTACTTTGAAAAAACACATGATGTTTATACAGGAAACGTAGAAATCAAAGAGACTAAATACATCCAAATCAGCATCTATTCCAATACACAGTACAAGTTGTGATTTCCTTACTGCATCTCCACATCTCTTCCAAGCAAAACCTATCTTCCTTCATCAGCACCCTCACAAGCTTCAGTTTTCGTCTCCAACGTTGTAGCCATAGCCTCCCCTGACCCTCCTGCAGCGAAACGGGTCGAACCCATCGACGACGCTGGAGAAGATCGGCCCCCAACTGACCACGAGCTCGAGATCCATGCGGCGACGCTGGAGAGGATCGGCCCCCATCTCTGGCGAGCTCTGGTTTGAGGAAGCTCTAGTGCGATTTGCCTTTAATTTTTGAGATGTTGGATCGCACACAGAAGAGAAGCTTGGGAGCAGAGGGTGTTGTGATACGAAGAGAGAAGGGGCTCAGATAAAAGGATAGGGTTTTAAGAACAAAGGGTAATATGGACATTTTGAAAAAATACAAGGTCATGTGCTTCACACATGGTCATTTTCCGTCCAAAAATGGACGGAAAGTTAACGTTGGGTATGAAACTGAAAATAAATGTTTGCCAGGGTGCTAAATTGAAATTTTCCCTAAATTTTATATTCAAATTTCGAGTAAATTGTATTAAACTATTCAAACCTATACACCATTATGAATACATACCTCAACAAAGTTTTTAGAAAATGATATATCAAAGGCTCTCGTCTTCCTCCTCGTGAGGTCCTCTCTACCATTTAGGGTTTATTGTCGCCGTCGCCGTCCACCACGCCGTCGTCCTCCTCTCCTTTCGGATTTTCGCACTGTCGTTCTCTTTCTCAACTTGCAACCAATCCTCTTCCACCAGAGATGATCCCCCCAGCTTCACGTCGTCATCATGGCGAAGCGCGTCCTAGGTCGCCATGGTCGTCGAGAAATCCTCCCCGGCCTTGCCCCATCATGCTCGGCCCGTCCAGGCCGTCTGTGGCCACGTACCGCCGGGATGGGTGGCCTATGCAGGGAGAAGCTCCGGATCCGTTGTGGTCGTACCCGCCGCTCTGGATCAGAGCACCTCTGATAGAGCCGGACCAGTTCCTCGAAGCCAGCCACTGGAACCCCGCACGCGACTGGGTTGGCATCAGACGGTCCCTCGTCAGGACATCCATTATCAGGGTCTGGCCCCAATCCCCCCACCGGAGCGGCCTGCTTCAATGCCTTATCTGTTTTTTCCGTCGTCTCGGATGCCATGGCCGCCGACACAACCTATGGGTTATGCAAGCCCTAGGGTGCTTGCAAACCCTAGGATGCTTGCAAACCCTAGGGTGCATGCAAAACCTAGGGTGCATGCAAACCCTAGGGGATATACAAGCCCGGGGAACCGTGGTGTTCCGTCTAGGGTTTTGGGTTCGAGTCCAGTGGTAGCCAAACGACATAGAGGGGTGTCAGCAAGGCCCAGGCCACAGTTGCCGATCGGCACAAGGGAGAAGTCACCTAACCCTAGGTTGCCTGGAAGCCCAAAGCCCCGGGTGAATCGTTATGCACTGAGCGACTCACCTTTGGTCCGCCGGGGGATCCTGAGATTTACTACCGCCATTGGACCCAGACCTAGGAAGATCAAGACGGGAAATAAGCCAGCGGCTCCGGAGGGCCCAAATGAGCCCTTGATGCCGCCAGACACTACTGAACTGGAACAGAAAAGGGAGTTAAGCTCGGGGGGCTATAATCCCCCGGGGGATGAATGATTCCACATGGCGGGAGTGGGAAGGATTGTCTGGGGCCTATACCCACAGACCCGGGACAACTGCAGCCGAGAGGTCTCGGGGAATCCGCAGTCAAGGCTAAGCTACAACCTATTTTCATTGTTTTAGGTCGAATAATACTTTGGCTAGTTAGGTTTAGTTTTGTGATTTATTTTTCGTTTGAAACGTTGGATCGAGGAACTCTTGAGTTCGGATCTGCGAAACAAAGCAGACTATATGTATGGAACCATGTGCACCCGACGGGCCATGGCCGGTTGGGACAGAAAGCTTGTATCCGGGACTGTTATGCCCCTCCTTGTAAGCATGACATGATATCGTAATACAACTCCTTCTTTCCCGTTTCAAAAAAAAAGTTTTTAAAAAATGCCTACCTAATGTACCGAGTTTTTAAAACATCCAATTTTCTCATTCATGTCCATCAGTTTTTTATAAATTGGTGAAAATACCTTCAACTGTCATCTTTTCTTTTATAAGCTCGAAAAATTTATTAATAAGACCGATTCGAAAAGGAATTAGAATACCATGTTCAAGAAGAAACAGGGTGGCTACCAACGATTACAAAGGGACTCCAATAAAGGGAGACAAAAGGCCGAGCCTTTTCTAAAAAAGAAACAAGGATCAAAAACAGAAACATCCGTCAATCCTTGCCTCCGAGGTCAACGTTGAATCGTCACATCCTTCTTTTTGGCATCCAACTCACAAAGTGTAATCCATGCGTCGGTACCATGTGACGAAGCTATGACTTGAGTTTTTCCAATTCAGACTTGCTCAACCTGTTTCCCAATGTCGACGGGTCGAACATATCTTTCCCGATCCGAGACATTTGGTTTACACGACATAGTGTAGAATTCCGTTAAATGCTTAGGAGGGCGACTCACCCGCTTCTTGATGAGGGCGTCATTCCATGGAGATTCTATCCACTGTGACGGTTGATCTATGGACACGTCAACAATTACTCCAACAACGTCAGAAGTATGAACTGGATCCAGCATTTGCGACACGGCCTGTACTGGAATGGACTGATCTTGACCAAGCCCAAATGATACAGGAGTCAATCCACAAACAACGCAATAATCCTCAACTGGATCACGACCCCTAGAATCAACGCAGTCATCGCGATCCCCGGAATCAAGAACGCGATCATCGGAATCACGAATCTCATTCGACGTATGATTGTTATCATCATCGTGCATAGCTAACTCCGGTGAGTCTCCGGGAAGGCCTACAGACGCCCCATCATTCCCCTGCACTTGAGAGCTTAGGACGTCCTCATCCTCGACCGATAAAACGAACTCAACCAAATTCTTCCTAAGGGTACTCTGTTTCTGAACCCTAGAAACATAGTTGGCCTTCTGAGTTGCAGAGCTTGGTTTCAACTCCAATTTCGACCGGCGAAGCCACGCAACAGCGAAAAATAAGATATACCCGTCGATTTTAAAACCATTTAAAACCTCAATCGCTTTAGCCGCTCCTTTGTAATCAAAACGAATGAAACCGAAATATCTACCATTCCGGCTTTGTCGTTTAGGTACAGTCAAGGACTTAATCGTACCAAAAGAACTGAAAATATTCCGACTCCAATATTCCGATGACTCAAACGGAAAATTACTAACAAACACCTCATCCTCTTGTTTAGAGTATTTACCTTTCCTCGCTGCCCGGGTCCGACGAACACAACTTGAAGCTACCGGTTGCTTATCAACGGCATCTGTCTGCGTCTCTGCTGTGACATGCTCAACAACCCTAACTGAAGAATCCAACTTCCTCCTGCAATTACCAGATGGAGAGATCTGTTTCGCAGTAGCCTATTTGACATGCGCTGTTGAATCGGTACCCAAGTCCTTGACAACATGCTTCGCAATCAGAACCTTTTTTTAATTCGTCGCTTAAATCGGCAAGATTTGACCGAGAGAAACTCCTCCTCCAAAGCTGATGTATGAGCTTCGGGTTTCTTCTGAGTACGGACTGTAAATCTCTTCATGGGAGATGAAATCTTGTAGTAAGAACAATAAGCCGAGAGCATCACCGAGCATAAGGATGCGAAGGAGAGTGGTTCACCCATTCCAACAATTAGGTTATGGACCCTCTGACTTACCCAAGGAAGCTCACCAAGGACCAGGGGCTTATCAGATTTGAGATCACCGACGATGGAGGACCAGCAATCAAGCCCAATCCGACCTTTGGAGAGGAAGCTCAGTCGCAAATCACGACTCCGAACGACAAAAAACGTAGCAGCACCTTTGAACACGATCAACTATTGCAGGTCCTGAAGAGCACGAACCTGCTAACATGACTATACCCCCACCTCTGAGGTTCTAATTATACTGATTTTGATTGTTGTTTATCTGACACAAATAAGAGAAATGTAAAAAGAAACCCCTGAAGCAAGATGCTTCCTTTTCCGGCCAAAACGAGTTCATACACGAACAGGGAATTTTGCACGCCACCGTTTTCTGATGATACCAAATCAGAGAAGGTGACCAACTCGCTGAAACAACAGCTCCGGTCAAGCAGCCGAGGACGAGACTACCAAGCTTCCTCCGATCACACAACCGAGAACGAGTTGCCTCTGTCGGCTTTCCTCATAAGAGAGATAATCAGAGAAGGCGACCAACTCGCTGAAACAACAACTCCGATCAAGCAGCCGAGGACGAGACTACCAAGCTTCCTCCGATCACACAACCGAGAACGAGCTGCCTCTAACGGTGGTCCTCAAAAGAGAGACCTAATTTCACCGCGCGTGAGGCGCATACCCAGGGTAGTCTCTTATTGGTTTCATTCCCCTTTACTACCATCTAATAGTACACAACCTACCATATTTTTATTTAATATTTATTTTTTTCATAATGATTCCTTTCCTTTAATTAGTTTTTATATCTTTTCTTTACCTTTTATTTTAAATTCTTTTTTTTTTTAATTTTTTCATTGTTTTTTATTTCTTTTTTCATCTCATTCGTTTAAAATCTGTTTCTAATTCATTTTTTGTTGGTTTTATTAATTTTAATTAATTGTTTTGAATTAATTATTATATAATAAAACATTTTTTAGAATAAGAAATAGCTTTCATTAAATATGGGAGAGAATCATTACAATGACTAGTACCCTAAAATAGGGTGGTGATCCAATAATCCTCATAGACGAACCGATCCAACATGACTCTATTATTGCAATCATACTATTACAGGAAAAGTAACTAGAAAAAGAAAAGTAACTAAAAAAAATAAACCCAAAACTAGAACATAAAGTAAAACCAAAGTGTGCCATCTACAAACAACAACTCATTTTCCCACCTAAACGTTGCTTGGTCCCTGCTCTCCAAGGACTCGTTTTGTCAATTGAGCCACCACACTTGAATATGGTGATATGGCTGGGAGGATTGGCTCGTAGGGCCTTGCAACATACAAGATGGGACAGACCCAGGGAGGCTTATCGTGGATGATTGACCGGGGTCCCAAGTGGAAGATGCCTTCCCTAGTCAGGCCTGGGACCCTAGACTCGGGTTAGGTACCGGGTCCGAGGTCATAAGGGGCTCCTTCCCATCTAGACGACCTGATCTTAGGTATCGAGTTTGAGGTCAACAACGCGAAACCCGACGGTGGTAGAAGTGGCTCCCATGCCCAATCTGTAGTGTACGGCCAGTAGACTTTCGTCGTCTTAAACTCTAGGCTTGAGTCATCAAAACGAGGTATCTGTGACACCTCCCATGCGTAGTCTTGACCCATATGACCAATCCTGCCACAATGAAAACAAAAAGCAGGAAGTTTGGCATATGTTAGGGTAACGCGGACCAGATCCTGATATTCCTGTAACCACATGATCATGGTTCACCGCAGGGGGCGGTGAACGTCCATCCAGAAACGGACCCTTACCGTACCTCCCCAATAGAGGCCCCATTGATCACACGGGGTTTCCATATGCTCACCTAGGGTTTTCCGTATGATTTCTCCGATCGCCCTTGTTCGGACGAGGGGTGGTGACCGCCGAGCTTATACCTAGAGTTGGAGGTGGTCCAAGCGAGGGAGATCCCAGGACATCACGCCTTCTATTTCTCCAAGAAGTATGGGGTGACAGTGGAAACACCACAGTTCATTGTGGCGCACCCATACCCAGGCTTCTAGAGACACAAAGTAGAAAGAAAATGTGCATGGCTCAAGGTCTTTGACAACCACACCCACATCAGCACGCCCCCAAGCACGGGTGATGATGGACATCAGGACTTTCTTCCAGGGAGGGTTGGAAGAAACCAACCGGCACAACATTCCTAATTGAAGACGAGCCAGAATGTGGGGTTCTGGTGGAGTGTAGGGCACCATGACCTCCATCGCCTCCTCCTCGTTGAGGTAGAAAGCCGAGAAATCGGCTTGGAGGTCCCCTAGTGATGACGGATGATTAGGAGGAACCGTAGCCCTAGCATGGTTGGCCACCATAGGCGCCCTCAGTTGAAGGTTCGGAACCATAACGGGGGAAGTCGTCCTCGAGACTGGAACAGTAGACGCAGGCAAGGGAGTCGACGCTGGTTTTTTATCAAGCACTTTAACCAGTCGTCCCCTCTTGGCCTTTGGTGGTGGAGCAGTCGGTGTGATCTTCCTTGACGAGAAGACCATCAAACTTTGATCACGCAAAGGTAGAGGTTGCAGGAAGTCAGAAGAAGGAAGTGGCGCCATCGCTGAGAGGAGAGTCTCGACAAGGGGAGACTTGGGTCTTCTCTTCCTTCTCTCTTTCACAAGTTTGACGAAGCTTTGAGGAGGTT
This sequence comes from Erodium maritimum, assembly GCA_963921825.1. Taxonomy (NCBI): domain Eukaryota; kingdom Viridiplantae; phylum Streptophyta; class Magnoliopsida; order Geraniales; family Geraniaceae; genus Erodium; species Erodium maritimum. Next base: position 34,710,727 of record OY997596.1, read on the forward strand.
TTTGGGGCATAATAAGTAGTGGAGGGGTAGTCTACCTATTTGAGGATGGAGACAGGTCGGTGGCATAGAGCAGTGGCACGACAGACGCTGGCGGCGTTGACATGACAACATGTAGGCTAGAGCTTTCTCTAGGGTTTGCGGTTCCAAGCACCGAGAGAATATTCTTAACAATAATAAAACACTTAATATATCCATTTCTCTAAATTTAATTTCAAAAAATAAATATAAATTTTGATTTTAATTTTAATTCATTTCATTAGATGAACGAACAATATGAACACAATCAACATTTGTAAATCAATGTATGAATCCATGTGAACATAATAACGTCCTAAGATGACCAACTCAGAGATTTGGGTCTTTCCGTACTTGACTAGAGGGTGAGGACCACGAAGGCGCCCAGATGAATAACGGAGAACTTGTGGGTGTGGATGGTGAGGTCCACGACGTCGTACTTCTGCAAGCCAACCCCCATCTACGAGATCCCTTTCTCCTCCGCGAGGATTCCAAAGCTAGTGGTGGTTTCGACACTCTACAAGATATATTTGGTTTGATTTTTTTTAGAGATAAAATTTGAAATGGACAGTTGCGATTGGATGGTAGAGATAAGGATGAATTAGGTTTTTTTATTGTATTTCTAATATTTTTATTTTTATTCGTTATTTATCGTTTAATTTTTATTTATTTAAAATTTAGTATTTTTTTATTCAAAATAATTATTAAAATAAGTGTTTATATAATTTTTTTTAATAATTATGATTATTATGACAAATAAGCGTGGATTTAAGGTTATATGGATAGGGAAATTTCAATAAATATGCTTCATAATATGTCATATTTTTTAAATATGCTTCTATACTTTTTTTTTGATCAGCAATTTTTGAATTTTATTAACCCGATCTTCAGGAATGAAGATTGGGCCAAGGGCAAGCCCTCCAAACAGTGTTACAAACGATGGACGAGAATAAATCATCCCAACAAATAAACCCAACACCAATTACTTGCCCCGCAAGTAATCGACACAACATCCTAACAAATCAACCCAACAGCAATTACTTGACCCGCAAGTAATCGAAACCTAACAAAAACCTACCCTTACAAACCTGAAACAGACCATTATCAGCAGCCGAAATGAAAACAGATCAGCCAAAAAACACACCAGCAGGCCAAAATCGATTCTTGCCCCACCAGAAAAAACCTACTGACAGAACCTTACAAATTACTACCCTTAAAAAACAATAAGACCTAAGGATAGTCTAAAACAAAATATAGCAAAATAGGACTATAACACCCCATAAACAAAACTGCAGAAGAAATTATGGAGCTGCTGTAGAAATGAGGCCAAAGCTTCAAAACATGGTGATACTGAAGGCACCAGATAACCAGAAACAAGCCAATTCACTTCAGTGGGAGCAAGTTACCAGTAAGAGAACTTGCAGCAAAGCAAACCAAGAGTAACCCTCAATTCTAAAAAGGTTCTACCCTCTCACAATACTAAGTGAAGCAGACCCACACACAAAGGCAGAAAATCCCAACCCCAAGTCAAACCTCACCAACCTTACCAGAAGAAACCTCACCACCCACCCTCCTACCCAAACCCCAAACCCATACACCAATATAACCAACAGGGAGGAAAAAAAGTTGCAGAACCAGGACTTAAACCCCTCAAGCCTTGAAAGGAGAGCAAGACCAAGGAGCACTGACCCAGGATAGGAAGGAAAAGGAGTGACCCTCCTTGAATTTTGCCCAAAGTAGCTGGTAGGAGTCATTTTGAATTTGTAAAAATATGGCATTGGCTGATTGAGGCCTATTGTGGAAACAGAAATGATTTCTGTTAATCCACAGCCTCCAAATGATCAAAGAAGAGAGCATGGCCCAGTGTTTCCTTGCCTTCCTAGGTCCCAATTGTTCCCAAGATAAAAACCAGCTCATAATGGTCCCAGATACAGCAGCTGAGATCCCCCACCAATCTAAGCACAAATACCACACCTCAGAGGAAAGTCTACAGCCTAAGAACAAGTGATCCTGCTCCTCTGGCTCCTCATTACACATTGCACACCAAATACCTCCATTGTACAATCCTCTAGCAAGTAAAAAGCACTTAGTGGGAACCCCTTGCATACATAATAACCAGGCAAATGCTGCCACCTTTGGAGGCAAAATAGGAGCCCAAAGCAATGAGGGCCAATCAAGGAAGGTGTCCCAAGCTACATCTAGCAACTCATACATTTTATGAACAGAGAACCCTCTTTGTTCTGGCACCCAGGTTGGTAAGTCACAACCCCCAGACAAAGATAAGAGATTAATAGCATCACATAACAGATGGAACTGATCCCATTCCCAACCCCTCAGATCTCTTCTGAAAGTTAAAATCCAGTCACCATTGATCCAAAAATTATACACCAAACTTGACTTCTGTGTGCTCAAGTGATAAAGCCTGCTGAATTGGTATTTTAAAGGGTAAGAGAATAACCAATTGTCTTCCCAGAAGTGGACTCTATCTCCAGAGTTAATCTTCCAATGAATCCCAACAGCCCCTACTGCTTGAGAGAATTTAGGACACAACAAGAGTGATTCAATGTGACTGATAAAACTCTAACCATTCAACAACAAGAAATTTGAAAGATTCCAGGCATTGGATTCCCAACCAAATTTGGCACAAAGAAGCTTTTTCCACAGAGAATCATTCTCAAGGGCAAATCTCCACCACCATCTTGCTAAGAGAGCCTTATTCATAATATGTAAGCTCTTGATTCCCAAACCCCCAACTGCTTTAGGCCTACAGATTTGATTCCAGTTGATCTTGTGCAAGACCCTTTTGTTGATAGTGCCATTCCAAAGGAACCTCCTCTGCCACTTTTCCATTTCTTTAATGACATCTTTAGGAGCCTTATACAGAGACATGTAATATAAAGGCAAGGAACCCAAAGATGATTTGATCAAAGTTATTCTGCCACCAAAAGACCTGGCTCTAGCTTCCCATAAGTTCAGCTTCTTTTTGAATTTATTGATGACAGGGATCCAAGTCTTTTTTCTCCTTGGATTGGAACCCAATTGGAAGCCCAAATATTCAAAAGGAAGAGACATGGAGGAGCAACCCAAAATCTGAGTAATCTGGAGATCAGATACAGTTGAAGGATTTAAAACAAGTACCTTGGATTTGGAGAAATTAATTTTCAAGCCAGTTGCCTTTTGTAGACAATTGAGGGTGTGTTTGAGGTTGATGGCTTGTTGGATGCCTGCCTCTATAAAGATTAAGGTATTATCTGCAAATTGCAGATGAGAGATCTCAGGACCCTGGTTATTACATTTGACTCCTGCAAACAAATTGTTCTGAACACCCTTGGCCATCAATTGATGAAGACTTTCAGCTAATAGAGCAAACAATAAGGGAGACAAAGAACATCCATGTCGTAGCCCTCTGAGAAGTGGGAAATCTTCACTTGGAGACCCATTGATTAATATAGAAGACCAAGCCCTCATACAAATATTCATCCAAGAGATCCATAGTTGTCCAAAACCCATGGACCTCAAGATATTCAGAAGAGCCTCCCAATTTATATGGTCATAGGCCTTTTCAAAATCCACTTTGAAAATGATAACCTCTTGAGATGATCTCTTGATAGAATGGAGAAGTTCAGAAGCAATGAGGATCCCATCAAGGATTTGTCTTCTAGAAATGAAGCCTGTTTGGACATCATTAACCAAGCAATTCATCACAGTCTTAAGTCTCAAAGCCAGCAACTTGGAAATGATTTTATACACACTACTGATGAGGCTGATAGGTCTATAATCCTCAAAGAACTGAGGGGAGTCAGATTTAGGAATTAAGGTGATAAAAGATGAGTTCAAGCCTTTGCCAAGGTTTCCCCCAAGGAAAAAATGTTCCACATAAGCCATGATCTCTGGCTTTGTGAATGACCAACACTTTTGATGGAACCTCATTGTAAAACCATCAGGACCAGGGGCTTTATTTCCATTGCAAGCTTTTATAGCATTCCAAACCTCAAGTTCACTGAAAGCTATCTCCAAGCCTTGAGCTTGCATTAAGGAGAGAGAGTTGAAAGGTAAGGAGGAGATATCAATACAGACAGAATTGGTCTCCATGAATCTCTCTTGGAAATGAGTCTTTGCCAATAATTTTATCTGAACTAGAGAAGAATAGGAAACCCCATTCACCATAATCTGAGAAATTCTTTTTCTAGCCCCATTAAAATTGGCAATGAGGTGAAAAAACTTTGTGCATCTGTCACCTTCCTTGGACCATAACTGCCTGGCTTTCTGGCTCCACATTTTAGCTTGAATTTTCAGTTTTTGTACCAACTTGGCCTTGAGTAGACCTCTGTGTGAGATTTCTTGGGGAGCAAGGCATCTATCATCAAGAGTATTATCCAGCCCAGAGATCTCTAAAGAAAGGGCCTCAATATCCTTATCAATCCAGCCAAAGACTTCAGTGTTCCATTTCCTGTAGAAAGCTTTGAGGGACTTCATTTTGAACCAGAGTTTGTAGGTTGGAGAACCATGAACTACCACTGAGTTCCAGTGCTGCTTTGATTGGCCAAGAAACAAAGGATGGGAGGTCCAAGCATTTATGAACTTGAAGGGCCTAGGGCCCCAATCCACCCTAGGATTACTCAATAAAATAGGCTTATGATCTGAAATTGTCCTAGCCAGACCATCTTGTGAAAGATTAGTGCATACATTCAGAAGATCTGGAGAGATCAAAAATCTGTCCAGTCTTGAAGCTCTAGAGTTGGGGCCAAACCAGGTAAATTTTCCCCCACAAAGATGTAAATCAATAAGACCCAAATCATTCACCAAGCTCTGGAAGTCTCTGATGCTGGAGGAGGAGTAGCTGGAACCAGTTTTTTCAGATGGGTCTAAAATTGCATTAAAATCCCCTGCTATCACCAGAGGGGTTAGGAAAGTAGAGGCTTTGTTGATAATATCTTCCCAAAGTGTTCTCCTGGCAGACACAGAGCAAGGGGCATAAACATTGATCACAGTGATCTGAGCTTCCTCAGATGTAAAGAAACCAGACCAAAAAATAGCATGTTCATCCACCAGAGAAGTATGAACCTGACATTGATCTTTATTCCACAAGGTGATCACACCACCTGAATTACCATCAGCAGGAATGAAAAGATCTTCCCAAGCCTTAGAGAATCCACACTCATTATTAAAATACCAAGGAATATCAGACAATTTTGATTCCTGAATTAAAACCATTACTAACTGATTTTTGACACACACATTCCTCAAAGCCCTCCTCTTTTGTTTAGAGGAGGCTCCCCTCATGTTCCATGAGAGGATTCTCATGGAGAGGAGAGTCTAATGGTGGGCAAAGAGGTGCAGGTGTTCTCCACTGCCTCCCCTTCTTCCAACTCTTCTAGGTCACAGTAATCATCTTCTGAGTTTGTTTCTAACTCCACTGTCTGGTTGATCTCATTCTCCAAGTTATCAAATTGAGCTGCAACTAAATCATCTTCTATAAATGCTTCCAAGCCCAAAGCTTTGCAAAACTCCCAAGATCCAGCCCCTCCCCTCTTAAAACTTGTTGTTCCTTTTTTTGCAGCACTAGCATGAAGGGTAGATGCAACCACTGGCTTCAATACCTTTGCTCTTGATCTGGTATTATAAGCAACAGTGGCATCCCCTTTAAACACTTGAGGTTTACTAGATTTTAAATCAACCAAGGACTTTGTTAAAGCCTTATTTACTGTAGAGGGTTTTGAATTAATCCTTCCCTCCAAAACTTGTGTGTCTTGACATGGAGTCTGAAATAGGGGCCCCAACACAGTGAAAGAGGGTTTAGGAGTCCCTTCCTTATTAATGTGGGTAGAAACCAAAATCTTCTTTTGTACTTGCTTGTTCAACCCAGTCCCATCTATATCAGATGATAATAGCTGGAGATTGTTTTCCCCCAGACTGCCCTGAACAGTGCCAAACTTGCCTGAAAAAATGTTTTCCAAACCACCAGAGTTCACCAATTCATCAGAGTTCACAAGTGCTTCCTTAAAAGATTGAGTAAGAAAATTATTCTCTGAGGTTCCCAAAGAAATTCCCCGTTCGATTGGAGGGACTAATGCAGGAAATTGAGCCTGAGTAACTGGCAAATCCTCATCCCAGGAATCAGGAACCATCGCATTCTCTAAATCCACAGTGTCAAGAGTCTCTCCCAAACCTACTTGGCTCTGGACTTTATTACTTCCTCCAGTAATCTCAACTAATTCAGTGTTGGCAGTAGCAATAAATTCACTTGAATGAGAATGTTCAGAGCTTCTAGGAGTAGATGAAGGAGTAAAAGAAGGAGCAGGCACAAAAGGAATGACAGAGGAATCCACAGAGCAAATCATAATCTTGTACCTCTCCCCTTCTAATTCTAGGCAGCAAGAATCTTTATAGACTTTGATGTACTCTTGAGAATGCAAGAGAATATAGGCTACTTCAAAAGAATTCCCCTTGATGGAAGAAGAGTGAAGACAAACAAAATTACCCAGGTCAGCCACCAAAGCTTCAAAGTTCTCTGAGCACTACCCAAGGATTGGCATCCCATGTACAGCAACCCAAGAAAACTTCCCCCCAAGCCTACAGAGGTGAGATTTATTGTCCACCCAAGATAACCAGAAGCTTAACCAAGTACTACCTTCCTTCAATGCTTCTTTCTCAGAATCAATATCAGAGAACAAAACCGGGACCACCCTGTTACCTAGGCCCTTAATACAAATCTCCACTCCCCTTTCCAATTTGAAGTCTTCCATTATGGCTTGTAACGAAAAAAATTTATGCAGCAAAGCCAAATGACCTTTTTGAAGCCATCTTCTGTGATCTTCTACCACCACTACTTTGTGAATTTGTTCTGTAGAGATCTCAGGTTCTTGTTGTTCATCCAATGTACCTTTCTTCCTCCACATATTCTGATTCCGATCTCTTTGAACCCTATTCTTTCTCCAGGCCTTGGCTACAAATAGCTTGTAACCTTTAAGAAAATGACCATTGAAGATCTGAACTCCATTCTACAGCCCTCGCAATGTAGTAAAAGTGACAAAACCAAACCACTTCCCCCGGCCATTAGGAACTAATGGGGTCTCAGTGTTAGATATATCACCACATTCAAGAAATAGGTTTCTCAACCAAACCTTTGAAGTGCCTGGAGGTAAGTTAAAAACAAAAGCCCTGAATTCATTGCCATCCAAAACCTCATTTCTGTGAGATGAGAGATCTTCCCCACGGGCAGCAGATGATACCACAACTGATTTGAGTCTCCCTCCCAAACCTTCATAGTCTCTAGAACCAAATCCAGTTCTCTCAAAGCCCGGAGGAGGCCCTGAAGTCGACGACGTACCCATGTCTCAAACTAGCTCAAAAACACCTCTGATGGTTCGATAATCAGTGATTGATTATGCTTCTATACTTTATAATTTGAAATCTATGCTTTTTATGATTTTTAAGACGAAAATACCCCATGTTATAATTCTTTAAGAAAATCAGTTTTTTTTTTAATTTCATTCTACATTCTTTGTTTTTTGAGTTTACGTTTTTTCTCTCTGTCTATCAAAACCACTTCAAAGGTCATCCTTTTTTCTGTCGATAAACAAACCGTAATATAAGGTTCAGTATTGGAATCTCTAAACTCCATATCATGTTCAATTAAATATGGGCATGGATATTTATTCGACAATTGACATCAAAACTTGAGTAGATTAACATGCTTTTCTTTTAACCTTTTATTCCAATTAGTCTTATTTATGAATGGAGAAAAAGGATATCCTTGATAATTACTTGACTCACTGTGTCTGACTAAACTACGGAGAAAAAGGAGTTCATTATAAATGGTTTAAATTGCCTGATTAACGATGAAATGGGTGATTTGTAGAAGGGGCGTGACTCGTAGAAGTTATAGAGCATATCAATGTAGGACGAACCGAGACAAATATGTGTGTAGATTCTGTAATTCCAGCGAGCCAGAGCTTCGACAAAATAAATTCTGTCAACCAACTTGCGACGCTGCCAGGAGTCCGATATACTTCACCAGGGCGTCTACGACCTTGAGACTCTACTGTTGGACCGCCTCCACTCAGACCATCAGGGTATGGATGAGTCGAACTCGAATTTCTTCCTCTTAATCTTCTTGCAGGAACCATTGGAGTTCAACAACCCATTCACAAAAATAAATCGAGACGTGAACTTTGATTTTTGATTTTACCAGACAAAAGGTGTACCCTTGGAAACTATGAAAGGTTGCGAGAAGGTCTGGGCAGATCACCTCTTAAAATTATACAATTTCGACCAAATATTTTACAAAGCAACCGAAGCTAGTTTGGCCCATATTTTTTCGCCTTTTTTGGGACTGGGGGATGACCATAGAATCATTATGGATGCAACAATTTGAATAAAATGCATGTCTGTTCTAGCTGTGATGTCAAATTATTGTTTCTATACTCCCATTTAAGTGATCATGACATGGAGTCTAGAGAATACAATAGTGAGCATTAGATCATGGCTTGTTCATCCGAGAGAAAAAGAAAGATGATATTTAATGTGGTTTGGTGGGCAGAGAGAAATGCAAAATAAAAAAAAATGAATATCCATGTCCATATTTAATTGAACATGAACCTTATATTACGGTTTGTTCATCGGCAGACAAAAAAAAGAAGACTTTTGAAGTAGTTTTGGTGGGTAGAGAGAAAAACGTAAACTCAAAAAAAGAATAACGTAGAATGAGATAAAAACAAGTTTTTTTAAAATTATAACAAGGATATTATAGTCTTGAAAATCATAAAAAGCATAGATTTCAAATTATAAAGTATAGAGGCATATTTAAAAAATATGACCTATTATGAAGCATATTTATTCAAATTTCCCTATGGATATTTAGGATTGAATTTATGTTTGGAGACATATTTAAGTTTGTACCACAAAGTGATTTTAGGTATTTATGAAAATTAAAGGGATGGAAAATTAGATGAAAAGTTTAATGTTGTTAAAGCTCTATAAGTTAGAGTATTTATTTGTTACAAAATAGTTAAAGATAGGTATCCGATAATCGTATACAGATTTGGATAGTTCAATATAATTTACCCTCAAACTTTAAATTTTTTTCATGACCGTAGCATAACATATATTATAACTACTACAAATTCATTTCTTATCTTAGCAAGATTAATTAGGTTCTCTCTTTCTTTTTAGCTTTTCAGTTTCACATTTAAAGTGTATCATTTTATTTTATTGTCCGTTAAAATTGATAAGAACATCACATTTAAGGCATGAATTACTCCCATTATCAAATCTGTTTTAAATTATGAAACTCCACTGAACTTATTATTCATCTTCTTCAAGAAACTTCTGAGATTCGGCCTTTAGGGTTTTTGTCATCTATTCTTCGAAAGCCTATGCGTCGCCCTCTTCTTTTCCAACAATTGTTGTCCATATTTGTCACGCCCCAATTTCAGCGAACCGAACTCGGGACGCGAACTTTTAAAAACATGAACACTTGAAACCTGTTTTCAATAAAAGCTTTGACATTTCCATTTACTTCTCAAAATAATAGTATTTACAATACAAAAACGTCCCAACAAGTGGACAAGGTACAACATCCGTCACTAGACTCAACAAAAGTAAAGACCAGACTCCGCTCCAAGCTCCATGAACTTCAAGAGCTAACCTAGTCCGTCCGGTGATCAGTACCTGTAGGAAAAGCAGCTAGGGGTGAGCGTTCGCTCACCTCCACGGATAACAGACTGACTATGGCATAATTAGCAGAAAAAGCCAGTAACACTAAAACCAAACCCAACGCCGGGACTACAGTCCCCAACTCAAGTACTCAACAGACCCACAACCCGTCACCTTCCTCAACAGACTCGACACTCGATAAAAACAGTGTAGACCCAATACAACTATCGACGACCTCCTCAAGGACTCGAACGAAACGACACAACACCAAACAAGATCACAAAGGATCGCACACCAGCTGCTCAGTAACCAATCTCAATCAGGTCAGGGTTCGACCTATCGCAATTCCTCGACACGAAGTCGGATCAGGCTGTCGACCTTTCAAACTCGCAATTCCTCGACACTAAGTCGGATCAGGCTGTCGACCTTTAAAACTCGCAATTCATCGACACTAAGTCGGATCAGGCTGTCGACCTTTAGAACTCGCAATTCATCGACACTAAGTCGGATCAGGCTGTCGACCTTTAGAACTCGCAATTCATCGACACTAAGTCGGATCAGGCTATCGACCTTTAGAACTCGCAATTCATCGACACTAAGTCGGATCAGGCTGTCGACCTTTAGAACTCGCAATTCATCGACACTAAGTCGGATCAGGCTGTCGACCTTTAGAACTCACCACCCCAGGTAACCACAATCACAATCACAGGCAAGTTCAATCACACAGGCACTCAAGGCCACTCAAGACACCTCAACAGTCAAGACTCGGGTTCAACAACCCCACGGGCACTCACTGCCACTCAAGACACCAAATTAAATACACGGCTCTCATGGCCACCCCGACTCAACAATTAAATACGGGCTCTCAAGGCCACCCAAACTCAACAATTAAATACGGGCTCTCAAGGCCACCCAAACTCAACAATTAAATACAGGCTCTCAAGGCCACCCAAACTCAACAATTAAATAAAACGCACGACAACCTCCGGCATACTCGATGCCTCCAACGGTCCTAAAATCACTAGTTTCACAAACAACCTCCGGGCATGGTCATATGCCTCCAGTAATTCAATTATCGCTAAGTTCTCTGTTCCTACGACACTACTAAGTGTCACATGCTTTTCTCTTGAACGCTACAATCCCGTATCATGCTTTTCTAATAATTAAATAAATCTACTCAACCCACGACACCCCGGTGTCACATGCAATTCTACTATTAACTTTCCCTAATCAGGGCCGAGATCCGGCTACTTTTCCCTACCTCGTATACAATCCCAAAAGCGCTCCAACAACACCCGAAGCACACTCAGTCACTCGCCGAGCTTCCCCTTGCCTCGGTCCGTAGCACGATCTAAAAGAACACAAATTTAAAGTACTTTTAAACTAGTACGAGTAAACCGAAAATTAATAAACTTAACGCCCAAACGTAACCCCGACAATGCCGATCACTCCCAAACTTCCCAAATACTCGATATTGCCGATAAAGGACCCGTAAGGGCCAGATTCGCCCGACATGGCGAATCTGCCCGGTTTTGGTTAATTGCCTTCCGGGGCTCCAAAAGTCCCCGTTTTCGTTTCTACGGTCTTAGAATATTTCAAGGAACCCAACGCACTTGACGGAATTGAATTCCGACTTCTAAGTCAATTAATTAACGTTTAAAGTTTCCCGAAACCCGTTAATTACAACTTCTCCAAATTAATTCCAAATTTCGATTCGATTAGGAAAAAGTGGTCCGGGGGACGTTTTAAACCACCCGAACATTAAAACCCGAGCAACCGAGCACGTGGGCCCCACCCAAGAGGCTTGGCCGAGACCCTAGGGTTTGAGGGAGGGGCTCGGCCACCAAGTGGTGGCTGCTGCCACCTCCGGCCAGCCACCACATGGCCGGCCGGCCACCACCCACGGTGGCCGGAGCTCCTCCCGAGCCTCCGGTCATTGGAAAACGTGCCCTTACACCCCCAAACACCTCTAAAACGTCTCCAACACCTCCCAAACTCTACACAACCCTAAGTATTAGTTTAAAACTTAAACCCTAGCTTTCAAGAAAATAAACGAAACGAGAATCGGGTTAGTGCTTACTCGAGAGGAAGACGAGGGGAAGAGATTTGCTCCTTGCTTCGAATCGATCCAAGGGTTGAAAATCAAACCCTAACTCCACTTCCTTTCTTCTCTCTTCTTCTCCTTCTTCTTCTCTCTCTAAAACCTCTCTTCTTCTTTCTAATTTAATTAAAACTAACAACTAACTCCAAAAACTCCCCCCTTTTACCCATGTTCGGCCAACACTTCCCAACCACACCTTTTCCCTCCAAAAATTACACCACCATATAATTGACAAGTGTCAAGGTGGGTCCCAACCTTTTGGAAAATATCTAGTTGATATTTTCCAATCAGATTCGCGAAAGACGGACGTTTCGGGCCCCGAACGGGCACTTTTCCCAAAAAAAATTTAAACTGGACGGGCTTCAAGGAAACGGCCCAACTAAGACCGCTACGACGACGGCTAAGCTTTTCGGGTCCAAAACGGTCCTCGAATGGACCAAAACGTCGCTCGGGTGACTTTTCCAGCGAAAAATCAATCTTTCCCAAAATGGCCAGGAAGTTGCCCTGAGTCCCCCGTAACTTATTTTAGTCGATAACGGGGTCAACTTAAGTCCGGCATGACCCTCGGGGTCAATTTAAGTTAAGTTAAGTGTCTGTCTTAAAATTTTTAAATTTTCCTGTTTTTCGCAGGTTTGACTGACGTTGACCAGAAGTGGTTATTACAATATTGCTCATAGAGAACCCTCGCCTCCACCCATGACTCCTACCATCCCGATGAACCACGTGAAGGCTGTCCATCCACCCACGCCCGAGAAAGCTGCCAAGCCGTCACTTTCCCATGTGCCTTCTGGTGTTGCTACCAAGGATATCCCCCACGAGGACTTATCGTCTCAAATTATGCCCTGACACCGAGTTCGGCAGTTTAAAACTAGTTGGTTACCAAAAGTAGAAAAGACATCTCCATCTCCCTCTCAAACCTTTTACTCTCATACCGACCACACCACCCATGATCTCTGGCTAGGTTGTGACTCTCCCACGGTATCAGCACTAAGGATACCTTTAAGAGCTATGCTACCACCACTAGGAAATAAGGTGCCACCGTCAGTCACTCGATTGGGAGTCGTGCCGATGACCCTGTTCCCATAACCCACAAGCGGCCTTGTGGTGTTATTGGAATCCCCTGTGACCACCATGTTCCCTAGTTAGGATGGCCTTCTTCTATTTCCACGCGGAACATGGCTGGCAAAACTTGGCGCCCATTTAGGGATCCTTACCACTCATACGACGGGCCTCCAACCCTTGGTACACCTTAGGCGAGGGAATCCGGAGGAGGGTGAGTATGGAATCACCATGCTGCAACCTTCAATGGCGATTCATTGCACTTCCCATGAGGGATTTAAACGTCGCCGATGAGTCTCTATCAACCCCCCTATCTCCATTATACTACCATAGTGCCCTCAAGTAAATGGAGAGAACCCAACGATAGCTACCACCAGGTATGAGCTTGACATCCCTTCATACTCGTGTCCGAGACCCAATTTCCACTCAAGACCCTCCCTAATGGTCTTCTATCCCCCAATTCTGGTCCAACACTTTTTGCCTAAAGCACCGCCACAAACATGGAAGAGACACATTGTGTCCATTCCTTCCAACCCGTCCACTGATGGAGTTTTTTCCCCAAGACCAGGCAAGGCATGAGCGATACAGAACTTCCTGCCTAACTCGGGCCCATCTCTGGATGGCGCAAGGCCCTTACAAGCCTCGAGGGACACATACAACGCCCTGATGATCTACCTTCCTAAGATGGGGACCACCAAAGCTCGCGTACGAAATGAGAAGGACACCACCCCCCTCCCATCCCCTGCTCCGGGATAAGGATACAGATGCTTCGACTACGATCAAGGCTAGGCCTTCCAAGAAGCCTCGTTAGGGTCCGTGAGTAACTTCATCAGTAACGGGGTGTGTGGGCGGACGCACACCTTGCCCTACCGTGGTCGGTGAAAACCTGTTCCCATGGCTCTCCCATTTCTCGGTGTTCTCCCTAAATGCCCGATATCCCTTCAAGTGCCCCGGATTCTTTACCACATGCATTTTCAGGTTGAGTTAGGAAGTGATCACCATCGATGCTTTGTCATCTGCCACTACAATTGAGGCACTTGCCTCCCGACAACTCTCCCTAGTATAGTCGGGCATTCTGTTATGGAGTTATTTTCCGATATCTACGAATCAGATCTAGGTCTCGCTATTTTCCTTTCCACTTTATATTTACCTATGTATGCTTAGGTTTCTCGATCAATAAAACTACTATTATATGCTAAGAAAATCTTCTCCAAGAGAAAATAAGTAAATCAGAGGTATTGGTTGGTTAGGTTTGATTTTATAAATTTAATATCTAAAGTTCAATTTTAAATCGTTTTTCATGAAGAAAAAAACATCCGAAAGAAATCAGATTTAAATTTTCAGTTTCCGTTTTTTATACACGAATCATTATATACATTCAAGCATAACTAATAATATAAAATCCAAATACAAATCAAAATATACATTCCAACTTGAATTAACACAAACATTTGTTAACATAACTCAAACGATGGCATAAAAGTACAAAAATAAATTTATCATAAATAAACATAAGTAACATGATATACACAAAATGTTGAATCCTATTTGTGTGTCTTTCCTCAATGAAAATGGTGTATTACATTTTTTTGTGTTTTCTTCCGTAATTAATTATGGCGATGACTTCTCTTTCTTGTGCTTCATCTTTGTTGGTGGCTTCCCTTTCTTGTGCCTCTTCTCCTTTGAAGGAAAAAATGTCCCAAAACAGAGGGGGGGTTTCCTCTCGCATATTTGGCGAAAGCACACCATGTCGACGAAGGACGGTAAGGTAGCGATGGAAGAACTCTAGTCTAGCTGTAGAGGGATGTCCTTAACAGCGGTTACAATACTGGTGAAGTAGGTAGGCGGTGGGTATGTTTCATTTCAGCACGCCCTTACCAGTGCATTCATTTTTGGTTGCTCGTACATCCGGCTCTGCTTAGGACATGTGATGGGGTGTTCTAGCGGACACCGGATATGGCGTTTCGGCCACTCAAAAGAGGGTACTCGGTTTCTTCTTCAATTTGGCAAGGGGGTTCCACAACTCCCCTTTGGAGTTGATGGATCTAACCCTAGGGATGCGTCCACAAGGCATCGAGTTCTCCCATAGTTCGTTCATGGGTCCGTAGCACAATATTGTCGGTCCAGACCATTCTTGGAAGGTCAAGAACAAGGTCCAAAGATGGAGAGTCATTGACGGAGCTTCGTCACAAGAGCGACCAACAACTCTAGTGGTGCCAAACCTATTACCATTAGTAGGTCAGAAGGACAAGTATCAGGACAGGACCAACAATAATTGAGGCATAAAGCGAGATTTTGATTGATGTATCTTTTTCCTATGAAATAATATAATAAGTAAATCAATAAATTTTCTCATAGAAGGATTTTTCTAGATGCTATTGATCAAATGAGCTTCAAAATCTACATAACACTAAAAAACTAAAATGGATCATACATATACAAAACACCCTTGATGGATAAGATTTAATGTCTAGAATTCTATACAAAAAATCCAAATATTTTAAGGATTCCCATGTATCCATAAATAAGATATATTTATGTCAAATTATGCTAGCTTATATTTTAAGGATTCGAGATCATTCTAGAAGATTACACCAAATTATGCTAACTTATATGTGACCTCGTGTATTGATAGCTATTTTCACAAATTTCTAGAAATTTCCACACTCCAAAAATTATTTTTAAATACTACATATAAACTCTAACTAGGATTAATCAAATATAACGAAAAAATAAATAAATAAAAAACCGTCAGGATCGACACTAACGACGCAAGGCAATAACGAGGTGAGAATTTTCAAGCACTAAGGGTATTCGTATCGAAACCAACCGGTTAACCGCGATAAACAAAATAGAAAAAGCCCACTATATTCTCTCAATTACTTCATGAAATATGCCTAAGTGTATTTAATTGTTATTCCTCTATAAAGATTAAAATAGGCTTATAAATGAGGTCGTGCCTATTAATCATTTTAATTTTTGACTAAGAAATCAGATCAAATAATCGTTCATGGCCTCAAATCTTTCCTATCCATTGAGCATCTCCATGTCCACGATTAGGAAGCATCTCAATGAGTAGATCATTTTCCTGGAGCCTGGACAATACAACTTCATTTGACAGGTCTATGAACTCGACTTTAGGTATAGTCTTCCTTAATCATGAAATAAAACTTTCCTAATACCCTTCTTATTGAATAATTTCCTTGGAAGATTTTCTATTTCTCTTGATTTGCTCAAGTTAATCTTGATTTCTTACACAACCTTTATAGTTTATAGTGTATATTAAATTTCATGGATTATTCTTCGATGACTCTATTTTTTACTAAACATTTTAGTATAAAGCTGAGACTAACTAACACTAATTATTAATATATTCCATGTTTCTCTTCCAATAAGATAATAACGATATTCTTGAATATTCTAGAGCTAGCTATTCTTGAACAATAATGTCTAAGAAATTTATTTATAGAGTATCAAGGAAATAAGATATATCAAATCAATACTTAGCGAAATTTTCTCATATGTTTGCTTTACATATTTTTTTCTCTGATCGGAAATTTGTATTCAGTATCGGATTTTTTTTAGCTTTGACAACTGACTTTCCGATATTATTTTGGTTCGAGCACTTTCATACTAAAGTTGATAATATTTTTATTATTCCTTAAAAAAATATTATAGTGTGTATATATAAAGATATGCACTTATTTTCTTTGGATCGTTCCTTTCTTTTGTTTGATCTCTCTTTTTTAGTTCACTAGTCATTGGTAAATTATATGTGTTTTGTTTTTCGTCAATGATAGTTTCTCACTGGTAAATAAATATCCATATATTTGTTAGAGTATTGAACAATCTAGAAAAATTGTCTTCCTTTCGGATGGGGTTTTTTATTTGTGAAAAACAAATTTGAATTGATATCAAAATTGGGCTTAATTAGTATTAAAATTTAATTTCAGAACTAGAAGTCCAATATTTTCGATTGTTCAGGTTTTATAAAATAGTAATGGATTCTTAATTTTATCTGCTTTTTTTCGATCCAAGGTCTTCAGTGGCTATTTATTTTATTCTATGAGGCCCTTTTTGATCTGAGTGTTTAAGTGGTTGCTTAACTGGCTTAAAGCTTGAGTCGGCCCTAACAATGATGTCCGATCACTAGTTCGTTCACCCCCAAGTTAGAAAAATTACAACCTCTTACTACTATATCTCATAAGAGAGGTGTTGAAATGCGAGACTAAAGTGATCGATAACTCTAATCGATTAAGAGATGTTTAGCACTAGTTTGAAGGAAAGCTTGTTTCCTTTAGAGTAATCACATTTACCAGAGTAAAATGAATTCATGGTATCATACTAAACATGCTATGACCCCAATAAATGCCTTAGATCATTTTTGTCCTCGATCTTAATCTGATTCCCCCATTGTGTTCTTAATTTAGTTTCAAAGCGCATGTTTTTATTCGAATATCTAGATATAAAAAATAAAAACAACTTGATTTAGTAATAGTTTAAATAAGGAACTAGAGACTAGGTGATTGTTCATTTGCTTCCTTGAGTATAATAATTAGACTAAAAAAAGTATTTGATGATCGATACGCTTGTCGTGACCAGTTCTGTGGATTCAATGACGATGGAAAGGAATGTAACGCTGCATCATTTGAAAAATCCTCCTTGCACAACCAAAATTTGCATCTCTTGTACTATGGTGTACCACTTATTCAACGGTTCTCAATTCGATTTTCTCGTCTCTTTAGGAAATTTTGCATCAGGGAAATTTAGCATGAACACCTAGTTCCGAAATGATCTCACCTCCACACCATATACCCCCTCTTTACCCCGGTCATCCGGGATGGAACCAACACCCCTTGATTGAATGTGAAATACCCAACACTCCACTATATATCGTATCCTTGATCTTCCTTTCCAACACAAACCTTTAATACCCTATTCAAGGGACATTGCTCACCAACATACCGTGTTAGTTATCAACATTGTATTAGCATTGTTTCATTATTCAATACCGTTTTAGTATCACTAAAGTTTGGAGGAAATACATCCTTTTGGAGTTCTTTCCCTCATTTTTTATCCGTAATAAATTCATAACATTTTTGTTCCTACACTGAAGTAGAGGAAAAGGAAAAATTATTTTCTTATGGGTTTAATTCATCTTATGGTAATTATACCACAACGAACTATAGAACATTTATTAGTGTGAGTATGTATTGGAGGACCATATGATTAAACGATGGACAGCCTATTTTGCCATGGTATTGCGTATTTATTCATTTTTCTCCACATTGTTTGTTTTTCCAAATATTAGTTGAGCTTAACTTTTTTTTGAAGTATTGAGTGGTAATTAGTTAGTTATCATGGACGTATGTCTTATGATATCGATAAATTAGTTAATGTTTCGGTCATAAGAGCATATTCTTTTGTAAGTAATTGTTTAGTATTCATTGACTTTCTAATTCACATATGCACAAATTTTAATTTTCATACTTCTTTTTTATCCAGAAAAGTTTTATATATTTGTCTCGAGTAAAGAGAAAAGAGGCTACATGCAAAAAAATAGATTAAAAACCGGAACTATACCATGCCAACAGATGCGCTTCAATAGTATTTAAAACCAAAACATGAAGAAAAAAAACATAACTCTACAACTGAGAGCAATAAAAGGAGGATCCCTATGTCCTCTTTTTGTTGAATCGAATGGAGCTCCTACAACTCACTACCGGGTACCTACCCCATTCTACAAAAGAAACAGAGGACATATTCGGATACAAGGTCCTCCCCACTTATAAAGTCATTGAGTAAACCTTCAAACACATGCTCCACAGAGGGCAGTTTTCCTATTTTGGCCCAGCCAAATACTCAAGAGAACAAAATCGCAAATAGGAATTCATACTCTGAATCTAACTGATTAAAAATTCCTGTCAAAATACCGAAAGTTCATGCACAGAAGCCAATACAGACCACCTCAAGCCACACCAACTTATCACCCAGACCATATAAGTCAATCCAACTGCTCCTCAATCGCCTTTCCCTCTAAAATAGTACATGTCGGTATTTCAGCACTCTAGTCATTTTGAAAGAACTTTCACACCATATCGTACCCAAACCTCCTGGTCTTCCGGCTGCTTCAACCCATTCACAAAACCAGTCTCTTCGTAGCCCACAAGACCTTAATAAGTTTGTAGTAAAGATTTCAGTTTTGTTTCGTGTAGCATAATAAACCGTCTCCTAAAAACCAACTGAAGCATACGCCTCTTTTGAATCAAAGAGGATCCTCTACGAAGATGGGGTATCTTCTTCGTCCTTACGTGACAAAGAAGAGAAAGCGTCTGAATAAAAAATGGGGTATCTTCACGTTCATTGTCATGCGCGTTTGACTTGACGTCTAGCTTAAATAGAACACTTGAGGCCTTGGATTTAAAGCTCATTCCACTGCAATATGCCCTAGCTTTTGAATTTGTTGGCCTTTATTACTCCCCTCGGGACTAAAATCCTCAACCACAAGAGCTCGGTCATGAACCGACCCATGATTGTCAAAAACGAGCGTTTCTTCTTCCATGAAACCGACGTGCTGGATACTCAAAGTCACCATTCAGCTAGGTAGGTTGAGTCTCAGCCACAACCGTGCCTGACTCACCGCACAGACTCTTGCACCACACCATCAATAGAACAATGTTCAAACTCGGGTGCACCTGGTATTGTGGAATATGAACTAGGCTCCATGGGAGCACCCCTCATCCTCGGCCTCCTTTCCTACCAAATTATCATCAGCACCACTCAAGAGCATCCTTCTACCATCAGATACCCACAACCTAGGAACATCATCGGCACTGACTCTAGATTCACCACCAGAATCTACACAATAAAGACTTCGTTTCACCTCTAGTTTCTGTTCGGGCAAGAAGGACAAGTCTTCCTCAAACCCTTCCCTTGTGGCCGAGCAAGGATGTACCAACACCACTATCCCAACTACCCTGAAAACTAATTTAATATTGTGCTTCGTCCATCCATGGATCTTCACAACAAGTATTCTTTGTCTGGGCCCATGATCACCCATGCCAATCCAATGATTCTTTACCATATATTTCTTAGTGGTCTTATCAACACACGTCACGAGGACTACCTGTATTCCAAGACCTTCACCTTCAGGTCTAATTCCCCATGCTTCACAAACTCCTCCTGTAATTGAGATGTATGGACACAGATACGAACAACTCCTAACTACTGGAGAATTACGATTTTATTCCACTTGATAATAACTCACAGAATTACAGATACGAACAACTCCTAACCACCCGTTGTTGCAGCGCATCGGTTTCTCCTCACCGTTGGGTCCTCCTCTTGTCGGTCTTCTCTGGGTGCTTGGCTTCCTTTGGACCCTCCGGCGATGTGTTTTCTGGTTCTCGCTGTTTCGACGAGTGGCTGCCGATGTGTTGGCGCGTGTGTGAGCAGTTTCCTGTGCGGTCCTAGACGCATGTGCTTCGCGCTGTCCCGTCCCGAGGCACACGTAGACGTTTGCTTCTCGATGGCTCTATCTCTTCCCCAAGATTTGGGCCGGTTTCAGCCCGTTGGTGCTCTTGGGCCGGTTCCTATCTGTGTGCCAGCTCTGTTGTTTTCTTTTCTTTAAAGCTCTAGAGCTGCCTCTTCCCCTTTATTGTAATTCTCTAAGTTATTATTAATTAAGTGGAATAAAATCGTTTTTTTAGCTGATAAAAAAAAAGACTACGACATCTAGTTACCCTTTTATGAAATGATTAGTGGAACTACGTTATGCACTACTTGAATACAAATGCTGGGTTGTCCTGAAAACATTTTAACCTTGGTTTTTAACGAGGATTATGTAGTAACACTAAATTGTTTTACGAAAATCTTACCAAAAATCATGTTGTTTCCCGTAAAAAGGAATCATGATATATATGCAATAAGCAGTGTTGATCTTAACAGGAATATGATCATTACATCAACAAGATTGTCACGCTAAGCACAAACAACAAAGCCTTTCTTTTCATATATCAGCAGAATTTACACAGAGAAAATAGCACTGATTCATTTCAGCAGCACACGACCGGAAGAACAAGTATGATAGCTAAAGAAGCATAGTTGAAATTTTTGTACCAACAAAGGTAAAATATGCCTTAGATCCCAGAGGCATTACATTCTTCTAGCATATTAAGAAGATCATGCTCCGGAGCACTCATAGACGGTAAAATGGTACGATTTGTTCTGGCTGTCCGCGGTCTCACTCCAGCAGCCTGGGATTCAAGGTTGCCTTCTTCCTTCATAGGAGGCAAGTCATTAACACTTCTCCTCCGCATACTCGCGGATACACGCTCCTTCCACAGTCTTCCGTCCTGATCAACAACAACAAACTCGGTATGTCTACTTCAAATACACATACAAATGGGAACGAAGATTACGTACATTAAGAATGGAGGGTTCAGGTTGTGGGCATTGAATGGGACGGTCATTGTTAAGAGGCTCAATTGGATGCTCAACTGGCTTAAACTCTACTGCAATTTCTATCCCATGAGCGCCTGCAGTTGCTGCATCTCCAACCTCATTACTTGCTGCCAGTACTTCCCGTCCGTCCTGTACACGCCCCTTGCAAGTTTACACAAACTCACCCAGAAGAGCACTACATTAATCCTCTAAGTTGTTAACTGGGTTATCCAGTGTATCTGTTCACAGGATCAGCTTTCCAGAACTATGTCTCGTCCTCTATTTGTTTTCGGATAATATTATTATTGTAAAAAAAAACCCCAGAAGAAGACTAAATTAATCTGTCACTTTAAATCAACATGAACATCAATAATGTTATCTATGTGGGATCAAAATATCACATATACAGCAAGGGATGAAACAGTAGAGCCAGATATATGCAGATTACTAAATTTCCGAAACTAGAGAGATCAAATCCAACCGAATAAAATGATGGATAGAATTGAGGTTCTTACAACGGCACTCTGACTCCGGCGATGGCCGGCCTTGCTGACAGAAAATCTAGAGAAAATACCGACCATTTTTCCTTTTCACCACGAAGCTCTCCAGAGTCCACACAAATGGGTTTGTTCTTGTGATGGTAAATATGTGGGTGCGTGGAATGGAAGCTTGGTAAAGGACTCTATACTTGCACAAAAGTGGCTACGTATCACCAATTGTGAAGGTCAAGCTTAATGTCACCACTAAGCAAAGTGACACACAGAGAAAAAGGAAATGTGCACTTGGAAGAAGATTCTAGCAGATGGTACCTAGTGATATAAGTGGGTCCCATGACCATCACCATCACCCCACACTGGGAGAAGATTTCTATATTTTGTAAGATTGGAATTCGAAATATCTACAATAGTTTATCGATTCCAAACTCAAAAGACGATTCGGGCTCCTCGTCCTTGACTGTATAATTAATCAATTTTCACTTCTTTTTTATTTAGCGAAAGGTGTAATTTATTGATTTAAAATCAAATATATCTGAGTACATCAAGAATAAATTCCAGACCACGAAGAACAGTCAAAAGACATAACGATGTCGCAGTTCTTTTCATACTACAACCGTCCCTGACGGTATTGAAAACTAGGCGAAGTTGACTACGGTTGTTCAAGGTCTTGCCTAAACACTGCATGCACAGTAGAGCTTGACCGAACCTCCTATCATCCCCTTCTAAACTATAGCGAAACTGACTACGGCTGCTCAAAGTATTGCCTAAACGCTGCATACTTCGGAGAGTGCGACTGAACCTGCTATCATCAGTTTCAGAGGGAGGCATGGGGTACCGAAGTTCCTGCCCTAAGAGCTGGCCGAGGAACTCGACGGTAGTGGTGGGAGGAAAAGCATCGTCTGGGGACCCCTCCCAGGGCCAGTCCATGATGCTCGGCCTGACAATCATCCTTCCTAGCGGTTTCAGAGATGACGATGACGCCTTCAGAGGCGGCGGCGGCGGCTTCAGAGGGTGCAGTGGTGGAGGCCAGGGAGAAGGGTGCGCCGGTGGCAACTTCAGAGGCGGCGGCGGTGGCTTCAGAGGGTGGGGTAGTGGAGGCCAGGGAGAAGGGTGCGCCGGTGGCGACTTTAGCGGCGGCAGGGTGGATCATGAGAGGTAACCCGATACAGAGAGGTCGTGGGGATCCGAGGAGGTGAGGTCAATCGATGCCGAGGTGATGCAGACAAAAACCATCATAGTTGCTGATGGGGGGCCGAACAGGATCTGGACACACGTCGTTGGTAGCGGGAGGGAGCCAACGTCGTGGTGGCTAGAGGCGGCTCGAAGGGAGACCTAGCAGGAAGAAACCTAACAAAACTCCCAAGGAGGGGCGCAAGGGAGTAGCTATCGGCGTCGAAAGAAAACCCACAGAGTGCAAGTAGGAGGAGAGGAAGCATGACAGCAGCCATGACGATAGCCATGGCTGCCATGGAAAGAGGTCGCGGCGCTAGGTCAAGAGAAGGAAAAATAGTGAAAAATTATTGATGATCAATCAATCGTTAACTTATTTTAAGAGCATTTGTAGTCGGTGACAGAAAGGCAACATTTAGATGCTAGCAGAATGAAAGCGTTTCTGGAATAGACTCTAAAAAGGCTGAAACGACGGCGGAAACGAGAGAGCGTCGCTGCCGTATGTTTCAGTCGGCACCAACGATCGTACTTTTTTACCAATAGTTGACTATCGTTTAAATACAATTTTATCATGGAAAAAATTAATTAATTTATAAAATGGTCCAAAAATTGTATAAATTGAGATGTTCATCCACATAAAAGTCACAATTTCTATCCTACTCTCCCAATCTCAGAATCGTGTAGTCAGGCTCTATACTTTTAAAATTCAATGACAAGCAATTTCGATTAAAAAATAGCAGGTTCTTGCCAATCAGCGGAAACTCGAACGGATGTTGGAACGTTCAATCGAAGAAAGCATCACAAATCCTTTTGAAACGGTTCAAAGTTTGTTTGATGAAGCCACGAACCCAGCACAATAACGTAAGAAGAAAAACTACTTCAAGAGAAACTGGGTCGCTGAGTATGAACGTTTAATACGTGACTCTTTCTGTAACCTTCCGGTTTACACCGGTATGCAATTTCGTCGCCGTTTCCGAATGCCAAAGAATGTGTTTACGCGTATTATGCTTGAATTGGAGGAAAAAAGATGTTTACTTTAAGCAAGGCACGGACGATTTTGGACATTTATCATTCTCTCCTTATCAAAAATGTACTGCGACCATCAGGCGTTTATGCTATGGAATTTCATGCGATGACATGGAAGAGTATTTGAGAATGGCCAAAAGCACGACTCTTAAGTGTGTTAAATTTTTTTCAAGGCAATATATACGATATTTGGCCAGACCTATCTACGAAAGCCTACACAGGCTGATATGCATCACATATTAGCGGGGAATGCGAGGCGTGGATTCCCCAGGATGTTGGGTCGTCTTCAATGGATGCATTAGGAGTGGAGAACTGTATGAAAGAATTGAAAGGATATCATTCGAGAAGGGATCATGGTAACAGACTAACAAATGTCCTCGAGGTCGTTGGCACGCGTTTTTTGGAATGACATATTCGAAAAACGACATAACTATGCTTAACGATTCAAGGTTCTCGAACGTCGTCAATGGTTGGCAAAAACCCGTCCAATTCACGGTAAATAGACACTAACACAATCTTCCTTAGTATTTGGTTGATGGTATTTACCCTTCTTGGCCAGTTTTTGTGAAAACAATCTCATTCGCTCAACTTCCAAAGCACAAGAAATTCGCTCAAGTTCAAGAAACATGCAGGAAGGATGTGGAACAAGAGTTTTTTGGTCTTTCAAGTTCGGTTTCACATTATAACTCGTCCGAGTCGAATTTGGAAACCCTCATCCCTTGACCTAATCATGAATGCATGTTTTATCATGCACAATATGATTTTCGAGGCAGGAAGTCATATGTATGATAACTAAGAGCATCAGTAGTCATTCAGACTGATTCTATATTGAAAGTTAGAAGTTTTTAAGGAACGTATTGCTTTGGATCTTTCTACATCTAGAGTTGAAAGAACTAGGTGGGTTTTATTAGAAAGAAAGAACTAGGTGGTTAGATTCTATTAGGGTTCAAAACATTTGAACGATTTTTTTTTGTGTGTGGATAAGATCGAAAAAATTTATTAGAAAAAAAAGGTTAGATCCAAGAAGGATCTAACCGACGGAAACCATTACAGGGGAGCTCTCAGAAGGAGCTGCGGGAACAAAACCCGAAACAAAAACCAAAAAAGACCACAAAATCAACTGTAAGTAACCCACTCTTCACCTTCTGAAGTCAAGTTCGGATCATCAAAAGGTTTAGCTGCATGAGCTAGCTGAGCATCTTGCACCTGTTTTTCAATGTCCACTGGGTTAACAAATCTCTCCCGAATCCGGGAGTGGGCTGGCTTGATTTGAACGGTATAATAATCCCCAAAAAATTTGGGAGGTCGACACTGACGAATCGAAGCTCTAGAAGGTTGCTGCGACTGACGATCCTTAATAGGAGGTTAAAGAAGAGCATCCTTCCACGGACTACTCTCTTGATCTCCATTAAGACCACTAATTACCAGCTGATTTGATAGATGAACACCAGGGCCCAAACCAAGCCCCACGGTGTTAGTATCTTTTGGACTTGAAAGGCCGAAACTAGGCTTCTCAGGCCTAGGCAAAATCTCCTGTCCAAAACACACGGACTTCCCATTATCCATGCTCGCAGCAACAGAACTGGATGGGCACAGACTCTTTGCCACAGACATTGGGCTCAAGTTAGCAGATCCGGCCATAAGCCCAGATGCCTCTTCCGGGCCATTAACTGAAATCAACCCAACTGCACCGTCGTCTTGCTCACAATGCACGCCACTTTCAACGCTACGATCGATCGGATCCTTGAGATTTGGAGAATCGTTGATTGAGATCAATTTCGAATTTGATTTCAAATTCAAAATAGGCCTGTGTATCAAGGGATCTACGAGATCCTACGAATCACCATCTCGACGGGAAGCCGACACCACAGGTCCGACGGAAAACACCGGTTGAGTGTCAATGGATACATCTTCATCCACCATAGTCCCCAGCAAACCCCTGTTCTCACCCCCGATCAGATCGCGTCGATTCTGTCCGTTAACAATGATGCTCTGTTTTAGAGAGTTCTGCTCCGACTAGCCTCTCCAACGCCGAGCAGTGGCTACAAATAATGTAAATCCATTAATTTTGAAGCCATTGAGGCTGGATGCTGCCTATAATACCTCTTCCTTAGAGCTATACCGTACAAACCCGAAGAAGTTCCCCTTGCGATTGGGCCGACTCAAAACAAAGCAAGAGGAGATTGTACCGAAAGCGTCAAAAGTACTTCGAAGCCAATCCGTTGTGTTGTCGTAAGGAAGGTTGCACACAAAGAGTTCGTCTTCGATGCTGTCGAACTTCCGGGACCGTCGTGAATTTGGTTTGATGAGGGATGTCACAAGCTCTGTTTCAGAAGCATACCCTGAGATCTCCACCAAAGATGCCATGTCCGCTTTCTTCTCCACCACAGATGACTTCCTAGGAGCCCCCAACGAAACCTTACCCACCTCAGATCGGTTTCTTTCCTTATGACCTTCCTTATCATAACCATCTTTGGGCAAGTGCGACTCGGTTGAACTAGTAACCTTGTTCGACTTTTTTCCATGAGAAGCACCACATCGAACTCCTCTCCTGTTCATCTTAACTGCATTGATCTTCTTACCAGAAGGAGAAGCGATACTGTAATAGGATGCATAGCTTTGAACCAACACAGAGCAAAAAGGTGAAAAGGAAAGGAGCTTGCTCATTGATGAAGTTGATTCTTTGTGTTTTCCTTTCATAGACATTGACTTAGAAAGAGATGTAACCAATACCAAATCATAAACCTCACAATATAAAGCTATGGTGCATCAGAATTCCATCGAATATCCTCACTTTTTTTAGAGGGATTCACTACAAACCCTTTTGTTGACAACAAAGAAAATAGAAGCAAAGAAATAGCAATATGTACCGGATAGTTACCTCAGCATTCGAACGAAGTTGGGACTAGAATTGAGACAGCTCGTTGCCCCTAAAATAGTGAACATCACAATAATTAAGTGTGTTCGATATTATGTGATGAAATTTCTCTATATTATCTCTTCCTCTGATTCTAACATCCATTTTGATTTACTTATCTTTAAATGGCTTGTTACACTTCATATTAAATAAAAACCAAATGAAATAGCTTAACAACAAACTTAAAATAGTGAATGTTTGTCTTATGTTATTTACTACTTGACGATCGGTACGCTTGTTGTGTCGTTTTTTGTATTAAAACCACAGTGCCTCAAGTTTAATGGCGTTGAAGGATCATTAATTCTCGCTATTGAGTTCATGTGACAAGTCACATGAACCACCTTAGATAATATCATGGGGGTCTCTACCATTGTTGATAGTATTCCACAAGTAAACCCATGTAAAAGGTGGACTTACAAATCCCCGAACTCATTTTCGACATAACCTACTCTTGAGAACACATTTATCCGAGTTTATGAACCATCAAAAATCCAAGATTACCACAATTAGGTGAAAGCAAATAAAGTTTAAAACTATAAAGTTGGTCATGCCAAGTGTTATGCGTGCCTTCCCTAGATAGGGGTTCGGATCATTAACCAATTAAAAACAACTTTTCTTTCTTCCTAAAAAATTTTAGAGTGGTAAAACTCTTATAGATCTCACCTCGTCAGGCCCCGAATTCAGTAGGACCGAACCCGGAACGCGAACGGTGAAACAATAAAACAATTTTCAAACATTTTAATAAACCGCTTAAAATCATCATTTTGAGTTAATCAAAATAATATTTTACAACAGAAAAGCGTCTAAAACAAGCAGATAAAAAACCAAAGAGTACGTCGCTAAACTCCCAAAAACCCGGACTCCCGCTCCCAGCTCTTCAAGCTTCGAGAGTTTCCCTACTCCGCCTCGCGACCAGTACCTGTAGGAAAAGCAGCTAGGGATGAGCGTTCGCTCACCACCACAGATACCAGACTGACTACGGCATACTAGCAGAAATGCCGGAAACACCAACCAACAAACAAAACACCGGGTACTACTATCACCAAACTCATGTAACCCGACTGTCACACGAAAACTGTTACTTTCCCCAACCAACTCAAAACACCCGTACACGTAATGTAGACCCGACACAGCGGTTACGACCTCAACCAAAAACGCAAATAACGACCACGCAACACCCAAGATCATAAAGGATCGCACACAACAATCAAGATCACAAAGGATCGCACTCCAGCT
This sequence comes from Erodium maritimum, assembly GCA_963921825.1. Taxonomy (NCBI): domain Eukaryota; kingdom Viridiplantae; phylum Streptophyta; class Magnoliopsida; order Geraniales; family Geraniaceae; genus Erodium; species Erodium maritimum. The sequence goes on from OY997596.1 coordinate 34,738,847, forward strand.
ACTCAGTGCCGGTTGCTAACCGGCTGGGCTTGAGCCTGCCCCACACAACTTTCACGACACTCAGTCGGGCCAGGCGGTCGACCTGTTAGCGATATATACATCAATACTTTTCCGATAGCTGGTTGGAAGGGGAGCCGCCCTTCATCGCCGAGGAATGCACAACTTTACCGATGGTTAGTCGGAAGGCTAGCCAACCCCCACGCGCGCGACCACATGACCCCTTTTCTGTCAGGCGGGCCCCAACCTCCATGCAATCACAGTCATCACCCAAGGTTCAACAAATAGTGACAACATAGGTTTAACACCCCACAGGCACACATGGCCACCCACGACACACAAAACAGTATCACACGAATTCAACAACCAAAGGCACACCTGACCACCCACGACACAGAAACAGTAAAATACGGGTGCAACACCCTAAAGGCACACCTGACCACCCACGACACACAAACAGTAAAAACATGGGTCCAACACCCCAAAGGCACACCTGACCACCCACGACACACAAACAGTAAAAATACGGGTCCAACACCCCAAAGGCACACCTGACCACCCACGACACACAAACAGTAAAAATACAGGTCCAACACCCCAAATGCACACCTGACCACCCACGACACACAAACAGTAAAATACGGGTTCAAGTCCCCACAGGCACTCATGGCCGCCCACAAACAAAAAAAATTCAATCAACCTCTGGGCACAACCAAATGCCACCAATATTTCTATTGTTCGATATGTTCACTTATCCTACGACACTACCAAGTGTCACATGCATTTCTATTGTTCGATACGTTCACGTATCATACGACACCACTAAGTGTCGCCTGCATTTCTAGTGTTCGATAAACTTACTTATCCTACGACACCACTAGGTGTCACATGCATTTTTACTGTTAACTTTCCCTAGTCAAGGCCGAGATCCGGCTACTTTTCCCTACCTCGTAATGCTTTCCCAAAAGTCCACGCCCAAGCTCCTGCGCGCTCGCGATCACTCGCCTAGTCTCCCCTTTCTGCGGTCGGCGGCACGATCTAACATGAACACAGATTAAGCACTTTTTAAGTTCGCAGGCAAAGCTGAATTTTAAAGAATTAGACGCCCAAAAGCAACCCCGGTAACGTCGATCACTCCCAAACTTCCCACTTACTCGACATTGTCAACAACGGGCCCGGAAAGGCCCGATTCGCCCGGCTCGGTGAATCTGCCCGGGATTGGAAAACGCCATTCCGGGGCTCCGAAAATTCCCGTTTTCGTTTCTACGGTCTTAGAATAATTCAAGGGTTCCAATGCAATCGATGGAATCAATTTCCGACTTCCGAGCGAGTTAATTCGCGTTTAAAGTTTCTAAACCCGAAATTTCCAACTTTCGCAATTTAAATCCATAATTCGTTCCGGGTGTGAAATATCGATTTAGGGATCGTCCAAAACCACCCGAACACGAAAAACCCGAGGGCCGGGCAAGTGGGCCCCACACGGCCACAATGGAAAATTTTCCTTTTCGCCCCAAAACGTTCCTAACGAACCCCAAATCTCAACCATTCATCTTTAAGCCAAACTTAAACAAAACCCAACCTTAATCAAACCGTTTAAACTCAAACCCTCAAATTCAAACGTACCAAAACGAGAAAATATTGGGTTCTCACCGTAGGGAATGACGACGGGAGCTCGATTCTACAACCGTTGAGACGATCCGTCTGTCGGATTGTCGAGAAATCAACAAAACTCTCCCTTTCTTTTCCCTTTTCTCCTTTCCTCGTGCTCTCTTCGTTTTCTCTTTTTTTTTTCTCTCTCCTTCTCTTTTTTTGTAAAATGGCCGAACACTCATGTCCATTTCCTTTTGTTTTGTTCAAATTACCAACTACCATCACTTGTGTGACAAGTGGCAAGTGGGTCCCACCCCTTTGAAAAATATCTTTCTAGATATTTTTCAGTCAGATTCGTGAAATTCGGTCGTCTCGGGCCCCAAACGGTCCAATTTTCCAAGAAATTACGAAACTTCACATGCTACAAGGAAACGGCCCAACTAAGACCGCTGTAATGACGGCTAAGCTTTTTGGATCCAAAACGGGCCTTGAACGGACAAAAACGTCGCTCGATTGACTTTTCCGGCAAAAAGTCAACATTTCCCAAATTGGTCAAAAAGTTGCCCTGAGTCCTCCAGAACTCACTTTGGTTGATATCGGGGTTAATTTAAGTCCGATATGACCCTCAAGGTCAAATTTAGGCTCATATAGGTGTCTGTCTAAAAATTTAAAAAAAATTTGTTTTTCCGCCGATTTGACCGGCGTTGACCGGGAGCGGTTCTTACAATCTACCCCCCTTAACGGAATTTCGTCAGTGAAATTTAAAACAAAAGTACCTCAGGAGTCGAACAGATCGGGGTACTTCGCGCGAACCTCATCCTCGCACTCCCAAGTCGACTCGGCCTCGTGGTGCTGCCACTGTACCCGTACTAGACAGACAGTCTTGCCGGGCAGCACCTGATCCCGTGTATCCATTTCTCGAACCGACGTCTCCTCACGCGAGACATCACCAGCCACTTCGACAACTGCCCACTCAATGATGTGAGAGGGGTCCACATTATACTCCCGCAACTGGGAAACATGGACATTCCCAAGCTGTGGTGGTAGTGCAGGTCGGTATGCAACTGCTCCCACTCTACTCAGACCTTGAAAGGCCTAATATACCGCGGGGCTAACTTGCCTCCATCGCGGTTGAAACATACCAGTCCATTCTTCGGACTCACCTCCAGGAACACGTGGTCACCGACTGCTAACTCAAGAGGTCGGCGTCGTCTGTCAGCGTAGCTCTTCTGCCGACTCTGTGCGGTCTTCAACCGCTCGCGTATCAGCGCGACCTTCTCTGTCTTCTCTCGGACGAGCTCTGGACCCAGTAAACTCTCATTCCTCACTTTTTCCCAGCACACGGGCGATCGACACGGCCTACCATACAACGCTTCGAACGGTGCCATCACGATATTGGCCTGAAAGTTGTTGTTGTAGGCGAACTCGGTTAACGGTAGGTGGTCTTCCCAAGACCCCCTAAAGTCTATCACACATGCCCGCAGCATGTCCTCCATTATCTGAATCGTGCGTTCGGACTGGCCGTCTGTCTGGGGGTGGTGTGCTGTACTGAGCAAAACCTCGGTCCCCAACGCGGTCTGCAGACTCGGCCAAAATCTGGACGTGAAACGAGGATCCCTGTCAAACACTATCGACACAGGGACTCCATGGAGACGCACGATCTCCTGAATGTACAGGCGGCTCAACTTGTCAACCGGATCAGTCATCCTCATGGCCAGGAAATGTGCCGACTTGGTCAACCGGTCGACTACCACCCATACCGCATCGTGTCCCCTTGGCGATCTCGGCAACCCACTCACGAAGTCCATCGTGACGTGTTCCCACTTCCACTGGGCAATCGGCAGTGGCTGCAATAATCCGGCAGGACGCTGATGTTCAGCTTTCACCTGTTGACAGGTGAGACATCTCGATACAAATCCCGCGATTGCTATCCGCATCCCGCTCCACCAGAAGTTCCGCCTGATGTCGCGGTACATCTTGGTGCTACCCGGGTGCACTGTAAGACGCGAATGATGTGACTCTCGCAACACGTCGTCTCTACAGTTGCGCGACACGAATAACCCTCCTCGATACCGTAACCCAATTAGCACAAAGATCCCATCCCTCGGCGTCAACACCGCCGGCAACTCTCTCCTGGATCTTTGTCGTCTCGACCGCCTCATCCTGCGCCCTTAACATTCGGGCAAGCAGTGTGGTATGATCCATCAATGAACACATGGTTGTGCCGTCAGTAGCCTCCTCTAGATCAAGCCCAAACGTGCCTAGTTCCCCCATCATGTCCCACTCCCGGACTGATATGTTGGCAAGGCTCGGAACCGACTTCCTACTCAGGGCGTCGGCGACCACATTCACCTTCCCCGGGTGGTAGAGTAGCTCAAAGTCGTACTCCTCAAGTAGCTCCATCCATCGCCGCTGGCGCATGTCCAGGTTTCGTCGGTAAAAGATGTACTTGAGACTCTTGTGATCCGAGAACACCTGAAATCGCTCGCCGTACATATAATACCGCCAGCCTTTCAGCGCAAACACTACTGCTGCTAATTCCAGGTCATGGGTAGGATAGTTGCGCTCGTGCGTCTTCAACTGCTTGGAGCCATAGGCAACCACCTTACCTAACTGCATTAGCACACAACCCAGTCCTTCCCCGGACGCATCACAATAGATCTCATATCTGACCCCGCGCTCTGGCACTATCAATACTAGAGCGGTAGTCAGACGAGCCTTCAGCTCCGTGAACGCACGTTCACAATCCTCTGTCCACACAAACCCGACTCCCTTGCGCGTCAAAAGAGTCATAGGCGCGACTCGACGCGCAAGGTCCTAGACGAACCGCCGATAATATCCTGCCAGCCCCAAGAAGCTACGGATCTCGAAGACACTCGTGGGCCGCGCCCACTTCGAAACCGCATCGATCTTCGCCGGATCGACCAGTATACCGTCACGGGATACAATGTGACCGAGGAATTTTACCTCAGCGAGCCAAAACTCGCACTTCTCCAGGTTGGCGTATAGCTGATGAGTACGCAGCAGGGTCAGAACACCCCTCAGATGCTCCTCATGCGCCGCCTCGTTCTGCGAGTAGATCAAGATGTCGTCTACAAACACCGCTACAAATTGATCTAAGAACGGCCGGAAAATACTGTTCATCAGATCCATGAACGCTGCAGGTGCGTTCGTTAGTCCAAATGGCATCACCAAGAACTCGTAATGCCCATAGCGTGTCCGGAATGCCATTTTTGCAACGTCCTCCTCCCGGACTCGCAACGGGTAATATCCGGATCGCAGATCGATCTTCGAGAAGCATGTCGACCCTCTCAATTGGTCGAACAAGTCGTCAATTCTCGGCATCGGGTATCGGTTCTTCACCGTAACCCGGTTCAGCTTCCGGTAGTCTATACCCATCTGAAGCTCTCCACTCTTCTTCTTCACGAAGAGTGCTGGCGTTCCCCACGGCGATGTGCTCGGCCGGATAAACCCCTTCTCCCGAAGCTCCTCGAGCTGACGCTTCAGCTCGGTCAACTCTGCTGGCGCGAACCTGTAAGGCGTCATCGATATCGGTGCCGTTCCCGGCATCAGGTCTGTCCCGAACGCCACCTCACGAACTGGTGGCAACCCGCTCAACTCCTCCGGAAGGACCTCTGGAAACTCGCACACCACTCGCGGTAACTCGCGGCTCTGCACAACCGATACTTCCTCCACTGCGGACAATGCCAACATGAGAACTCCGCTCTTACTGCCCAGAATTCACGAAACCTTAGTGTTGCTGGCTGGCACCGTCACTCGTCGCCTGTAACAGTCGATATTGGCTCGATACTTCGCCCGCCAATCCATTCCCAGGATCACGTCAAGGGCTGTCATTTCGTAAGTATCCTTCCCACGGATACACGCACAAGCTCAGTCACTGTCGAACCTCACGGACCCTCGCAGTCTCTCTAAGACCTCGCTCCACTACCTCCGTCGTGCCCACCAACTCCGAACATACCCGAATCCTCGGGGTGAGGACTCGATCCAGCATCACGGCTCTTGAGCCCTCTCTCGAATCTCCTGTATCTGTTCGCTTCTCTAACTTCGCAGGCACGACAGACCCTAGTCAACACCACAACACCCCCAACGCGTGTCCAGACGCATGGGTGGACTCAACGGCTCTAAACTCAACCCCAACATCTCAACACAACTTGACGAAGCAAACGAGTGTGACGCACGGTATCCAATAAAAATGACGCCCAAATCAAAGACCGAACAACCACTCCATTAGTCACACCGATAAGGTATAGCACAACCCTCACACGATCCTCTATGCGTTTACTTATAACTTTCCGCAACCAAACCAGTATTCGCTACTCGTCCCCTGCGGGAAAAGTAGTAAAGGGGATGAGTGTTCTGCTGACCTCCACGGACACCCGTTCGATTATGGCATACTAGTAAAGCACTAACGACTTACCAACCTAACCAGTGCAAAACAACTACCTCAAAACCTGATACCAAAACGTCACACTACTCACGCTATCAATACCTCAAACACTCGCTCACGTAAGAGAAACCTCGAATGAGGATCATATTCTCAACTCCGCAAGCCACTATTGCTCACAACCTCAATACCCTAATTACCCGACCACGTAGGGAAACCTTAAACGGGGATCATGTTCTCAACTCAGCAAAATACTATTGCTCACGACCTCAATACCCCAATTACCCGATCACGTAGGGAAACCTCAAATAACCCACTCACGTGTAGGAAACCTCAAACCACCCGTTCACGCGAGGGAAACCTTGAATAACCCACTCACGTGAAGGAAACCTCAAACCACCTGTTCACGTGAGGGAAACCTCGAACACCCGTTCACATAGGGGAAACCTAGTTCGTATGGCGCCGCAGCGCATCAACCCTAACCCCTCTCCGTGGTGAGACTCTCACACTGAGGCGTTGTATCACTACCGTAGGTTATTGATGAGTCTCGAACTCAAGACCTCACCCTTTAACACCGAACTTACGACCTCTACAACCAACACAATCATGAACACAGCCACGCAAAACCAACACTCAAACTGCACAATCAAGACGGTGGAACAAGGCAGGAAATCACGGATCCGTGACAGACCCTGTCACGGTTGGGGTCACGGAGCCGTGACGAAGGCCCAAAATTCACCAAAACGCTCTGGTCCGTCACGGATCTGTGACAGGGTCTGTGACGCTCGCGCAGGCCTGTTTTCCAAATTCATTTCAGACTCGATCTTTACCCCTTTTTAACCCTAAAATACAGCCTTAAGCGTCACACACGCTCGATCACCAATTTATCAAATACACGCACAACAACTCACATACAAATTCAAGTCACCCAACCTCAATCACAAGCCGACAAGGCCAACCAATTTCAAAACACGCCCACCGGGCCAACCAATTTTAAACACACGCCCACAGGGCCAACCAATTTTAAAACTTTCTCCTTTTCATCATAAAATCTCATTTTTTGACATCACGTATTTACAACCCGGTCCAGGCGTCCCCGAACTAAATTGTCCCCACTTGATATCAGCACCGTCACGTTCAACCACAGGGGCGCCCCTGAGTCGAGTCGAGACAGCTTAAAAACGTTTCACGCAGCAACACACAATCAGTATGCCAGTAATAATCGTACTGCACATACACACAACAACAAACAGGACTCATGTCATTACGGGTCTATACACGGTTTCCGACTTGCGCAACCAACGCACGACGGGACTTTTAATGACTCAACTCTCCCCACCTAATTGACGTACAGTCCGAGGTGTGAAACCTCGAGTTCTGATATCAAACTGTCACGCCCCGAATTCAGTAGGACCGAACCCGGAACGCGAACGGTGAAACAATAAAAAAAAATTCAAACATTTTAATAAACCGCTTAAAATCACCACTTTGAGTTAATCAAAATAATATTTTACAACAGAAAAGCGTCCAAAACAAGAGGATAAAAAACCAAAGCGTACGTCGCTAAACTCCCAAAAACCCGGACTCCCGCTCCCAGCTCTTCAAGCTTCGAGAGTTCCCCTAGTCAGCCTCGTGACCAGTACCTATAGGAAAAACAGCTAGGGGTGAGCGTTCGCTCACCATCACGGATACCAAACTGACTACGGCATACTAGCAGAAATGCCGGAAACACCAACCAACAAACAAAACACCGGGGACTACTATCCCCAAACTCAAGTAACCAGACTGTCACACGAAAACTGTTACTTTCCCCAACCAACTCAAAACACCCGTACACGTAATGTAGACCCGACACAGCGGTTACGACCTCAACCAAAAACACAAATAACGACCACGCAACACCCAAGATCACAAAGGATCGCACACAACAATCAAGATCACAAAGGATCGCACTCCAGCTACTCGGTGCCGGTTGTTAACCGGCTGGGCTTGAGCCTGCCGACGCAACTTTCCCGACACTCAATCGGGCCAGGCGGTCGACCTGTTAGCGATATATACATCAATACTTTTCCGATAGCTGGTCGGAAGGGGAGCCGCCCTTCATCGCCGAAGAATGCACAACTTTACCGATGGTTAGTAGTCAGAAGGCTAGCCAACCCCCACGCCCGCGACCACAGGACCCCTTTTCTATCAGGCGGACCCCAACCTCCATGCAATCACAGTCATCACCCAAGGTTCAACAAATAGTGACAACACAGGTTTAACACCCCACAGGCACACATGGCCACCCACGACACACAAAACAGTATCACACGGGTTCAACACCCAAAGGCACACCTGACCACCCACGACACACAAACAGTAAAATACGGGTTCAACACCCCAAAGGCACACCTGACCACCCATGACACACAAACAGTAAAAACACGGGTCCAACACCCCAAAGGCACACCTGACCACCCACGACACACAAACAGTAAAATATGGGTTCAACACCCCAAAGACACACCTGACCACCCACGACACACAAACAGTAAAAATACGGGTCCAACACCCCAAAGGCACACCTGACCACCCACGACACACAAACAATAAAATACGGGTTCAACTCCCCACATGCACTCATGGCCGCCCACAAACACAAACAATTCAATCAACCTCCGGGCATAACCAAATGCCACCAGTATTTCTATTGTTCGATATGTTCACTTATCCTACGACACTACTAAGTGTCACATGCATTTCTATGGTTCGATACGTTCACGTATCATACGACACCACTAAGTGTCGCCTGCATTTCTAGTGTTCGATAAACTTACTTATCCTCGCGATCACTCGCCTAGTCTCCCCTTTCTGCGGTCGGCGGCACGATCTAACATGAACACAGATTAAGCACTTTTTAAGTTCGCAGGCAAAGCTGAATTTTAAAGAATTAGACGCCCAAAAGCAACCCCGGTAATGTCGATCACTCCCAAACTTCCCACTTACTCGACATTGTCAACAACAGGCCCGGAAAGGCCCGATTCGCCCGGCTCGGTGAATCTGCCCGGGATTGGAAAACGCCATTCCGGGGCTCCGAAAATTCCCGTTTTCGTTTCTACGGTCTTAGAATAATTCAAGGGTTCCAATGCAATCGATGGAATCAATTTCCGACTTCCGAGCGAGTTAATTCGCGTTTAAAGTTTCTAAACCCGAAATTTCCAACTTTCGCAATTTAAATCCATAATTCGTTCCGGGTGTGAAATATCGATTCGGGGATCGTCCAAAACCACCCGAACACGAAAAACCCGAGGGCCGGGCAAGTGGGCCCCACACGGCCACAATGGAAAATTTTATTTTCGCCCCAAAACGTTCCTAACGAACCCCAAACCTCAACCATTCATCTTTAAACCAAACTTAAACAAAATCCAACCTTAATCAAACCGTTTAAACTCAAACCCTAAAATTCAAACGTACCAAAACGAGAAAATATTGGGTTCTCACCGTAGGGAATGACGACAGGAGCTCGATTCTACAACCATTGAGACGATCCGTCGGTCGGATTGTCGGGAAATCGACAAAAACTTCTCTCTTCTTTTTCTCTTTTTTTTTCTCTCCTCTTTTTTTGTAAAATGGCCGAACACTCATGTCCATTTCCTTTTGTTTTGTTCAAATTACCAACTACCATCACTTGTGTGACAAGTGGCAAGTGAGTCCCACCCCTTTGAAAATTCAGTCAGATTCGTGAAATTCGGCCGTCTCGTGCCCCGAACGGTCCCATTTTCCAAGAAATTACGAAACTTCATGTGGTACAAGGAAACGGCCCAACTAAGACCACTGTAACGACGGCTAAGCTTTTTGGATCCAAAACGGGCCTCGAGCGGACCAAAACGTCGCTCGGTTGACTTTTCCGGCAAAAAGTCAACCTTTTCCAAATTGATCAAAAAGTTGCCCTGAGTCCCCCAGAACTCACTTTGGTCGATGTAGGGGTCAACTTAAGTCCGATATGACCCTCGGGGTCAAATTTAGGTTCATTTAGGTGTGTCCCAAAATTTTAAATTTTTCTGTTTTTCCGTCGATTTGACCGGCGTTGACCGGGAGCGTTTCTTACACACCTGGTGGTAAAGGAAAAGAGTTCCAGCCTCGTTTTGAAGGATCTATGATTCACTCCTAAAGATACAAATTACGAGTCTTTCAGGCTATGCATCGATGGTTGGGATTGTTAGTCCCTTCTACAACTCGCAATCGCACAGTGATTGCTCTAGAGAACTAGCAAATCATTCACAATTTCTAACCTGGACTATAGCTTGGATCCATTAGTCGTTAATTATTCGGTAAACCACTCTACAAGAGTCGCAATTTGCGTCCACTAGCATTTCCGTTTCAAGTCGATGGACAAAACTTCAGTGCATCCACAAAGCATGGACAAAAGTTTATATATGTTTTTGTTTGGACAAAACTTCAATGCAGTTTTTGACAATTAACCCTTACAATTATTTATAAAACTTTTTTTTGATAAGTGAAATTTATTAAACCTTTGTTTTCCTAAGTCAGGAACAACAAGGCAGGAGATCAACCACAAAAAGGATCATCCCGAAACTAAAACAAGCTCAAAAGAGAAAACGGGCATACAAGCCAAGAACATATAAAACTTTTTTTATGTCATTTTCGTCATTTTAACTTCGTATCATGTAATGTCATATTTCGAACTTAAGAGTTATTGTTTGAAAAGATGTTTCGTGTAATAACCACTCCCGGTCAACGCCAGTCAAACCTGCGAAAAACAGGAAAATTTAAAAATTTTAAGACTGACAGTTAAGTAAACCTAAAATGACCCCGAGTGTCATACCGGACTTAAGTTGACCCCGTTATTGACCAAAGTGAGTTCCGGGGGACTCAGGGCAACTTTCTGATCAATTTGGGAAATGTTGACTTTTCGCTGGAAAAGTCAACCGAGCGACGTTTTGGTCCATTCGAGGACCGTTTTGGATCCGAAAAGCTTAGCCGTCGTCGCAGCGGTCTTAGTTGAGCCGTTTCCTTGTAGCCCGTCAAGTTTCGTAATTTCTTGGGAAAAGTGCCTGTTCGGGGCCCGAAACGTCCGTTTTTCGCAAAACTGATTGGAAAATATCAACTAGATATTTTCCAAAAGGTGTGGGACCCACCTTGACACTTGTCAAGTATATGGTGGTGTTAGTTTTGGGGGGAAAGTGTGTGGTTGTAAGGTGTGGCCGAGTATAAGGTTTTAAAGGAGGAAAAGTTAGTTTTGTTGTTAGTTTATTAAATTAGAAAGAAGAAGAGAGGTTTTAGAGAGAGAAGGAGAAGGAGAAGAAGAGAGAAGAAGGGAGGTTGAGCTAGGGTTTGTGATCGAGCCCTTGGATCGAGTCAAAGCAAAGAGCAATCCCGTTCCCCTCGTTCTCCTCTACGGTAATACCCGAACCGATTCTCGTTTTGGTTATTTTCTTGGAAGCTAGGGTTTGAGTATAAACTAAGGCTTAGGGTTGTGTAGAGTGTGGGGAGGTGTTGGAGACGTTTTAGAGGTGTTTGGGGGTTTAATTTCACGTTTTCCGGTGACCGGAGGCTCGGGAGGAGCTCCGGCCACCGTGGGTGGTGGCCGGCCGGCCATGAGGTGGCTGGCCGGAGCTGGCAGCAGCCACCACATGGTGGCCGAGCCTCCCCTTAAACCCTAGGGTCTCGGCCAAGTAGTGTGGGTGGGGCCCACATGCTTGGGTGCTCGGGTTTTATCGTTCGGGTGGTTTAAAACGTTCCCCGGACCATTTATCCTTAATCGAATCGAAATTTGGAATTAAATTGGAGAAGTTGTAATTAACGGGTTTTGGAAACTTTAAACGTTAATTAATTGACTTAGAAGTCGGAATTCAATTCCGTCAAGTGCGTTGGGTTCCTTGAAATATTCTAAGGCCGTAGAAACGAAAACGGGGGCTTTTGGAGCCCCGGAAGGCAATTAACAAAACCCGGGCAGATTCGCCATGTCGGGCGAATCGGGCCTTTACGGGTCCTTTATCAACAATGTCGAGTAATTGGGAAGTTTGGGAGTGATCGACATTGTCGGGGTTAAGTTTGGGCATCGAGTTTATTGGTTTTCGGTTTATTCCTGCGAGTTGTTTAGTGACTTTAAATTGTGTTCCTTTAGATCGTGCCACGGACCGAGGCAAGGGAAAGCTGGGTGAGTGACTGAGATCATCACCGGAGCTCGTGGTTTGGCTTTTGGGAGAACACGCACGAGGTAGGGAAAAGTAGCCGGATCTCGGCCCTGACTAGGGAAAGTTAACAGTAGATTTGCATGTGACACCGGGGTGTCGTGGGTTGAGTAGGTTTAATTTAAATACTAGAAAAGCATGATACGGGGTTGTAGCGTTTATCAGAAAAGCATGTTACGGGAACTTAGTAATTATTGAGAAAAGCATGTGACACTTAGTAGTGTCGTAGGAGCAGAGAACTTAGCGTTAATTGTTTTACTGGAGGCATATGACCATGCCCGGAGGTTGTTTGTGAACTTATCGATATTAGGAGTACTGGAGGCATATGACCATGCCCGGAGGTTGATTGTGAAACTGTTGATGTTAGGACTGTTGGCGGCTTGGTTAAGCCGGAGGTTGATTGCTTATTTGGTGTCCTGGGTGGCCATGAGAGCCCGTATTTTATTATCGAGTTTTGGGTGGCCTTGAGAGCCCGTATTATTTATTGATTGAGTTTGGGTGGCCTTGAGAGCCCGTGTATTTGAATTGGTGTCTTGGGTGGCCATGAGAGCCCGTAGTCAATTGTTGGTGTTTTGGATGGCCTTGAGGGCCCGTGTACTAAGGTTGGTGTCTTTGGCTGGCCTGACCGAGTTAGAGTCTCGGGGGGGTTGCAAGCTTCCTTTAGCTGGCTTACGAGTTAGAGTCTCGGTAAGTTGCAAGCGTGTCTTATGGTTGGTGTGTAATAACCACTTCTGGTCAACGTCAGTCAAACCTGCGAAAAACAGGAAAATTTAAAAATTTTAAGACAGACACTTAACTTAACTTAAATTGACCCCGAGGGTCATGCCGGACTTAAGTTGACCCCGTTATCGACTAAAATGAGTTACGGGGGACTCAGGGCAACTTCCTGGTCATTTTGGGAAAGATTGATTTTTCGCTGGAAAAGTCACCCGAGCGACGTTTTGGTCCATTCGAGGACCGTTTTGGACCCGAAAAGCTTAGCCGTCGTCGTAGCGGTCTTAGTTGGGCCGTTTCCTTGAAGCCCGTCCAGTTTAAATTTTTTTTGGGAAAAGTGCCCGTTCGGGGCCCGAAACGTCCGTTTTTCGCGAATCTGATTGGAAAATATCAACTAGATATTTTCCAAAAGGTTGGGACCCACCTTGACACTTGTCAATTATATGGTGGTGTAATTTTTGGAGGGAAAAGGTGTGGTTGGGAAGTGTTGGCCGAACATGGGTAAAAGGGGGGAGTTTTTGGAGTTAGTTGTTAGTTTTAATTAAATTAGAAAGAAGAAGAGAGGTTTTAGAGAGAGAAGAAGAAGGAGAAGAAGAGAGAAGAAAGGAAGTGGAGTTAGGGTTTGATTTTCAACCCTTGGATCGATTCGAAGCAAGGAGCAAATCTCTTCCCCTCGTCTTCCTCTCGAGTAAGCACTAACCCGATTCTCGTTTCGTTTATTTTCTTGAAAGCTAGGGTTTAAGTTTTAAACTAATACTTAGGGTTGTGTAGAGTTTGGGAGGTGTTGGAGACGTTTTAGAGGTGTTTGGGGGTGTAAGGGCACGTTTTCCGATGATCGGAGGCTCGGGAGGAGCTCCGGCCACCGTGGGTGGTGGCCGGCCGGCCATGTGGTGGCTGGCCGGAGGTGGCAGCAGCCACCACTTGGTGGCCGAGCCCCTCCCTCAAACCCTAGGGTCTCGGCCAAGCCTCTTGGGTGGGGCCCACGTGCTCGGTTGCTCGGGTTTTAATGTTCGGGTGGTTTAAAACGTCCCCCGGACCACTTTTTCCTAATCGAATCGAAATTTGGAATTAATTTGGAGAAGTTGTAATTAACGGGTTTCGGGAAACTTTAAACGTTAATTAATTGACTTAGAAGTCGGAATTCAATTCCGTCAAGTGCGTTGGGTTCCTTGAAATATTCTAAGACCGTAGAAACGAAAACGGGGACTTTTGGAGCCCCGGAAGGCAATTAACCAAAACCGGGCAGATTCGCCATGTCGGGCGAATCTGGCCCTTACGGGTCCTTTATCGGCAATATCGAGTATTTGGGAAGTTTGGGAGTGATCGGCATTGTCGGGGTTACGTTTGGGCGTTAAGTTTATTAATTTTCGGTTTACTCGTACTAGTTTAAAAGTACTTTAAATTTGTGTTCTTTTAGATCGTGCTACGGACCGAGGCAAGGGGAAGCTCGGCGAGTGACTGAGTGTGCTTCGGGTGTTGTTGGAGCGCTTTTGGGATTGTATACGAGGTAGGGAAAAGTAGCCGGATCTCGGCCCTGATTAGGGAAAGTTAATAGTAGAATTGCATGTGACACCGGGGTGTCGTGGGTTGAGTAGATTTATTTAATTATTAGAAAAGCATGATACGGGATTGTAGCGTTTAAGAGAAAGGCATGTGACACTTAGTAGTGTCGTAGGAACAGAGAACTTAGCGATAATTGAATTACTGGAGGCATATGACCATGCCCGGAGGTTGTTTGTGAAACTAGCGATTTTAGGACCGTTGGAGGCATCGAGTATGCCGGAGGTTGTCGTGCGTTTTATTTAATTGTTGAGTTTGGGTGGCCTTGAGAGCCCGTATTTAATTGTTGAGTTTGGGTGGCCTTGAGAGCCCGTATTTAATTGTTGAGTCGGGGTGGCCATGAGAGCCGTGTATTTAATTTGGTGTCTTGAGTGGCAGCGAGTGCCCGTGGGGTTGTTGAACCCGAGTCTTGACTGTTGAGGTGTCTTGAGTGGCCTTGAGTGCCTGTGTGATTGAACTTGCCTGTGATTGTGATTGTGGTTACCTGGGGTGGTGAGTTCTAAAGGTCGACAGCCTGATCCGACTTAGTGTCGATGAATTGCGAGTTCTAAAGGTCGACAGCCTGATCCGACTTAGTGTCGATGAATTGCGAGTTTTAAAGGTCGACAGCCTGATCCGACTTAGTGTCGATGAATTGCGAGTTCTAAAGGTCGACAGCCTGATCCGACTTAGTGTCGATGAATTGCGAGTTTTAAAGGTCGACAGCCTGATCCGACTTAGTGTCGAGGAATTGCGAGTTTGAAAGGTCGACAGCCTGATCCGACTTCGTGTCGAGGAATTGCGATAGGTCGAACCCTGACCTGATTGAGATTGGTTACTGAGCAGCTGGTGTGCGATCCTTTGTGATCTTGTTTGGTGTTGTGTCGTTTCGTTCGAGTCCTTGAGGAGGTCGTCGATAGTTGTGTCGGGTCTACACTGTTTTTATCGAGTGTCGAGCCTGTTGAGGAAGGTGACGGGTTGTGGGTCTGTTGAGTACTTGAGTTGGGGACTGTAGTCCCGGCGTTGGGTTTGGTTTTAGTGTTACTGGCTTTTTCTGCTAATTATGCCATAGTCAGTCTGTTATCCGTGGAGGTGAGCGAACGCTCACCCCTAGCTGCTTTTCCTACAGGTACTGATCACCGGACGGACTAGGTTAGCTCTTGAAGTTCATGGAGCTTGGAGCGGAGTCTGGTCTTTACTTTTGTTGAGTCTAGTGACGGATGTTGTACCTTGTCCACTTGTTGGGACGTTTTTGTATTGTAAATACTATTATTTTGAGAAGTAAATGGAAATGTCAAAGCTTTTATTGAAAACAGGTTTCAAGTGTTCATGTTTTTAAAAGTTCGCGCCCGAGTTCGGTTCGCTGAAATTGGGGCGTGACAGCTTGGTATCAGAGCTCGAGGTTTCAAACCTCGGACTGTCCGTCACTTAGGGGGGGAGAGTCGAGTCGGTGTAGCCCCGTCACGTCTTGAGTCTTGTTTGTGTTTGTGCGTATGTTACAGTATTTTGTTGCTGGCATACTGATTGTGTGTGATTGCGTGAACTGTTTTTAACTGTCGCGGGTCGACTCAGGAGCGCTCCTGTAGTCGAACGTGACGGTGTTGATGTCAAGTCGGTACAACGTGGTTCGGGGACGCCTGAACCGGGTTGTAACTACGTGATGTCAAGGAACGAAGTTTTAAAATGAAAGGGTGAAGGTTTTAAAATTATTGGCCCTGTTGGCATGTCTTGAACTTGATTGGCCCTATGGGCATATGTTTGATTTTTGATTGGCCCGGTGAACGGGGGTCGTCGTGTTGTGTGGGTTGGTTTGCCGTCGCTTGTTTGGTGCACGTCGGTGCGGTCTCGTTGAGGTCTCGTTTACTAATGCTAGTATATAAAGTACGTTTAGCTTGAGCGGTGTAGCGCTTTAGTGATAAGCACGTTAGTGTAAGCTTAAGCGGGTGGACGTTAGTGCGTTTGTACTGTCGTTTTTATTTAAGTTCGCAAACTGAACGTTTGCGTGTATCCGTGCAGAGGATACTGTTTATGGCTCGCGGTAAGCGGGGACGACCATCAGGAACGCGGGGCCAGGCACCCACGCGAGGCCGGCGGGGACGGTCAGCAGGGGCACCAGGGAGGGTGCCGACCGTCGAGCCCGCCGACTATGCGGAGGCACAGGGTACTCCTGTCGGAGAAGACAGGAGGAGTGATGCGGGGCCGTCTACAGGCACCCCTAGTGTTCCGCCAGTCGCGGACCCTCCAGTGATGACTGCCCTGGATGAGCTTACCAGGACCGTTCAGAGTTTGGTGGCGATCATCGCCAGCCGAGAGTCGGCTTCGCCAGCACCAGAGGCAGCCGCAGTCCCGGTGAGGGCCGCTCAGACAGAGGATCTCACCTCCCGAGCGCTAATAGATTTCCTGAAGCTCGGGATACCTGTTTTTATCGGGGAGCCGAATCCCGACCTGGCCGAGCGATGGATAGAGCAGGTCACACGAGACTTGGACACATCGGGTGTCGAGGATGGCCGTCGGAGAGTGTCCTTCGCGGCCCATCAGCTGAGAGACAGCGCCTACCACTGGTGGGGGCGGGTGAAGGACACGGTCGGATACGACTACAGCGTATTCCAGGAGGTATTCATGGCACAGTACTTCCCCGAGTCGGCTCGGCTGGAGCGACATCGGCAGTTCTTAGACCTGGAGCAAGGGGGGATGACGGTAGGAGAGTACGAAGCCGGGTTCACAGCCTTGGCCAGATTCGCCCCTGAGATGGTGACGAGCGAGGCGAACCGTTGCCTGCGGTTCCAGGACGGACTGAGGCTGGGCATCCGGAACCAGGTTCTCGCCTTGAGGATACGGAAGTATACCGACCTCGTGGACACCGCAGCTACAGTAGAGCAGGGCGCCAGGGATGCAGTCAGGAGCCGTGAGGTCCGACCTCGGCCGATCAGTTGGGCAGGGCCGTCAGACTCACGAGACTCGCGGAGGCAGAGGACCGCGGGATCCTTCCGACCACCGCCTCATCAGAGTGGATCGAGACAACAGGGGTCAGTGGCATCAGTGGGGCCAGTCGCCTCAAAGAGGAGGCCGTCATGCTATCACTGCGGGCAGCCAGACCACTTACAGCGAGACTGTCCGACGAGGGGAGGAACCGCGGCAGTACCAGCTACTAGCCGGACAGGCCAGGGCTCGGGGTCGAGGGCTGACGAGATCAGCTGTTACCGATGCGGCCGGGCCGGTCACACTATGGCATGGTGCCGAGAGCAGTTGGGGGAGACATCAGTGCAGCGACCGCAGCAGTCGCGGACAGTACAGTCGCCCAGAGGTCGCCCTCGATAGGGTCAGCAGCCGAGATCATCACGGCCATCTACGAGCGCACCAATTCCGAGACAGCAGCAGAGTCACGTGTATCCAGCAGCCAGTGTGCAGGGTCAGAGGCAGCAGGCCTCGCAGGGGAGAGTATATGCAGTCACCGACTCCAGAGCCCCAGGACCTAGCACGTACCGTGAGACCATCCAGGGTACGTGTTTGTTGTATCATTTATGGGCTTTGTTCTTGTTTGATACCGGGGCATCGCACTCTTTTATTTCGTCGGGTTGTGCTGAGAGGTTGGGGTTGAGCTTAGAGCCGTTGAGTCCACCCCTATGCCTGGACACCCCAGTTGGGGGTGGTGTATCGTTGACTAGAGTATGTCGTGCCTGCGAGATTAGAGTCGCAGACTGTCCTTGCCCTGGTGACCTTCTCGTGTTGGGGATGACTACCTTTGATGTGATTTTGGGTATGGATTGGTTGTCGAGGTACCGAGCCAACATCGATTGCTACAGACGACGAGTGACAGTGACAGTGGGCGGTACGAAGGTGACGTGCGTGCTGGGGAGTAAGAGTGGGGTCCTCCTGTCGGCGTTGTCCGCCGAGGAGGAAGTACCGGCTGTGCAGAGCCGAGAGTTACCGAGAGTGGTATGCGAGTTCCCCGAGGTCTTTCCTGAGGAGTTGAGCGGGCTGCCACCGATTCGTGAGGTGGAGTTCGGGATTGACCTAGTGCCGGGAACGGCGGCGATATCGATGGCGCCTTACAGGTTTGCGCCGGCAGAGTTGACTGAGCTGAAGCGTCAACTGGAGGAGCTTCAGCAGAAGGGGTTTATCCGTCCGAGTGCATCGCCGTGGGGAGCACCAGCACTCTTCGTGAAGAAGAAGAGTGGAGAGCTACGGATGTGTATAGATTACCGGAAGCTGAACCGGGTTACGGTGAAGAACCGGTACCCGATGCCGAGGATCGATGACTTGTTTGACCAGTTGAGAGGGGCGACTCACTTCTCGAAGATCGATCTGCGATCCGGTTATTATCAGTTGCGAGTCCGTGAGGGGGACGTCGCAAAGACTGCATTCCGGACACGCTATGGGCATTACGAGTTCCTGGTGATGCCATTCGGACTGACGAACGCGCCAGCAGCGTTCATGGACCTGATGAACAACATCTTCCGGCCGTACCTGGATCAGTTTGTGGTGGTGTTCGTGGACGATATCCTAATATATTCGCAGAACGAGGCGGCGCATGAGGCACATCTGAGGGTTGTTCTGACCCTACTGCGCGAGCACCAGCTATATGCCAACCGGGAGAAGTGCGAGTTCTGGCTCTCTGAGGTGAGATTCCTCGGCCACATCGTATCCCGTGACGGTATCCTGGTCGATCCGTCGAAGATCGACGCGGTCTCGAAGTGGGCACGGCCCACGAGTGTTTTCGAGATCCGCGGCTTTCTGGGATTGGCAGGCTACTATAGGCGATTTGTCCAGGATTTTGCACGACTAGCCGCACCGATGACTCTGTTAACGCGCAAGGGTGTTGGGTTCGTGTGGACAGATGACTGTGAGCATGCGTTCGCGGAGTTGAAGACTCGACTGACTACAGCTCCAGTGTTAGTGGTGCCCGAACGAGGGTTTGGCTATGATGTTTACTGCGATGCATCCGGAGAGGGACTGGGTTGCGTGCTGATGCAGTCGGGCAGAGTTGTGGCTTATGGCTCCAGGCAGTTGAAGATACACGAGCGCAACTATCCTACCCATGACTTGGAGCTAGCAGCAGTCGTGTTTGCGCTAAAGAGCTGGCGATATTATCTGTACGGCGAGGGGTTTCAGGTGTTCTCGGATCACAAGAGCCTCAAGTACATATTTTCCCAGCGAGACCTGAACATGCGTCAGCGACGGTGGATGGAACTACTCGAGGAGTACGACTTCGAGCTACACTACCACCCAGGCAAGGCGAACGTTGTCGCCGACGCCTTGAGTAGGAAGTCGGCTCCGAGCCTCGCCAGCATATCTGTCCGAGAGTGGGACATGATGGGGGAGCTGAGCACATTCGGGCTTGAGCTAGAGGAGGTTACTGGCGGTGTTGCCATGTGCTCCCTAGTGGCTCAGCCCTCACTGCTTGCCCAAGTGTTGGAGGCGCAGAGGGAGGACGTCGAAGCATCAGAGATCCGCGAGAGAGTCGTCAGGGGTGACGAGGTGGTGGGCTGGCAGGACAGTACTGATTGGGGACTACGGTACCGCGGGGGGCTGTTCGTACCAGTTAACTGTAGAGATGCCGTGTTACGAGAGGCACACCATTCGCGTCTCGCAGTGCATCCGGGGGGCACCAAGATGTACCGTGACCTCAGGAGGCACTACTGGTGGCGCGGCATGAGGAGAGCAGTCGCAGAGTTTGTGTCGAGATGCCTTGTCTGTCAGCAGGTGAAGGCAGAGCATCAGCGTCCCGCGGGATTGTTACAGCCACTACCGATTGCTCAGTGGAAGTGGGAGCACATTACGATGGATTTCGTGTGTGGACTACCGAGATCGCCCAAGGGAAACGACGCCGTGTGGGTGGTAGTCGACCGGTTGACCAAGTCGGCCCACTTTCTGGCTATGAGGATGACAGACCCGGTCGACAAGTTGAGCAGTCTGTATATCCAGGAGATAGTGCGCCTCCACGGGGTCCCGGTGTCGATAGTGTCTGACAGGGATCCCCGCTTCACGTCCAGGTTCTGGCCGAGTCTGCAGAAGGCACTGGGGACAGAGATCCTACTCAGCACAGCACATCATCCTCAGACAGACGGTCAGTCTGAGCGTACCATTCAGATCTTGGAGGACATGCTGCGAGCATGTGTGCTGGATTTCAGGGGATCTTGGGAGACCCACCTGCCATTGGCCGAGTTCGCCTACAACAACAGCTTCCAGGCCAGTATCGGGATGGCACCGTTCGAAGCGTTGTATGGTAGGCCGTGTCGGTCACCAGTATGCTGGGCAGAGGTGGGGGACAAGAGTCTGCTGGGGCCAGATCTTGTCAGAGAGACGACGGAGAAGGTCACATTGATCCGCGATCGGTTGAGGACCGCGCAGAGCCGGCAGAAGAGTTATGCAGACAGGCGACGTCGACCTCTTGAGTTTGCAGTCGGGGATCACGTGTTCCTGAAGGTGAGCCCGAGGAAGGGGCTGGTGCGGTTCAGGCGCAGCGGGGGAAAGTTGGCTCCGAGGTACATAGGCCCGTTCCAGATCTTAGACAGAGTGGGAGTCGTGGCTTATCGTCTGGCGTTGCCACCGCAGCTTGGGAGAGTACATAACGTCTTCTACGTATCCCAGTTGCGGCAGTACAACGCAGACCCCTCCCACGTCATCGAGTGGACTGATATCGAGGTGGCTGATGATGTCTCCTATGAGGAGCAGCCGGTTCGGATCATGGACACACGGCAGCAGATTCTGCGGGGAGGCAAGATTATCCGCTTGGTCCGAGTGCAGTGGAAACATCACGGAGCTGAGTCGACGTGGGAACGCGAGGACGAGGTTCGCGCGAAGTATCCCGGCCTGTTCGAATCCCGAGGTACGTCTGTTTTAAATTTCGCGGACGAAATTTCTTTAAGGGGGGTAGACTGTAATAACCACTTCTGGTCAACGTCAGTCAAACCTGCGAAAAACAGGAAAATTTAAAAATTTTAAGACAGACACTTAACTTAACTTAAATTGACCCCGAGGGTCATGCCGGACTTAAGTTGACCCCGTTATCGACTAAAATGAGTTACGGGGGACTCAGGGCAACTTCCTGGTCATTTTGGGAAAGATTGATTTTTCGCTGGAAAAGTCACCCGAGCGACGTTTTGGTCCATTCGAGGACCGTTTTGGACCCGAAAAGCTTAGCCGTCGTCGTAGCGGTCTTAGTTGGGCCGTTTCCTTGAAGCCCGTCCAGTTTAAATTTTTTTTGGGAAAAGTGCCCGTTCGGGGCCCGAAACGTCCGTTTTTCGCGAATCTGATTGGAAAATATCAACTAGATATTTTCCAAAAGGTTGGGACCCACCTTGACACTTGTCAATTATATGGTGGTGTAATTTTTGGAGGGAAAAGGTGTGGTTGGGAAGTGTTGGCCGAACATGGGTAAAAGGGGGGAGTTTTTGGAGTTAGTTGTTAGTTTTAATTAAATTAGAAAGAAGAAGAGAGGTTTTAGAGAGAGAAGAAGAAGGAGAAGAAGAGAGAAGAAAGGAAGTGGAGTTAGGGTTTGATTTTCAACCCTTGGATCGATTCGAAGCAAGGAGCAAATCTCTTCCCCTCGTCTTCCTCTCGAGTAAGCACTAACCCGATTCTCGTTTCGTTTATTTTCTTGAAAGCTAGGGTTTAAGTTTTAAACTAATACTTAGGGTTGTGTAGAGTTTGGGAGGTGTTGGAGACGTTTTAGAGGTGTTTGGGGGTGTAAGGGCACGTTTTCCGATGATCGGAGGCTCGGGAGGAGCTCCGGCCACCGTGGGTGGTGGCCGGCCGGCCATGTGGTGGCTGGCCGGAGGTGGCAGCAGCCACCACTTGGTGGCCGAGCCCCTCCCTCAAACCCTAGGGTCTCGGCCAAGCCTCTTGGGTGGGGCCCACGTGCTCGGTTGCTCGGGTTTTAATGTTCGGGTGGTTTAAAACGTCCCCCGGACCACTTTTTCCTAATCGAATCGAAATTTGGAATTAATTTGGAGAAGTTGTAATTAACGGGTTTCGGGAAACTTTAAACGTTAATTAATTGACTTAGAAGTCGGAATTCAATTCCGTCAAGTGCGTTGGGTTCCTTGAAATATTCTAAGACCGTAGAAACGAAAACGGGGACTTTTGGAGCCCCGGAAGGCAATTAACCAAAACCGGGCAGATTCGCCATGTCGGGCGAATCTGGCCCTTACGGGTCCTTTATCGGCAATATCGAGTATTTGGGAAGTTTGGGAGTGATCGGCATTGTCGGGGTTACGTTTGGGCGTTAAGTTTATTAATTTTCGGTTTACTCGTACTAGTTTAAAAGTACTTTAAATTTGTGTTCTTTTAGATCGTGCTACGGACCGAGGCAAGGGGAAGCTCGGCGAGTGACTGAGTGTGCTTCGGGTGTTGTTGGAGCGCTTTTGGGATTGTATACGAGGTAGGGAAAAGTAGCCGGATCTCGGCCCTGATTAGGGAAAGTTAATAGTAGAATTGCATGTGACACCGGGGTGTCGTGGGTTGAGTAGATTTATTTAATTATTAGAAAAGCATGATACGGGATTGTAGCGTTTAAGAGAAAGGCATGTGACACTTAGTAGTGTCGTAGGAACAGAGAACTTAGCGATAATTGAATTACTGGAGGCATATGACCATGCCCGGAGGTTGTTTGTGAAACTAGCGATTTTAGGACCGTTGGAGGCATCGAGTATGCCGGAGGTTGTCGTGCGTTTTATTTAATTGTTGAGTTTGGGTGGCCTTGAGAGCCCGTATTTAATTGTTGAGTTTGGGTGGCCTTGAGAGCCCGTATTTAATTGTTGAGTCGGGGTGGCCATGAGAGCCGTGTATTTAATTTGGTGTCTTGAGTGGCAGCGAGTGCCCGTGGGGTTGTTGAACCCGAGTCTTGACTGTTGAGGTGTCTTGAGTGGCCTTGAGTGCCTGTGTGATTGAACTTGCCTGTGATTGTGATTGTGGTTACCTGGGGTGGTGAGTTCTAAAGGTCGACAGCCTGATCCGACTTAGTGTCGATGAATTGCGAGTTCTAAAGGTCGACAGCCTGATCCGACTTAGTGTCGATGAATTGCGAGTTTTAAAGGTCGACAGCCTGATCCGACTTAGTGTCGATGAATTGCGAGTTCTAAAGGTCGACAGCCTGATCCGACTTAGTGTCGATGAATTGCGAGTTTTAAAGGTCGACAGCCTGATCCGACTTAGTGTCGAGGAATTGCGAGTTTGAAAGGTCGACAGCCTGATCCGACTTCGTGTCGAGGAATTGCGATAGGTCGAACCCTGACCTGATTGAGATTGGTTACTGAGCAGCTGGTGTGCGATCCTTTGTGATCTTGTTTGGTGTTGTGTCGTTTCGTTCGAGTCCTTGAGGAGGTCGTCGATAGTTGTGTCGGGTCTACACTGTTTTTATCGAGTGTCGAGCCTGTTGAGGAAGGTGACGGGTTGTGGGTCTGTTGAGTACTTGAGTTGGGGACTGTAGTCCCGGCGTTGGGTTTGGTTTTAGTGTTACTGGCTTTTTCTGCTAATTATGCCATAGTCAGTCTGTTATCCGTGGAGGTGAGCGAACGCTCACCCCTAGCTGCTTTTCCTACAGGTACTGATCACCGGACGGACTAGGTTAGCTCTTGAAGTTCATGGAGCTTGGAGCGGAGTCTGGTCTTTACTTTTGTTGAGTCTAGTGACGGATGTTGTACCTTGTCCACTTGTTGGGACGTTTTTGTATTGTAAATACTATTATTTTGAGAAGTAAATGGAAATGTCAAAGCTTTTATTGAAAACAGGTTTCAAGTGTTCATGTTTTTAAAAGTTCGCGCCCGAGTTCGGTTCGCTGAAATTGGGGCGTGACATGGTGTCTTGGGAGGCCGTGAGTGCCTGTGGGATTGTTGAGTCCGTGTCTTACTATCGGTGTGTCTTGGGAGGCCGTGAGCGCCTGTGGGGCTGTTGAGTTCGAGTTTTACTGTTGGTGTCTTGGTGGCCATGAGTGCCTGTGAGTGTTGAACTTGTGTTGTTACTGGTTGATGAATTTGCGTGTGATTGTGATTGCGGATCCCGGTAGGTTGCAAGCATTCTTTGGCTGGCCTGACCAAGTTTGAGTATCAACGGGTTGCAAGCATTCTTTGGCTGGCCTGACACGAGTTTGAGTAACACAGGTTGCAAGCATTCTTTGGCTGGCCTGGTCCGAGTTTGAGTAACACAGGTTGCAAGCATTCTTTGGCTGGCCTGGTCCGAGTTTGAGTATCACAGGTTGTAAGCATTCTTTGGCTAGCATGATCCGTGTTCGTGTGAGTGGGAGAGGTTACTGAGCAGCTGGTATGCGATCCTTTGTGATCTTGTTTGGTGTGCGATCCTTTGTGATCTTGTTTGGCGTTGTGTAGTCTTTCTGTCGTGTCCTTGGAGGAGGTCGTCGATAGTTGTGTCGGGTCTACATTGTGTTATCGAGTGTTGAGTCTGTTGAGGAAGGTAACGGGTTGTGGGTCAGTTGGGTACTTGAGTTGGGGACTATAGTCCCAGTGTTGGGTTTGGTTTTAGTGTTACTGGCTTTGTCTGCTAATTATGCCGTAGTCAGTCTGTTATTCGCGGTGGTGAGCGAACGCTCACCCCTAGCTGCTTTTCCTACAGGTACCGTTCGTAGTCTGGACTAGGTGAGCTTCTGAAGCTTGAAGAGCTTGAAGCGGGTTTCTGGGTGTTTTGAGTCTAGCGACGGATACCTCGTTTTTAGTCCACTTGTTGGGACGTGTTTTAAGTTGTAATTATTATTTTTGTTGAACAAATGATGTATTTTAAAGTGTTTAAATGGAAAAGGTTTCAAGGTGTCTTCTTATTTTAAATGTTCGCGTCCCGAGTTCGTTTTATTGAAATCGGGGCGTGACATTTCGAATGAGGTCAAATGTAGAAAATACACCACACACTTTTAAATTTTAAATAATAATTAAAAGATTAAAAACACTAGGGCACGTGTGGTTCACATGCTTGTCTAAAGCCAAATAGGCTCAAGTATGAGCCTCACGCGCTTTCTTCCTCTCAATGTTGTTGATACGTTTGATTCTTTTCTAGTCGAGGCTATCACGTGGGGCCGGTGTATTGGTTGAGGACTCGGACGACCTATTCTAGAGAAGCGTAACTTATGACCTTGACCCTATTTTCGGAGTCAACACCTAAACATAAAGAAAAAAACTTGCCAGAGAAGACGGCGGAATAAGAGAGGACTGATAGAGAAGAAATGAGATCTATGTAGTTTTTCAAATATATAGATATTTTTATTTGTTTTTAATATATTTAATTCAAGGGGTATTTTTGACTTTTACAAAATATCATAGATCATGATACATGACTTGAAAATTTTAGTTTGTGGTATATTTTGTTAAGTTTGACGGACAAGTCTTTTAAATAAGGCGGAAGAAATTTTATTCAGTAACCATCGCCATTATAGTCCTTACATAGATTAAGGGTCATAGATCTTGCGTTCTAGATAATAGTTCTAGACCCCCACCGTGAAGAAGGTGTACCGACACTCTGGAGTTGTAGAATGAATCTACTTTGCATCGTAGACAAAAAAAAACCACCAATAAGCACAAAAATGAACACGAGAATATAAGAAGCATGCGATACTAGTTCTTCTGAAACCCATAACTTGCATCGTAGGGCGTTCTGGTAGGGCCAGCCTGTAGTCTTGAGTCGTCGAGATCCTCTGAGATTCCCCTACATGTGATGGATCAATTTGTAGATGTAGGACGGACGACGGAGCATGCTCTACAAGATCATATGATGCCCATGCTTTTAACCAAACCAGATTGCTCTGACCTTCCGAAATCATTCACGAACTAATCCCCAACAATGTTAGTCAATATAGTCTCCTAATACACTCCATCGAACATCCTAAGGGTGAGAAAAAGAAAGAAAGGATGTATACAAATGAGATATTTTTATAATATTCCAAGTTAGTTTCCATCACTTCACAAATAAAGCTTTTAAAACAACCATAACAATATCTTATTTTCTCTCATTTATTTTCCAATTAAACAGGACATATTTATCGAGGATATAAAAAGGTTATCTTTATTTCTTGATATCCATGATTGTCATGATGTGCCATAATCATGTAACAAAAACCTAAATGTGTTGATTTGGTCAACGAATACCAAAACTTCCTTCAAATTTCTATATTTGAAAACCTTTCTCAACCTCAACTTCATTTCTCCTTCTTCAAATCCGATTTCCAAGGTAGTCTCTCCCCCGTGTAACAAGGACACAACCCAACCCAAAAACAATGATCTCGCAACTACTTATATATATAGTTGCACACATTTCTGAAATTTCCCTTAGCAAACAAAGTTTGTTTTTTATACAGCAAATGAAATTGATAGATCCTATCCTTTACAAACAAAATTAACAATGATCAGAAGCATCGCATTGCTCCTCCTCACGGTCGTACCTCTAGACCTCCTATTTCTCGATACCTTCTTTGGAGATGGCGTGTTCTTGCCTTCCAACGATCTTGGATTCCACATAAAGATCACCCTCTTCGCCTTTAGCACTTTTATGATGCTACTTCTGTCTCTCTACTCGGACATAATCCTCCAAGACCTACATTGTTTCGGTATCAGAATTCTCAACAACATTTGCAAGTTGAAGATGAAGATGAAGACGAGCTCAATTACTAACAGCCCATCGACATTCGATGTGATTCAAAACGATGACCTCTTGGTGGAGATCCTACTGCGCTTGCCACCCAAATTTCTACTAACATTAAAGTCTGTTTCAAAAAGATGGCGTATGCTCATATCTAGCCCGCAATTCGGCCTCCGGTGGGGAACGAAACCCACGTCCGGATTCTTTCTTCAGAACACTCGCTCTTATCCGGATTTGTTCTCAAGGCCGAGAGACTTTACGTTCATTTCCCTTACAAGATTGCAACGGACAAACCCTTATAGCCTTCCGAACTTGATTTCCTACGAACTAGGTAGTACGAGGATGGTGAGTTCTTGCAATGGATTGCTACTCCTTGAGGAACTACTCCTTGAAGAAAAATGCTATCGATTCACGGTCTATAACCGGACGAATAACATGCACAAGATCCTTCCTCTTCTACACGTGCCCGTCAAGCAACTATTCGAAGGTGCAATTTTGGCTTTTGACCCTTCCAAGTCTCCACATTACAAAGTTTTTGTGTGCATCAAAGACAAATCAACTTGGTTGGATGAGAATTTCCATTTCGAGATATACTCCTCCGACACTTGCACTTGGAGGAGATTCGACGATAAAGGAGATGTTATAGTCTCGATTCGGTACCTTGATTACCATTTCCCAATGGGTCACTTTTGGAATGGCGTGATCATCTGGCAAGGAAACCATGGCAAGTTGTATGTCTTCGATGTTGACGAGGAATGTATAAGAGACATTCCGTTTCCGCGCTTGTTGGATGTCATGTACATGGGAGAATCCCAAGGTCACTTAAATCTTGTTCTCCGTGGCAACGAGTCCGGGTACGAAATTTTGGAGCTAGAGAGAGACTTTAATAAGTTTTCTTTCAAGGGTCGTGTTGAACTCAACAAAGTCTTGAAAGATGCTTCATGGGTTTGGATTGTTAACCCGGAAAGATATAATAATGTTCCTTGGTTTTATAGTTTTAATATATTGACTTTGGTTCGTGGAAGAGGTGAGGATCTACAAGAGTCCTATTTAGTGTTTCTTGTAAATCGAAATCTTGTTGTGTCCTATGATTTAAAGAAGAATACGTTAGGATTCTTGGGAAAATTGTCTTGGAAACTTGAGGGTGTCCTTCATAATGATGTTCATCATTACAACATATCGCTTCATCATCTTTGATCAATTTTTGTATGTTCAAGATATGTTTGATATGAATTGTATCTATTCTCAAGTTTGTCTATATTGAAATTATACCAAAAAAAAAGGCATATACATTCCTAATGAAGAATATTCCAGTTTTGGGGGTTTAAATGTAGAAAATTATCCTTATATGTCAGTTACGAACAATAAACTACCTAAAGTTTAAAAGTGTTAAATAAAAGACCTTATGTTTTGGTCACGGGTCATTTACATGCCTTTATGAATTGTTCACATATCATTTACATGCCTTATGAATTGATCACAGATCATTTACATACCCTTATGAATTGATCACAAATCTTTTACATGTCTTATGAATTGGTCACAGATCATTTTCATGCCTTCGATAATGATCAATATTTTAGGATAACTTATTGTTCGTGACCCATACATAAGGGTAGGTTTTTACATTTAACCCTTTTTAACCTAAAGACTTCATGTTATTAAGAGATAAGATCTGAAATAAGAACAGTCGTGAGCATCCTTAAAAACATATTTTCGGTCAAAATATGAATTGGCCTCTTTACGTGACTGATGGATTGTCCTATTCACTAAGTGACAGCACAACAAAATTAGAAGCTAAGTTGCAATTTTGCATCATCTTCCAATAATCTTGATCAATAAGACCTAAAGGAGAAACAAAAATATACAATGGTATTAATCGTTACTACCCTTTTACTAGTTTTACTTTGCCTCTACATTTTCTAATCCTTTTCTTTGCATCCAATTGAGTGCTAGTGATATCTTTTAGGTCAATCTTATAAGAGCATGTACAGTCTTTTAGCCTTATTGACGCTAAAAGGATAAATATATTTCTCTTTCCTTTTTAACCTGGTTAATATAAACGGAAATGTTGTTCATTATCGTACTGAAGGTTAAAAGGTTGAAATTAAAAAAGAAGGCATAATTGAAATTTCATTCAATTTTATTAAGGGTCATGACATTAAACTATGGTTACTAAAATTAAAATAGGTGAAACCTGAAATATAGAATTACAATAGAAAATAATCAACCGTGTCTCCAAACATAGACAAAATGTGCTCGACGAGGTCTTTTTTCAATAGGTCATGAGCATGGTGGTCAGGGAACCTATCGTTGTTTTCAAGTATTACGTGGGTAGGACAGATGTGCCTTGATTGGATCTAGGTCCGGTTTGGTCATCATCTTCATCTATTTGCTCAATATAACCTTTGTATGTATGGCGTTCTACTTCTACAATCTTATTGGGCATGATAACACATACATTCATGATCACACCAAGTGAAGATGACTTCCACATTCGGCTCAGACGAGTGATAATGTGAAATCGAACTTGGAGGACCCCAAATGCTCGTCTCTATCGTTCATGCAAGCTTCTTGTCGGGAAACAAATTTCTTGTGCTTAGGGAGTTGAGTCAACGATATTGTTTTCACAAAAACAAGACACAATGGGTAAATACCATCTGTAAAGACCGGCAAAATTTAATTTGGGATAATCTTTTATAAAATGAAACGTCGGGGTTGGATTTTTCAACGAGTGGGAATTGAAGGAAAAAAAATCAAAAAAAAGGGAAAAGAAGGACTTTTTTGGACTGAGTAGAGATTAGGCCACGCTTGGGCCCAATCAGAACCGAGCCAAACAGCAACTCTCGCAGCCCAAAACTCACGCGCATCTAACCCTAGTTCTCATCGCTTCAGCTCCCATTGTGCGCACGTTTCCCCAGGCTCTTCTCCCACCTCGAGCGTCTCTCTCTCGCATCTCGTCTTCGTCGCGAACCCGAGTACCAGCGCCGCCGTTTATCATCTCCGTCCACCTCCACCTCTCTTCTTCCTTCTTCTTTCCATTCTTCTGCTCCCACCATGACCAAAACCCCAACCAGAACTCTCCCTCCTCCTTTCCTCGCTGAATCGAAGCAAGCGTCGCCGCCCCTCCTCGTCTGAACCTGCAACGGGTGACAATCAGTGACGGTGAGGCTTCAACCGGCCTGATTCGTCGTCCCCGTGGTTCCATGCCTGAGAATCGAGTGGGTACAGGCTCGATTTGGACCGAGCTCGTCTGGAGCATCACGGTCGGAGCTCACGAGTCCAGATCTGAGCTCCAACGACCGGCGAGCTTCTCCCGGTCCAGATCTGGTGTAGCGAGACTCGGGGTTCACTCGGACGGCCACCCTTCGTCGTCCCGAGCTCCCTGACGCTGTCGCTGCCTTCGTTTACCTTCTCCGAGCTCTCTGCCACCGTACGTCGTCGCCGTCGCCGGTGAGGGACAAACCCTAGCCACCATCTCCCTTCATCTCAGACTCACACAACCTAGGCCAGGTCGTTTGGGCCATGAAGTGTGGGCCGGGACCGGGCCTTGATCAGTACGGTCTTGGGCCAACCATCGAAGACCTGGGCCAGGCCCAGAGCTGGATAAGTGCTGGACTCCGGACCGGGCCTGGACTCTGGAACGGGTTCGGGCTCGGATCCGGGTCAACCCGGTTCCAAAGAAAATCTGTTTTTAAAATCAGATTAATTAAATGATCTATTTAATGTAAGTTGGACAATTAAAGGATTAATTAGACAGCAAAGGACCTTGGGATAATATCGGGACTGATATCAGACATTTTTTTATCTGTTAAATTCAGCACGACTTGAGTTCGCCCGAGAACTTGGACTTCTCCCAAGAAGACGGAGAGGAAGCTAGCCGGACAGCTGTTGATAGGAGTATTTGTTCGTACCAAGACCACAAGGTAGAGAAAGTCTTAATTTCTTAATTAACGCTTAGTATGCATGATTAGGATAATAAAATCGGAAAGGTCCTAGAATTTCCTTTAAGATGCGAATAACTAGAATAATCGTCTTTCAATTACTAATAACCGGAATTGTCTAGAATGCATGTTTAGGATGAAGATCACTAGTGTAACTCGCTTTCAATACTTGGGAATTGATTTACTGGTAGAGAGGCTATGAAGAGCTCTCGGATTAGTTGTGCGCTAGGTTCACATGCTTGGTTGCTCGTTATTAGGACAACTAAGAGTCTAATGAAACTAGTTAGCTAACTTGATCGAATGCTTAATTGATCGTTAACATGATTGTTGACTGGTTGAAGGCTTACTTGATTGGTTGAGTGATTGTGTTGATATAATTGTTGGTTGAACGGATGATCGAGTATGAATGGTTGTGCCAAAGGGGTACAATCAGGTGATCGATGTACCGCTGGTTCGTGACAGGTAAGTATGACGGTAAGTGTAATTGTGGGTATGAAGCCCGTGTGGTATGTATTGATGAACGTGTGTACTTCTAAGATTGAGGATTAAGTGACTGTCTTTGGTGTGTTATGGTGAAACTGGGATTCGATAAGTGTTGGTTGTCGGATGCGTTATAAAGTATGTTATTTAATCTTATTCTTGAAATGTTTGTTTGTTTGTTTGATTCGGTACTACACCGGGGGGGGGGGGGGGTAATCCGGTGTCGTTGTGGTGGTTGGTGTTTGACAGAGACATTGATTATTGAGTGGTTATTGGAGCCTGAGAGCTCGGCAGATCCTACGAAATATTGAGTGATTATTGAGTGATTATGGAGTGGTTATTGGAGCTTGAGAGCTCGGCAGATCCTACGGGATATTGAGTGATTATTGAGTGGATTGCTTCATGAGAGGTGGTTTCGGAGGTTTCACCCAAGGGCGTGCGTCCCAGTGGAGCACGACCTTGGTTCCCTATGATCTATGGTCCTTTGTAGGTGTTCCCGGGAATCCCGACGATGAGCGTCCTGAGGGGATGGTTTCCGGTAGCCCCGATGTTATGTGTCTCCTCTGGACCAAGGGAAAATCTGATATGATATGGATACTCTGGTGGATCGGCATATGGGAACCGAGGTTATCCCAGAATCTATCCATGGATTCGAGGCTTGAGAAAGCGAGTGGTTGGCGTGATATTAATTGCTCCCATTTTAATAAATTATGATTCGTTATAGTACTTTCATGGAATCTTTTAAGTTACTGTTACCTTTGAAAAAGCGATACTATTTCAT
Source organism: Erodium maritimum (assembly GCA_963921825.1). Taxonomy (NCBI): domain Eukaryota; kingdom Viridiplantae; phylum Streptophyta; class Magnoliopsida; order Geraniales; family Geraniaceae; genus Erodium; species Erodium maritimum. Next base: position 34,771,073 of record OY997596.1, read on the forward strand.
TACATGGATTCCATAACATTTCATTGATGAATAGTATTTACTCGTTCCCAGTTGTGTCGGTTTTCTATTTTATTATAATGCTCTTTATTTATTCTCTGGGAAGTTATCGTTACCCTTGAGAATGTGCTATTGTTATCGTTGCTCCTTATTGTTTATTTTATCTTTGGTCTAAGGGTTTTAAATACTTTGTGACATCGAATTAAAGCAGTTTTAATATTAAACTTGGAGACTAAAGTTATTTACGATTTTCCCTACTGAGCGTAAGCTCATCCCTATTTTTTATTTATTGTGTGTACAGGTGTGCTTGAGATCTGGGGAATTCGAGGCTCGGGAGCTTCCGGATGTCTTGAGAGTTTTATTAGAGATGTGTTGGTCCACATCGTCGACTTTATTTATCTTATGTTAATTGTCAAGTGTCGACACTAAATTTGAATTTTGGATTGAATCATTGAGAAATATTTTGGACTCGCTTTCAACTTTAAAAGAGTTTATTAAGGTTTTACTACTTTTATCTCGGTTGTTCCAGGTCACGTCTCGAGTCCGGCCAAAACCGTATTTGGGGCGTGACACCATCAGCCAAGTAATAAGGGAGATTGTACTCGTGTGCATTTACCGTGAAGTCATCAATGGTTGCCATCAATTGAAAACTTTCGAAAACAACGTTCGAATGGATGAGGTGTGGTCGGGTTGGCTTGCAAGATGGCTAATCGTTCATTGGGAGTTTATAAAATGGATGTTCTCGACGAAGGATCCATCTCGACGAGGTCTACGAACGAGTGGTCGTTGTCTCGCCCCTCGTCATAGGTTTCAGCTGTCATAGGAGAAATTCGGGATATAGGAAATGTGTAAGAACCGCCCTCGGTCGAACCGGTGATTTTTGGCTAAAGTTGACTTTCGGCCGAAAAAGTCAACTAATGACTCCGGGAGTCATTCGGGGCCTTTCCGTGACCCAAAAAGCTTAGACGTCGTTACGGTTAGCTTAGTTGAGTCGTTTCCTTTCAAATAACTGTCTTTGCGAAAAAGTCAAACTCGGGTCAAACTAAGGCTAATTAACGACTAAACCTAATTAAATTAAAGGTGCTGAAAATTATTAAGGGAAAGGTGGTCTCTAATGATCCATTTGTCCTCACATGTGCCTAAAGAAAGGAAAAAGAATAAGGGGGCAAAGTAGACTTTTCTCACAAATAGGTTTTAAGTCCACTTGGAGCAACCATTTCAGCCCATTTCACACATTGTAGCCGAAAATCACAAGAGGGAGGAGAGAAGAGAAGACACCATTGCTTGGAGAAGAAGATAGTGAAGAAAGGAAGCAACTTTGAGGGTTTCTCTTCACCAAATCTCTCCAAAACACCTCCATCTTCATCCTCTCTTCATCCCTAAGATAAGTAAGCTCTAACAATCTACTTTCAATCAATTTTGGGTTATGTGTTTCCATGGAAATTGCATGAACTAGATGGGATTTGATTTATTTGTTGTTAGATGGTTGTTTTGATGAAGAATAATGGAGGTTATGGTTAGATATCATTTGATTGTTGATGTTTTGAGGAAACCCATTATGGGTATTGAAGTTTGAGGGTTTTGGTGACTGATTTTGGAGTTTGATGAGGTTAGAGATGGAGTTTTTGAAGTATATTTTCGTGGAAACGAAGTTGGGCAAGAAGAAGTTGGGTTTGCCCAGATTTGGCACGGAAAGGGCCTCTGGCCGGCCCTCTGAGCGGCACAGAGAGGGTCCCCGACCGGCCCTCTGAGCGGCACGGTCTGGGCTTGGTACCGGCCCTCTGAGGGGCACGGTTCGGGTCCTAGACCGGTCCTTTGAGTGGCACGGTCCGGGCCTGGTGCCGGGCCTCTGAGGGGCACGGTCCGGGTCGGGTGTTGGATCTGTGGGCCGCCCGAATTGGGCCTTGTTCGGGCCCAATTTACCTTTTGGACCAAGTTTTGTCGTTAGGGGTAATTTAGGTATTTCTCATTAAAACCGACCTTGAATGTTTATTAATTCTAGTATTAATTTATGATCCTAGACTTTATTCTCGAGCTCGGAGGAGGAGACTACTAGGCATTCGTGTGACTAAGCGTTTGGAAAGCACTTGAGGTAGGGAAGAGTAGTAATTACCGCTTTTAATTAAAGAATGTTAATAGCATGCATATAGGACGTTAATAACCGGAAAAGTCTTAGCTTGCATATAGGACGTGTTATGATTGGGTGAATGAATGTGTTGAATGTAGTATGAATTGTTGTCTTGTGATATGATCGGGTGAATGATAGACTGATGTGGTGTGCTTGGTAAGTTGTGTCGGTGAGCTTGATGGTATGATAAGTTTGGTGAACATGTTTGGTATGGTATTGTGCGGTGTGACTTGTGACCCGTGCGACGGGAGGATACCCGACCGAGGTATGTGTCGGTCCGGTATGTGTGTGATGTATTGTTTGCTTACCCCGATGTGCGTTTCCGGTATGGTGTATTGTTTGCTTACCCCGATGTGCGTTTCCGGGAAGACATCTAGGCCGATGTGCGTTTCCGGTATGGTGTATTGTTTGCTTACCTCGATGTGCGTTTCCGGGAAGACATCTAGGCCGATGTGCGTTTCCAGTATGGTGTATTGTTTTCTTACCCCGACGTGCGTTTCCGGGAAGACATCTAGACCGATGGGTATTCCGGTGTTATGTATATTGTTTCACCCCGATGTTGTGTGTCCGGGAAGACATCTAGACCGAGGGTGTATTTCGGTTTGATGTATTTGTTTCACCCCGATGCTGGATTCCGGGAAGATATTTAGACCGAGGTGGTGTTCCGGTACGATATGTTGAGCTGCGTGTGTGGATCGGAGTATCCCGATGTACTTGTCTTATGTTCGTGTCATGTTGGATTTGAGTGATGTTCGTAGTAGACGTCACAGTATAATATTATGTTGTTTATATGTTTTCTTAGCTTGGTTTTATGGTCGATAATGTTGGGTTCCTGTTGGTTTTCTATTTGTGTTGTCAGTTATTAGTTTATATTCTTGACTTAGTAATTATGGTGACGGAGCGGAAGTCCATTCCCGTTACTACTTTTTCCTATTGAGCGAAAGCTCACCCCCTCTGTTTTTATTGTTTTACAGGTTTCGATCGTGAGTCGGTCTAGAGGACGTCTCAGAGCTCGGGAGCTCATCGAGAGTCCGGGGATTTATCTTTAGTAGAGACGTACTTTCTATTTTGCATCAAACCTTGTTTTTCCCTAATTATAAATCTTTGAATTATCACTTATGGGTTCCTCTCACCTACTCTCTTTTCCAACCTTCTGTTCATCTTTGCTGTCACTTTACAAGGAATATTGCGAGGTATTCAAGATGGCTAAGAAAGAGAGGAAGATGGTTAAGAGAGCTATTCCATCCAAGAGTAAGGGACGGAGTAAACGGAGCAAGGAAGGAGTAGTTTTGGTGGCTTGGCTGGGGACAGGGAAAAGAATGACGGTAATGGCTCTGTTGCGGTGCCGAAGCCGACTCCTTTGGTTGTGTCTCCGGGCTATCCGGCAGTCAACCAGGCCATGCCGACGTCCTCTAGTGTCAAGGAGACCCTGGTGATGACGACAATCACGGGAGGCACTTCGACCGTCGGTGGTGAGCAGGGCGAAGTCGATCGCCGGCGTCGATCACTGGTGAGGTATGTTCAGAGTGAGACAAAGCTTTACGTCTGTAACCTTCCACACAACTCATTGGAAGACTACGTTCGGGGTATGTTCTCATCGTTTGGCGAGGTTGCGTCATTGTCAATGATGAAGAGGTCAAACCGGCGAGGCTTCTGTTTCGGATTCGTTCGTTTTACCTCGAAGGCTTCTTCTGCCGAGGCCATTGAGACCCTAAACGTTTTCAAAGCAAAACGGCTTTGTTCTCTTTTTGGCCTTTTCTCGGCGCCGTCTGGGTTCGCCGACGATTTTTGCAGAAAGGAATGAAAAACATAGCACTGTTTTGGTTGGTGATCGAAAGACCAGTAATGGGGTTGTTCACCGGAAAGTAGGAGATGGTTTGGCGAGAGTTCAAACGGACAGTTTAGCCCGGGTGAACCTCGAATCGTTGTCGGTCTCCGGCGACCTTTCTCGTCCAGCAATCTCTTATGTTCGTTTAGTATCCGGCGATGGTTCCCTAATTCAAAGGATCTCGTCTCCGGGTCTGAACCATGTATCATTGCCGGAAAATGGTCTACTTTCGACCAAGACGATGAAGGAAGGACGATCGGAGGAGACGCAAGCCGGCCAAGTCTTGCTGGGATTTCAAACTTCCGATTCTCCAGCGATTCCGGAATCAGATAGCATTCAATGCGGTGAGGATTTGGCGTTAAGCAAATCCGCGGTCCACGGGATTTCTAAGGATTTGATTGCTACGAATCCTGGCGTTGATTTGGCTGACTTGCGCGAGGTTGAAGATGCAGTGGCACACGCTTCACGCAAGGAAGACAGAGTTGCTGGGATGGATTTGACTGGGGCAGTGATTAGGCCTGGTCAACCCGGCCCAGTGGTTGATATGGGTAAGTCTGGGCTGGCTGTTGCGGGCCGGCCAAGTACAAGCACATATCAAAATTCACTCCAAATTTCTGTCTTGGGAACTGAAGTCCTTGGGCCTGCGCAACCTCCCGCCGGGAGCGTTTCTTTCATTTTTAAGGATGTTCACCCTTTGTCGGTTGTGCCACCGACTCCCTCCCTTTCTCCACATTCAAGTTTTGATCAGGAATTCCCTGTGTTGTCACCTGAAACAATAAAGAAAGGGAAAGAAAAAAGACGGAAGAAACCTCAACATACTTTTACAGTGACGACTCGTTCACTTTGTATGAGTGAAACCCATAAGCTCGAAGCTCAGCGTAAAAATGAAGTTTGGAGACATTTTGTCGCTATATGGACTTTGGTGCAGATAGAATCTAAGGACGGTGTTCCTCCTTCTATCGATTAGTATTTCTTTGTATTTGACTTTTGTTCTCTTTCTTCGTTTTTTTCTTAGCAAGATTCTCTCACCGTTTGTGGTAGAGTCTCTTTTGAAGGTTATTTGGGATAGTTTTTTGCAGTCCCCTCTTTTTTTTCCCGTCTTGGGGTAAAAAGTTGAATAAAACAAAAACATCATCTATCAAATATATATATATATATATATATATATATATATATATATATTGAGCGTTGACTCGTGGCATCGAATTTGTTGATTTGGAACTAAATTTCGGAGTTATAATTCGTTTAATTTTCCTTGTACCAGAAGTTGATAACAATATTGTTTCTCCAGATTATGTTAGAGTTACTAATATCTCAAGAACTTTGTCAACCATAATATGTAGAAAGACATGTGGTATGTATTCTTGATAAGTTTTTATATGATTTTTTTTATGTATATAATATGTATTTCTACAATGGTTATTTCTATTTGATTGGTCCCTGTTATTTCATCATTGATGGACTAAAAGTGTTGGGATAGAATATGAAAACCCTTTAATTTCAAAAGAATGTGACAATTGTTTTTGGATTTGGTTACGGGTACGTGAAAAAGAGGCTTGTATATACTGTACTATGGTTGCAAGAAGTGGAATTAAGGTTGTGTGGGTTGAGAGAATAATTTCATGAACTCTGTAATCTCATCCATTTCATGTACAAGAGGGTGACATATATATAGGCAAAGCTAAGTACATGTATTTTCTTTTCATTTAATATACAGAGCAAGTTGCTCTTCTTGAGCCACACAAATGGTGGGCCATCATTTTCTGCAACACTCTCCTTTGGACCACCATTTGTAAATATATCGGACGTGCTTTAAGCTGTCTCGTTAAAAACCTCCTCAGAAAAACTCGTCGGGACAAAACCTGTGAGGAAAAGAGTGCAACGCACAAAATGTGCGTGAAGCTGTGCTTGATGTTGCCTCATTAAAAACCTTTCCAAGAAAACCATGTGGGACAAAACTTGGATTAGGGAAAAAGAGTACAGCGCACAAAACTTGTCTCCCCCTAACTTCAGGCCGGTTACTTTGGTTGTTCGGTTGAGTCGGGCATCCTGATCTTGAATATTAACTTCTCAACAAATGGATGTCAGGAAAGTCATACCGAGTAGAGTATTTCTTCCATTTACTCACTTCTGGTGAGTTGGACGTGCAAATCAGCGGCCTCGTTAAAAACCTTTCCAGGAAAACCTCGTGGGACAAAACCTGAATAAGGGAAAAAGAGTGCAACGCACAAAAACATACTCCCCCTGATTGTCGCTCCCCCCTGAAGACAGGCTAAGTAATCTCGGTTGCTTGCAAAGTCAACTCATATTATCTTGTACATTGACTTTCCCAAAACTGATGTCGCCAGACTTCCAGTGAACAAACCTACAGGAATTCCACTTCATGATTCTGATTGACGTCAATCTCTCATGACTCTTCTGGAGTTCATAATTATATCATAATTTCGTACGAAAAATGATCGGTTGCAACTGAAAAACACTGACAACTGTCTTCTCAAATTATAACTGTCACGGGACGCGCTTTGCAAATCTGCTTCTATCTCAAATCTAGTTAGTAGTTTCTGAGCTCAAAATGGCTAGCATATTTACTGCAAATTTTCTATCAGGCCTTGTACATTGTAACGTCTCAAATTTAGATATGGTACTTCAGGACCAAATATATTTTCATTTCTTTGAGACGAATGAGATCCTCTTTAGGATCTAAATAACGTTTGAATATTAAGTCGAAACCGCTTCAGGCGTTTCTTAGCATATACATATTTATGGATCCATTTGAAATATGCTCGATTTTCAGGCCGAGACAATACTTCATCATTAAAGCTTTCATTTGAAAGTCTTTCTTTAGACATACTGCAGTTTCAAGGACCTCTTCAGGAGTCCATATATTATCGACACACACTGCTTACTAAGTACATGGTTTCTCATACCATGTCTCATTGCCTCATGCATATCAAACCCTTCAAAGAGTCATTTCCCTAGATAATCATAAATCATTTAGGGAATGGTATTGCTTCTAGCAATTTAAATTTTCAAGGGATTTGCTTTAGGCAAGTTGCAATGCTTTAGGCAATGCATGAGTTTTGCTTCAGGCAAACTACAATGCTTCAGGCAAACTGCAATGCTTCTGGCAATGCAGGTCCTTCGGGGACTTTTATAAATGTCGGCACTTAAAAGTACCATTAGCAGTGGGTACATATATCTAATATACCATGGTGATCACACAACATAACTTTATCAAAAGTTGGCTTTATTTCATTTGAGAACAATACCTTTATAAGGCGCGCTTTATATTCAACATCTTTGTATGCTCATTCATCTATACCCAACTGGTATAACATCCTTTGATATTTTGATCATGATTTTGAACATTGGATATTATGCCAAAATGTCAATTCTACTGGAATGACATTTTCTTGTATTGGCCAAACATGTCTTTAAATGACAGTAGTCAGCACCACGTGGTTCAATGTCAAAATCATCTATCATTTCATTTTCAAGAAAATGTAATGCCTTTATCAATGGAAATCGATTTCCGATTCCATGGTTCTCGATATGTGAGGACAATATGCATTTTCCCATTACTTTTATTCTTCTGGAACTAACGCTTTGTATGAACTGATATTGTTCTTAAATCAATCTCGAGAATAAATTTATATCATACTCATTCACGATCTGCCTTTTTGGCAGGAGGGATTGATTCTTCCGGAATCAATGGTTTTTCTTAAACTGATATTTCTGTTGGAACAGATTCCGATAGTGAAGACATGTAAGAACAGCCCCCGGTCGATCCCGGTCGAACCGAAGGTTTTCGGCGGAAGTTAACTTTTTGCCGGAAAAGTCAACTGATGACTCCGATAGTCATTCGAGACCTTTTCGGGGCCCAAAAAGCCTAGCCGTTGTCACGTTTAGCTTAGTTAGGTCGTTTCCTTTCCGATGACTATAATGTTGGGAAAAGTCAACCCGGGACTTTTATCGGTCAAACGCGGTCCGACTTAGAACTAAATCCGATAAAATATTTGTGCTGGAATTATTTAAGCTTGGAGTGGTCCCCACATGGACATGTGTCCATGCTTTCTTGGAAGGGAAGAAAGGAAGGTAATTCTACCTTTTCGCCCTTAATAAGTGAAATAGAGAAGAGATAAGACAAGGGGCAATTGGGTCATTTGATTATTGGGTTAAAGGCACGAAAATGAGCGCAAATCAACTCATTTGAGCATTGTTGGCTGAATTTTCAGAGAGAGAAAAAGGGAGAGAAAAGCTTGGAAGCTTGAGGAGGAAGAAAGAAGGAAAATGATAGATTTTGGGCTTGGTTTCTACTCAAATCTCTTCAAAAACAAGAGATTCTTCTTCTACATTCCATTTCCAAGGTATTCATCTAACTCTTTTATATTTTTGGTGGATTGTGGTTCATGGTTTTGAAGCGAAATGAAGAACCATGGTTGGGTTTGAAGCTTTAATGGTGGATGATGATTTTTGGAGAAGAAAATGAGTTCGATGATTGGTTTTAGTTGGGATTTGAGTAGTTTTGATGAAACCCCTTTATGGGTATTGATTTGCTGAAGCTTTGGTGTCTGTTTTGGAGTTTTGAGGATCCATCAATGGATTTTTAATGTTGAAATTCGTAGAAAACGAGTTGGGGAAGAAGAAGAGAGTTTGCTTTGGTCTGGCACGGAGCGGAGCACGGAGAGGGCCAGGTTCCGGGACGGAACGCGGCACGGAACGGGCTTGGTTCCGGCACGGCACGCCGCACGGACCGTGTCTGGTTCCGGGCCGGTACGCTGCACGGACCGTGTCTGGTTCCAGGCCGGTACGCTGCACGGACCGTGTCTGGTTCCGGGCCGGTGCGCAGCGCGGACCGTGCCTGGTTTCGGGCCGGTCTGTGGCGCGCGCCGGGTCTTGTTCCGGGTCAGTCTAAGGCACGGGTCGGTTCGGGTACCAGGGCGGTACGCTGCACGGGCCGGGTCGGATTCTGGGCCAGTGGGCCATCTGAATTGGGCCTCGTTTCGGCCCATTTTCCTTTTAGCCTATGTTGGACTTTCGGGCTTAATTTAGTTGTTTCTCGTTCTTAACGCAACTGAATTTAGTTTTGACTCGAGTATTTAATTGTGATCCAAGGCTTCGGATCCGAGATCGACGGAGGAGGAGACCCGAGGACATCGTGAAGTGGAGGAGGAAGCGAGCCAGGTCGTCAGCAGCTAGGAGTTGAGACTTGATCACTTTTAAGGTAGGGAAAGTAGCGAATATCGGTTTAATTGCGGAAAGTTACTAGTATGCTTTTAGAATAATAATAATAACCGGAAAGGTCCTAGTTCGCATATAGGATGTGATTCACTAGAATAACCGCTTCCAATTACATAATAACCGGACGAGTCTAGTTCGCATGTAGGATGTGATTCACTACTTTAATCGCTTTCAATTCTTGGGAAATTGTCGTGCTGGTAGAATGGCCATGTCGAGCCTTAGGGTTGCGTGTTGATTGAGATGCATGATGCTTGTTGTAGCCGTTGATTGAGAGTCATAAGAAGATATACTCGGTGTAGCATGTTGTGACTATGTGTGGGCAAGTGTGTCGTGTTTGATATGATGTGAATCCTTGGTTGTGATATGATCGGGTGAGTGATAGACCGATTGTGTGTTATGGTGAGTTGGCTCGGTTGGTATACCGTGGTCAAACTATGGCATTGTGATGCGTGTTATTCTATTGATGTGTGTTCCAAGAGGAGGTGAGTACGGTATGATACCTACACCGAGAGAGTATGTCGGTGTAGAGTATCGAGGACGACGGCGGTTTAACCATTACCCCGATGCTATGTGGTCCGGTAAGGCGTATGACCGAGGTATGTGCCGGTCCATTATGCTTGAGGCCCCGAGTCTCCGTGATGGGAAGACATCCGACTGAATGTATTGCCGGTCAGGTATGTTACCCCGAGTCTCGGTGACGGGAAGATGTCGAGAACGATGCTTTGTGTTCCGATACGACATAAATGGGAAGTGCTTTGATAGTCGGTGATATTGGGAACGGTTGTACTAAATTATGTGTTGTTCTGTTGTGTGCTCTGTGCGTGCCGGTTGGCTTTGTGCGTTGTTTTATATGTGTTTGTGGTCTTGTGGGAGTGATTGGTGGTGGGTACTTGTCCCGTGGGCGTTGTTGGTAGTTATGCTTTACTAGTATGCCCTAATTGGACGGTTACTCATGGTGGTGAACTGATGTTCATAACTTTAACTACTTTTTCTATTGAGCGAAAGCTCACCCCTTACCTTGTTGTGTTTCAGGTCTTGAGCGGGAGTTGTACTAGCTGGATGCTCGATGCTTGGGAGCTAGCGAGGGTCCTAGGCTAGATTGTTTAGTGACGTACTGTTTATCTTTTTTCATACTCTTTAACTGTGTGATTTTTACCGAGTTGTTGACTCGTATTGTTATATGAAGTTTAAATGGTTATTTTGAGACTCGCTTTGGTATTAAAACGTTTTATTTATTATTCATTTAAGTTCACGTCTCGAGCCCGGTCAAAACCGGATTTTGGGCGTGACAAGACATATTATGTTCATTATTAAAATTCGCGTAATTTTTTTCTCTCTCTTGGAATCAATATTATTTGATCCAAGTACCCTCTCACGCTTCTGGCGTGTACAAGAGGAGTCATTCCCCGCTTTGACAAAGCTTTTAAATCTTTGCTGGTATCTTGGTATGACCTTATTATTTTTATAAATGCGTATAGCATTCGGTCTGCAACATTTTTCAAATGTGCGAGCTTATATATTTCAGGTACATATGATGAGACAAAAATAATTCTTCCAAGAATATTTCATGACTTACTTCAGGAAGGTCTTCTCTCTTCCCTTCAAGGTGAACGATATCGTCTCATCAAAATGAAACTAACAGATCATGCAATAAACATCTTGTCCTTCAGAGACCCAAGATACTAGCATTGTCAAGGCGATCGATTTTATAAAGCGTGTCAACAACTTAGCAAATGCAATGTTACACGATAAGACCGTCTTCTGGATGCGTCTCTTATAAAGTAAGTATGGTCACATATATCCTCATGAATTCTCTACATGAGTAATTGCAATTCCATACTAAAATTGACTTTAGATGGTTGGACCATTAACTTTCCTTGTGAACAAGTTGAACATCATATATCATTCGACATTACGATCTTCCGGTCCTTTAATGAATGTCCACATGAATCTTACGCATCATCGTTGATCTAGGATGACCAAGACGATTATGTCAAAGCATCAAAATATCTAGACTAATGAACTTCTGGTTCATAGTCGCGTAGGTTTCAATTGCTCTTATGGTTGTATAATACAAACCTGATGATAGAGCCTGTAATTTTTTTTTCAAGTACATGCTTTCACCATATTTATCACTTCTGGTGATATAGAGAAACCCAGTCTTATTTGTGGTCTCAACATGGCATGTATGTCGTTAACACTGAGTAGATGCTTATGGATCTACTTTCATATATAACATTTTTAACACTAAGTAGATGCTTCTGGATTTGCTTTAACATTGAGTAGATGTTTCTGGATCTACTTTAACATTGAGCAGATACTTCTGGATCTACTTTCATATAGTGCATTAATGTTTAACTTCATTGTAAATCTCAATGACATGGTAGCTCTTTCGAAGCCTTTAGTTGCACTAATGGCACCCAAAATATTGTTAACATTTACCTCACTCAACTGTTTCTCACTCGTTAGGGCGTATTGTGCAGTGATACACATACCATTATTATTTTCGCACATGAGTTGATCGCTTCAGGGATCCATATATAATAGGAGAAATGAACCATGATTATATCGGTTACATCGTTATATAGAGTCGTCTGAGACATTCAATTCTTTTAGATCTTCCGGATCTAGGTCATCAATTAGACTTTATCTCTATCACCCTTTTCTTTTGCCCTTATTTGGTCATCAAAACATTTGGTCATACAACATGTAATCGACCAATGATCTCTCCCGTCTCATATATAATATATACTTTTATCGCTTTCGAGAGTTCAACTCTATAAGCAACTTTCTTTGTGCCTTTCGCATTTGTCCCACTTCGGGTGAGATTTCGAGATCGAAAGTTATAATGTATGCTAGTATGATCGAGGTCTCAATATGTTCCGAGTCTAGAATTACCATCATGATTTATCTCATTCACTTCTGGGAATGGTATACTGCCAACATGGCTAGTTTGATGGTTTTTCAGTAATAACGCATTATTTCGGCAATGAGTATACAGGAAATTAACTTCGAATATGACGATGTTTAGAAATGGTTATACTGATATTTCTTATAGGGACTCGTCATTTAAACCTTCAATCTCTAAATAAATTTTTAGTTTTATATGAACTTCTGGCCATATAAAAAACAAAATTGCACCTTGAATCAGAATCTCGAATTTTGTGAAATTTAAGTCAATATGAACTTCTGGTCATACGACATTTAACAATATTGTACATATCAAATTCTCATTAAAATAATGGTTCAATACATTTATTTCAAATTCTATGAAAGTTTAAGTCGATATGAACTTCTGGCCATACGACATTTAACAATGGTGCCCATATAAATTTCCACTTGAACGATGGTGCAATGAACTGATCTCAAATTCGGTAGAATGTTAAGTCTGTATGAACTTTTGGTCCTACGACATTCAACAATGGCGAACTTATCAGTTTCACTGGAACGAATAATTTAATGAACTTGTCTCTAACGATTTTGGAACTTCGGGTCCAAAGTATCATCATATTTGTAAGCTTCGGGTTACAAATATACAACATTTGAATAATCACAATTAGATATATAAAACCACACAATGAACGAACTCATGGGGTAAACATACGCGGAAATTAAATATAGGTATAACCGCACAACGAGCGAACTCGCGGGGTGTAATGAATTAAGTATATATATAACCACACAACGAGCGAACTCGTGGGGTAACCATAATAAATGCATTAATTAAATATATGTATAACCGCACAACGAGCAAGCTCGTGGGGTAGACAGAATAAGTAATTGCATATAAAATTTTAGGCTTCAGGCCTTGGACACAAGTTACAGGCTTCAGGCCTGTGGTTTCGTCTTGTGGCCTTAATACAAGTTACAGGCTTCAGGCATGTGGTCTGTAATCTTCCTTTACAGACATTTTACAGGCTTCGGGCCTGTGATTTGTCAATCGGTCATAAATACAAGCATCAAGCTCTAGACTCCTGATTTATCTTTTGACCGTTTAGGCAAGCATCATGCTTCGAGCCTGTGATTTATCATGTGATCGCAAAAGGCAAATATCAAGCCCCAGGCTTGTAATTTATTATTTTTTTTCCATAAAATCAAGTATCAGGCTTCGACCATGTGATTTTTCATTTGGTCTTTCAGGCACATATCAAGCTTCGGTCTATAATTTTCATTTGGAGCTTCTGGTCTCAAATGATTCAGTTTCGATACAAGACCGCTTTACAAATAACGTTAGTAAAACAAACATGTATAACGAAACTTAATATGTAACGAGATTTCGATACGAACATATTTTTCTGATGTGAAAGATCCAAAATATTATTTGGCGATCACAGAGCATACTTATAGGGTATAAAAACCAGATCCAAATAAGTATGGAACGAACACAAATATATTTCACAACAACAAATCAAATTTATGATAATATGAAACTTTGTACCTGAACGATCGAACATAGTTGTTCATGCTGATAACGTGTTATGATTTGGTTACTGGTACGTGAAAAAGAGGCTTGTATATATTGTACTATGGTTGCAAGAAGTGAAATTAAGGCTGTGTGGGTTGAGAGAATAATTTCATGAACTCTGTAATCTCATCCATTTCATGTACAAGAGGGTGCCATATATATAAGCAAAGCTAAGTACATGTATCTGCTTTTCATTTAATATATAGAGCAAATTGCTCTTCTTGAGCCACACAAATGGTGGGCCATCATTTTGAAATTGTCAATGCTTGATGTCATGTGCTTGACTGTGAATAAATGTAAAACCCGCTTCGCTTTTAAAAGAGTATTAAATTGCAATCTGAAAACCTTAAGGTAGGTTTTTGAAACATGTGGTTAAAGAAAAAAAAGGAGAAAAGTCGGACCGGGTCGGACCAGACCCGACCAGAGACCCGGCCAGGCCAGCCGCTCGATCCAGATCTGCCTTCGTTTTGGGCCCAACTTACACCAGAGCCCGTGCCCGCCCGGTTCTGGGCCCAAGTCCAGATGTCGCGTCGAGTTTATGAGGGGAGAATTTAGGGTTTCGAACACATTCTCCTCCCAGTTCATTTCATCTCTCCCTCACGCGTACCCGAACCTTCTTCTCTCTCTTCCCCTTCGATTTGCCGCCACCGTCACGCCTCCATCACCGACCCCTCCCTCATCCTCTCCTCTCCGTTCAGACCACAACGTCGCCGTCCTTCCCCTCACGCCCATCTCCTCTTCCTCGTTCAGTCGTCCCTTCATCGAGCTCTGGCCCGAGTTTCCCGTCGTCGTCGTGTCGCCGTGAAAGCTCTACAGAGGCGAGCTCGCCGGCGAACTCATCGGATCCGGGACGGGACTCCAAGCTCGTCCGGATCTGAGAAGCGCGAAACCCTCGTCGTACCCCGTCGCTCCCGTGATTGCCACCATCTCCCCGTCGCCGTCCCTTTTCTGTACGGTGAGTTCTCGACCCGGGGAACCTCGGCCTGCAACGGCGTCGCCGGTGGTCGGTCTGAGTTCAACCCGAGTTCCTTCTCCCCGTTGTTTCCTTTTATCCCGAGTTAAGTTCAGATCTGGCGAGTTTGAGCAGTTTTTTCTTTTGGAATTAAAACTGAAACGGGATTAAAACCTAACCGTTTGAAGATCAAAAACTGAGTTTCAAATCAGATGTGATTTATTTTTTAAACGGTTTTAAATCTGGTTTGTGGACCTAGTTAGAACGGATTTGGACTGTGGAACGAACTTGGAACCATGGATCGAAAAAATTGGACTGTGAACGGGACAAAGCGGTACAATGAATCGGGTACCTCGAAACTCGTGCCTCCAGATCCGTGCATTGGGAACCGTGAACCGGGTTCTGAGCTCGGGCCTCGAGCAATCGAACCCGATTCGTCGTATGACCCCGCTTTTAGCCAGCTCGAGTTTAAAAGGAAATGGTTGAACTCAAATCGAAACCGTCATCGCTTTTTATTTATCTTCGGAACCGTTTTTGATTGTGGCTTTCGTTTTAAATTAGAGTCCGGCTTCGATCGAAGAGAAGACCGGAGTTAGACCTAGACGCAGACTTCGCCCTAGAAGACGGTTTTGGCTCGGTCGTCAGCAGCTAGGAGACGCTGCTGTGGTATCATCTTGAGGTAGGGAAAAGTGGCCGGATCTCGGCCCTGACTAGGGAAAGTTAACAGTAGAATTGCATGTGACATTGGGGTGTCGTGGGTTAAGTAAGTTATCGAATATTAGAAAGGTATGATACGGGAACGTAGCGAATATTGGAAATGCATGTGACACTTAGTAGTGTCGTAGGAGCAGAGAACTTAGCGTTATTAGAATTACTGGAGGCATATGACCATGCCTGGAGGTTGATTGCGAACTTATCGAGATTAGGAGTACTAGAGGCATATGACCATGCCCGGAGGTTGATTGTGAAACTGTTGATATTAGGACTGTTGGAGGCATTGGTTATGCCGAAGATTGGTTGTGTATTTTTTTGTGTCATTGGTGGCCTTGAGGGCCCGTGTATTATTGTTGAGTTTTGGGTGGCCATGAGTGCTCGTGGGGTTGTTGAACCCGTGTCTTTACCTTTGGTGTTTTGGGTGGCCATGAGTGCCCGTGGGGTTGTTGAACCCGTGTCTTTACCTTTGGTGTTTTGGGTGGCCATGAGTGCCCGTGGGGTTGTTGAACCCGTGTCTTTACTGTTGGTGGTTTGAGTGGCCGTGAGTGCCCGTGGGGTTGTTGAGCCCGTGAGTTACTGTTGATGTATCTTGGGAGGCCGTGAGTGCCTGTGGGGCTGTTGAGTCCGTGTTTTACTGTTGGTGTATCTTGGGAGGCCGTGAGTGCCTGTGGGGCTGTTGAGTCCGTGTTTTACTGTTGGTGTATCTTGAGAGGCCGTGAGTGCCTGTGGGGCTGCTGAGTCCGTGTTTTTCTGTTGGTGTCTTGGGTGGCCATGAGTGCCTGTGAGTGTTGAACCTGCGTTGTTACTGGTTGTTGAACTTGCTTGTGATTATGATTGTGATTGTGGTTACTTGAGGTTGGGGGCCCGCTTCATGAAACGGGGGTCCACGAGCACACGCGTCTGCATGTTCAGACGGGGTAGGGGGGCCGCCCGTCAATAAAGGGGTCCTGGCCGCGCGTGTGTGGTTTGGGTTTGTGAGCATTCTTTGGCTGGCTTACGAGTTAGAGACCGGTAAGTTGCGAGCATTCTTTTGCTGGCCTGACCGAGTTAGAGTCTCGGGAGGTTGCGAGCGTTCTTCGGCTGGCCTGACCGAGTTAGAGTCTCGGGAGGTTGCGAGCGTTCTTCGGCTGGCCTGACCAAGTTCGAGTCTCGGGAGGTTGCAAGCGTTCTTGGCACTGAGCAGTTGGCAGCTGGTATGCGATCCTTTGTGATCTTGTTTGGTGTGCGATCCTTTGTGATCTTGGGTGTTGCGTGGTGGTCTTTTGAGTCCTTGGAAGGGGCCGTGATCGTTGTGTCGGGTCTACTTTATGTGTCAGAGTGTTGAGTTGGTCAAGGAAGGTAACAGTGGGCGTGCGTTCAGTCGGAGTACTTGGGTTGGGGATAGTATTCCCCGGTGTTGAGTTTGTTGTTGGTGTTACCGGCATTGTCTGCTGATTATGCCGTAGTCAGTCTGTTATCCGTGGTGGTGAGCGAACGCTCACCCCTAGCTGCTTTTCCTACAGGTACCGGTCGCAGGTTGGACTAGGTGAGCTTCTGAAGCTTAAAGAGCTAGGAGCGGGATTCTGGGTTTTACTTTTGAGTCTAGTGACAGATACCTTGTTTTGTCCACTTGTTGGGACTGATTTTGAGTTGTAAATATTATTTTGTTGAACAAATAGTGATTTTAAAGTGTTTATTCAAAACAGGTTTCAAACGGTTTTATTATTTTAAATGTTCGAGTTTCTAGTTCGGTTTTACTGAAATTGAGGCGTGACAATAAATGGGGAAGAGTGCATGTTCACCATGATGTTCTTGTTTTAATATTGATACAAGCGTAAATTTTTTGTACGATAATTTTTATTATGTTGGTAGTTTTAATTGATATCAAAAGAGGGGTTAGAGATGAAAAGATGATGGAACAACTTGAGTTTGAAGTTAATCGGTATAAATCTCCCAATGTACTTGACACTGAAAAGATACGTCTGGTACGTACATGTTAATAGTTATTGGTAATTGATTTTTTTTCTTTTATTCCAGAATTTTATTGATCATGATCTATAATTACACGTATGATGTTCTAGAATTACTATTCATCACATTCCATAATTATGTCCAGCATGTTCTAGAAGTATATTTACAAGGTTTGGATTTTTATTTTTTTTGGATAACGAAAATTTTATTAAAAAAAGATAAGATCCAAGGAGGAACAACCCAAAGACAACCATTACAAAAGAGCTCTCAGTAGGAGCTGCAGAAACAGTTCCCGAAACAAAAACCCGAAAGGAAACACGAAATCACCCATCAGTGACCCACTCTTCACCTTCCGAAGTCAAAGTCGGATCATCAAAGGCCTTAGCTTGGTGAGCTAGCTGAGCATCTTGCACCTGCTTCCCAATGTCCACGGGATTAACCAACCTCTCCCGACTCCTGGAATGGGTTGATTTGATTTGCAAGGTATAATAATTCCAAAGAAATTAGGAGGTCGACTCTGACGAGTCGAAACTCTAGAAGGTAACTTCGATTGGCGACCCTTGTCAGAAAGTTTAAGTTTATCC
Source organism: Erodium maritimum (assembly GCA_963921825.1). Lineage (NCBI taxonomy): Eukaryota > Viridiplantae > Streptophyta > Magnoliopsida > Geraniales > Geraniaceae > Erodium > Erodium maritimum. The sequence goes on from OY997596.1 coordinate 34,788,932, forward strand.
GGTTTGAGAAGAGCTTCTTTCCAAGGACTACCCTCCGATAGACCCGGATTATCCTTCGAACTACTCTTATCCTGAACCAGGTCATTGAATGGCAGCGGGTCAGTACCTTGATGAACCAACCCACATTGGTCCTGGGCTTCTTGGACCTCATCCACTTGGACCCTTGGAAGCCCATCCCGTAAAAGCCTGTAGACTCAGGATCCACACTGGCCTCTGAAGCTACAGTAGTCAACTCGTTCTCCACGTCACCCGAAATTTCTGGCGCTGATGACTCCTTGACTGCGTCTTCTTTTCCACGACAATCGCGATCACAATCTGCTGAAGTTGTGACCAAATCTACAGGATCAACCGAAATGATTTCCAAAATTGAATCCGCGAGAATCATGGAGTCACAAATCTCCCCCCGAGACCTGTGGAACAAACCCGCTCCGAGTGTCAAACTCTGGCAAGGCTAAGTTGCCCGGAGAATACGTCGGAACATGATCTCCTCCACCTTTCTCCAGTACACCATAGCCGACACTCGTCCCTTCAGTCCCCTGTTGTTGCAAGGTGAGAGTCCCCTGTTGTTGCAAGGTGAGAGACCCATCAACATCGATGCTCTGTTTCAACGCCTGCTCACACCGACGACGAGCAATGGCAACAAACAAAGAGAAACCGTTAATTTTGAACCCGTTGAGGCAAGCCACAACCTGAGACGCCTCTTCCCGAGTCCTGTACCACACAAAACCATAAAAATTGTGGTTTCGATTTGGTCGGGACAAAACAGAGCAAGACTTTATGTCGCCAAACTCGTCAAAAACGTTGCGAACCCACTCGACCTTGGTTCAATGTTTTCTATATTATTTTTAGGTATTTTTCTGTGTCGTCCGAAGTGGCCATTACTATCTTGTATGCACTGACATGAAGAGATATGTTATGCACATATTTGATAGTCTTTGTAATAATACGGAAGATAAAGTACAATAGGTGGTACCTTGGTGAAGCTAGTAATTATATAAAACTATAGTGTACTATGTGTTGCCTTTTTGTTGCGCATGCATAATTGTGTTTTCCCTTTTGCTAGAGAGACTTTTTTTTTTATCGGCAAAGCATATTTAAATTGAAACCTCTCACAAGGAAAAAGAGGAGTTACAAGAGCAGGTATGTCTACAGACCCCAAAAGCAGGTCTGTCTACAGACCCCAAAAGCCCAAAATTGGACGCAACCAATTGTAAGGGCAAGACACAACAACCACATAAATCACAAAGCAAACTAGGACATACAACCCAAAGAACAAACAACTTAGAACCCAACAAAGGGGTATTACATACTACAACCAAGAAGACAACAAGACTAAGAAACACCTGAAACAGCAACCCAACAGAAACCATCTGGTTAAACAACTTGCAACCAGAAGAGCGAAAGCAACAAGGAGAACCGCCCTGAGATCACCCTCAGCTTTCCAAGCCTACCGTAGCAATACAATCTTCCGAAAATCCAAGGCATGACTCGAGCTGAGCGTTCTAAAACCGCAATCGGTAACCCCTCGCCGGCCAACACCTAACGAGGACCAAAGGGAGAAGGCCTGTAATAATACCGAGCTCGAGTCGACCTGAATCCAGAAAAAACTGATACCAAAGCCAACCGGATAGCGCAACGCCAAAACAAAAGACCAACCAGCAACCCTTCATGAACCGCACACCTACATGTCAGTCTCTGCATCTCGCCGTCAATCCTCCAAAGCAAATCCGGCCAACACCAAGAAAATCCCCAAAAGGGGAGGACCAGTATTTCAACCAAGAGCGAGACCAGACAACCTACCTAGCAGAGGAAATTATCACTACCGGGAATCCAGGGATGAAACTCGAGCCGAGCGTTCCGCAACCGGGATCGGTAGCCCCTTGCCGGCCAGCACCAAGTGAGGACCCAAAGGGGAAGGCCTGTAGTTATACCGAGCACAAGCCAAGCCGGACCCTGAAAGATCTAATTCCTAAGCCAGCAAAGGAAAACGACATAGCACCTAGAGCGGTCTTCCAAGCAACGACAATCAACTGCTCCCACGCGCACCCACGAACCTCCACTTTCGCTGAAGAGTCCCAAAAAAGGGACTCGAGAACTCAAGAAGTCTCACCCAAGAAAAGGGGGAGACAACCTGAGCAGAGACACCACAAGTCTCTGACCAATCCGACATAGTGCAGGTGAAAGGAACAATGAACACGCACAAGACACCAACAGCCTACGAGAACGAAGGAGGAACTGATCAAACTTTGTTGAAGTCGACGAGTGCTATGAGAGGGGATGACCTCAACCACGAATGATGAAGATCTCGCCACAGAGATCAATGAAATTGAAGCTGAACAAAAGGAAAATGAATCTGTGTACAAAGTTGCTTACGATGGTCAGGTCTGGGTCTCTTCCAGAAGCAAGAAGTGGGTTGTTCCTCAAAGATACTAGGCCGGCCTGTTTCTTAAAACAGCTGAGCCCACGGCCCAAAATAGGACCCGGTCCGGATGAACCCGGCCCAGCCCATCAGACCCATACATGCCCTACCATTTCACGAACCGGACGCCGCCGAGCCTGTCGCACCGAACCTCAGCAGCAACCAGACGACAACCAAGCAAACCGGAACTCGACGACTCCCGGAGACTGAGCCCATCTCCAGAGACCAGCACCCGAGGGCTCCCAACCTCGCTGGAGGAAGAGGCGACTCCGATTGCGCTAAACAGAGGAAGGTGTGTGGATCTGAAAAAGCAGCTGAGGAACCCCCATGGTTGCCTGATGTCGGACTCCGGGCAGACGAGCACCGGCCACACTAAGCTCCACCAAGCCGCTACCAGCAACAAAGCCGGCTACACAACCCAAAGAAGAAGCAAAAACCGTCGTGCTTGAACAGAAGAGAGGAGGGGGAAAGAGGAAGGAGAAGGGCGAGGATGGGGAAGTAATCAGCACCGGCAACAGCCATGGCCGGAGCCATGGTCGTCGCTGGTGTAGACGAAAGATAAAGGGACGACGGCTAGGCTTTCGTAGATGGGAGAGAGCTTTTCTGAGAGAGGGATTGACCTTCTACCAGGTGTAAGATTGTCTTTTTCTAGAGAGACTTATTTATTCAATACCTCAATCTGCTCGATCCAGTTTTGCATAAAAGAAATTAGTAAGGTTGTACCCCAATGAATATGTTTAAGTTGAGAATTAGAGACAAGCATGTCTGAAAAATATGTCTGATTGTGGCATATTTACTATGTGGCATATTGAAAATGGGGGAAAGATGTGGAAAATCATACTATAGTGAGATGATGTAAATGCATTTTCTAAATGTTAGTAGCATGTTTGGTTTATGAGTGATGCATTTTTTAACTTACTGTTTGAATAATTGGGTCTGTAGGAAATTTAGTTGAACACGTTGAGGATTCGGTTTGCATATAAGTTGATCACATATGATCTAAATATAGCTTGGAATGATGTCGTTCGACCTGTGACTGTGGAATTCTTTAAACAACAGAGTGAGCCTCAAGTTTTCGGGATGAAGAAGTGAATGGGAATGGTAGAGGATGGTAGTTACTTGTGTGTGACTTGTTGGTTTAGTATCATGTTTATCAAAAAAATTGACTTGTGGTATGTTCTTTCATAATATGTTGGGGAAATGATGGTTGCTCAGCAAATGAACATTTTTATTGATTTTTCATGCATTTTGATCAGCAATCTGGAATGTTAAAATACATGTTTCATAACTAAATATATCAGTTCCTACAACTACAATTAATACGTGTTCTAGATTTCATGTGGCACAATCTAGTTTATATATGTTCCAGAATAATGCCAGCACTCCCGACAGCTGGCGGGATGGCGATGACGGGGACAATAAAAAATCATTTTTTTGGCTTACAGCCAGCACTCCTAGCCAGCAAGATACAATGGTAAAGCCTTTTGTTGTCGTATAGCAGCCACTTTTATTCACATTTTTGCTCCCCGCCAGCGATAAGGGCCTGCCTTAAGCTCCCAGCCAGCACTCCCCGCAAGCGAGCTCCCTGCCAGCTCTCAGCCAGCTCCTCGCCGGCGTTTTCTCCTCGCCAGCACCATCTCACCCATGGTTGTGGATGCTCTTATAAATGTTTGCATATATCATGTTCTAGAATATTTATATATATATATATATATATATATATATATATATATATATATATATAGGAGAGCAATCAGGTGCGAACCATGAGTTACGGTGCGAACATGCGAACTCAACCAGATTGCGCCATGTGTCGCGCTCAGAAAATGCCCCCCTTTTTTTATAATCAAGTTTATTAATTCGATTTTTCCCGTTTCGTTTCAACTCCGATTTCATTTTTTCTTGCGCCAATATTCTTATTTTTTTCAAGAGCTTTCTAACAAGTAGTGGATTGCATATATTTTGATGTGTTTTTGAATAAGTGTGTGGATGTGTGAATATGAGTGCGAAAAGTGTGATGTGTTTTGCAAATTTAGTGTATATGGTTTGCGGATTTAGTGTATATGGTTTGCGGATTTAGTGTATATGGTTTGCGGAATTAGTGTATATAGTTTGCGAATTTAGTGTGTTTTGCAAATTTAGTGTATATGGTTTGCGGATTTAGTGTATATAGTTTGCGGATTTAGTGTATATTGTTTGCGAATTTAGTGTATATGGTTTGCGAATTTAGTGTAATTTTCACACTAAATTTGCTTGCTTTATAAATTGTATACTGTTAAGTATTTTTTTGGGTGACAAGGGTTCAATTATTATCAACCATGGAGAATGTAAGTGAATTGATGCATACCCACATAATGTATTACATATTCAGAATTTGGTTCTTACATGAATGATGAAGAGCTTCTTCACTTTTCAATTTCTGGTACTTGATAATTGAGTAAGTTATCTCTCAATTTTGATTACTGTTTGCACAAGAAAGTTTATTAATAAGTTTCAGTGTTTGCATTAAGAAATTATGTTTGGTTCTATTATAGTTTCATTCAATATGTATATTGGTTATTAGTTGATATATTAATTACACAGTAACAATGCCATAGGCGTATTCCATTGCAATTCAACAATATGTCTTCAGAAATAAACGTGAAGATCTAATAGTAGTCAACTAAAAATAAATTCGCAAACCATATACACTAAATTCGCAAACCATATACACTAAATCCGCAAATCATATACACTAAATTTGCAAAACACACTAAATTCGCAAACCATATACACTAAATCCGCAAACCATATACACTAAATCCGCAAACCATATACATTAAATTTGCAAAACACATCACACTTTTTCGCACTCATATTCACATATCCACACATGTGTTCAAGAACACATCAAAATATATGCAATCCACTACTTGTTAGAAAGCTCTTGAAAAAATAAGAATATTGGTGCAAAAAAAATTAAATCGGAGTTGAAACGAAGCGGGGAAAATTAAATTAATAAACTTGGTGGGAAAAAAAAAGATGAGCATTTCTAAGCGCGACACGTGTCATGTTGTTGTTGAGTTCGCATGTTCGTATTTTAAGAGGGGTTCGCACCTGATTGCTTCCATATATATATATATATATATATATATTTCAGACCATACAATGTTTAGTTCCAGAATAATACCAAAATAATTTTGGAGTATGTTATCACTATGTAAATTCTCACATGCGTGAAAAAAAAACTTACATGCTATAAAATCCAAAAGAACATTTCTAGAATGTGCACTGGTATGCAATATGTTCCAGAATCACTTAAAATATGTTCCAGAGTTTCTAACAGGAAATTACAGAATAGATAACAAAGATAATTTAAAATTATTCTTTCATGTTACCCCGCAAAAATTGGTGACATAACAGCAATTGTTCATAGAAATTAAGTCTTTTTCAGATATAGATATCTGAATACAAAGCGATGTAAGAAAATTAACAATTTGTGCAATTACAATTGTCATGGAATGCTAGCTCATTACACTTCTTGCAGACTCTCTTCTTCCTCTTATTTTTTTCTTGATACTTTTTGTCACTGATTTGAGCGGGATATTGGTGACACCTTAACCTTGAGTTCATCTGGCATATGAAGATCTGTTAGATCATCGATCACATTGTTTACACTTTCTGGAGTTGAAGTGGTTTTTAGTAATTGACTCATCCAGGGTGTTGATTGAGTAAACAGTTATCCATGAGTGACGTAGTTTGTATATGGAGGCCAACCATTATTTTTTTAAGGTTAAATTCTACAAGGGTTGATGCCCAATCTCTCTCAAATTTTGTGATTATCATAATATCGTTTGGATTCCGTACAAGATCGTACAATTGGTTGTAGAACTCACTCTCCATAATTGCATCTTGTGGTACCTAAAAAAGTGCATGTTATCTATTAGGGTTGAACATATTCTTAATGTTTCAAAATATAACCAACCATGTAGTAGAAATATATTCCAATATTACACAGATGTGTTCCATTATATACTGTATGATGTTTCACATTATAACCAAACATAATCCAGAGTACATGTTGATATAATTACCTTCTTTTTCAGCTTCTCCAAAATGTGTCACATACACCATAGATATTTTTATTTATCAAATACATTCGCAATTGACTTCTTCATGTCAATATCTTGATCTTTTATAACAATTATAGGGTGTTTATTTCCCCATGAATATACGAAAAAATCAAGTGAATGACTTTGCATCCTCTTGACGAAGTAAAGAACATCCAAATGTAACACATTTTATGTGATTATGGATGCATGTAAATGGACATAACACAATTCCATACTTATACCGCACACATAACAATGAAAATACAAATATGGGCAATCCTTACAAACTGTTCCAGGATATAATAATAGATGTTGCAGAATAAATTGAAAGGTGTTTCAAGAATAGTAGGTGTTACCTGGTTGTACAATGCGTGGAGTCAAAGGTAATTGTATCTCCAAATAATTCGTAGCTTTTTCTTGAAACACCATCAACCCAAAAAATTATGCGCAATCAGTCATCATTGTCCTTACCGTGATGAGAGTAGAAACTAGTGTCCTTCGCTACCTTCTTATGGAATGTTTGTAGAACAAAGTGTCCATTTGTTTCCCTTATAAAACTTGCAGACTCTTGTGTTATGACTTCCGACAACCAATTGGGACAGAATTTTATATGAACGGGCTGGCCCTATGATGACATTAGAATTGTTCGGGTGCCATTTTTTATGTGCATGAGCAAGATTCATGTTTGAGCGCATGTATTGGAAGTCAATAACCCGATAGAAATCGTGGTTTTACTCCTGTATGAACTTGCGAGTCTCATATCCTCCTCCATTCATCAAGTTGAGAGACCGCCTTGAAGTGTAGCCAGTCCTAGTTGAGACATAGTTCCTCTTACACGTCTCATTGTCATTATCTTGTCTTGTATGAAATCCTTGCTTAAAGAAATACACATACAACAGTGAAAGCGTACCCTTGCATGTCTTTATGCTTCCAAGCCATACTCTAAATCCATACCGAGTTGGATAATCAATGTAGAATTTAATACCATCATGGTCATTCTCACATTCGGGGGCATAGAATAATTTGTAAACCATTGGAATTGATACACACCATCATCAGAAATGGAATTGATGTTGAACATATAAGGTAAGTGTCTATAATAGGTCGTTGCAAACGAATATGCTTCAGGATATAATATATAAAGTTCCATATATTAATAGACAATTTTCCATAAATAATTTAGTGTTCCAAGATCATTTAAATTAATTTCTATATTAATCATGGTCTAGAAACTATACACAATTATTCCATGAGCTATATGAAATTTTTTTATAATAGATAGTAGAGAACAATTCTAACAGAGACTCCTCTTATCCTAAAAACTATGAGAAGTTTTTTTAGTCACACACACTAAAGATCCAACATTCACAATGACGTCACATCATCACCCTATTCCCACCCAAAATACACGCTATTTTTTGTCTTTCTCACACAAGCAAGGGCATAATTGTAATAGCATGGTGCCATGTAGACAAGTGTCCTTTTTTTTCTTGAGCAATTCACTAATTTAATAATTCTTGATTCATTTGAACTTTGATTAGCTTCAAACTTGCGCCGATATTTTTCTTTTTCCAATGGCTATCTATCAAGTAACATATTGAATATATTTTGAAGCACGAAAATAAGAAATTATATTGGGGTGATAAAAATAATGTCGAGTGTTGATAAATCTTCACTAATAAATGTTTTATATCATGATGATCAAATTAGTCCTAAATACTGATTAAAAAAAATGTACTGAGGTGATAAAAAACAAGTGATGAGGTGATAAAAATCATGTTCAATTTTGATAATAAGTGTCATAAACTAGAGTTTAGTATTGATAAAACTAGTGTTCAGTGTTGATATAAAAAAATATGATATAGGGTGATAAAACACATGTAATTTAGTGATAAACCTAGTGTTTAATGTTGATAAAACTAGTGTTCAGTGCTCATAAAAAACAGGTTATGAGGTGAAAAATCATGTCCAAATTTTGGAAAATGAGGTGATAAAACTAACGTAAAGTATTGATAAAACTAGTATAAAGTGTTGATAAAAATTACTTAGATATATTTTTTTTTGAATCATCCCCGAAACATATAAATATTCGTGCTTCAAAATATTCGGGCCCGAAACGGCCGAATTTCGCGAATCTGATTGAAAAATATCTACCAAGATATTTTTCTAACACTTGGGACCCACAAGACACTTGTCATAAAAGCGGTGGTGGTTGGTTTTTAAAATGAAGAAAGAGAAACTAAGGATGGTAGTTTTGTAATTAAGTGATAGTTGATATTTTGGGACAAAACAAAAGGAAGATCAAAGTGTAAGACTCGGCCACACTTAGAAAAAAGGAGAAAGTAGAGAGAGAAAGTGGAGAGAAGAAAGAGAAGGAGAAAAGGGAAAAAAAGAAGAGAAAGTGTGACGTTTTGGTGATTTCCCGACGATCCAACCGGCGGATTGTCTCAACGATTGAAGAATCGAGCTCCCGTCATCATTCCCTATGGTGAGAACCTAATTGATTTTCGTTTTGGTACGTTTGAATTTTAGGGTTTGAGTTTAAATGGGTTGATTAAGGTTGGGTTAAGGATTGAGGTTCGTTAGGAACGTTTTGGGGCGAAAAGGAACATTTTTCGTTGTGGCCGTGTGGGGCCCACTTGGTCGGGCATCGGGTTTTTCGTGTTCGGGTAGTCTTGGACGATCCCCAAGTCGATAATTCACACCCGGAACGAATTATGGAATTAAATTGTGAAAGTTAGAAATTTCGGGATTAGAAACTTTAAACGCGAATTAAATCGCTCGGAAGTCGGAAATTGATTCCGTCGATTGCATTGGAACCCTTGAATTATTCTAAGATCGTGGAAAAGAAAACGGGAATTTTCGGAGCCCCGGAAGGACGTTTTCCAATCCCGGGAAGATTCGCCGGGTCGGGCGAAACGGGCCTTTTCGGGCCCATTATCGACAATGTCTAGTAATTGGTAAGTTTGGGAGTGATCGACATTGTCGGGGTTGAGTTTGGGCGTCAAATTCATTTAAATTCAGCTTTGTCTGCAAACTTAAAAAGTGTTTTAATTGTGATCTTGTTAGATAGTGCCGAGGATCGCGGAAAGGGAAAGCTCGGCGAGTGATCGTGCACACACCGGAGCTTGGTTGTGAACTTCTGGGAATGCATTACGAGGTAGGGAAAAGTAGCCGGATCTCGACCCTGACTAGGGAAAGTTAACAGTAGAAATGCATGTGACACTTGGGTGTCGTGGGTTAAGTAAGTTTATCGAATGATAGAAAGGCAGGCGACACCGAGTGGTGTCGTATGATACGGGAACGTATCGAACAATAGAAATGCATGTAACACTTAGTAGTGTCGTAGGAGCAGTGAACTTATCGATATTAGAATTACTGGAGGCATTTGGTTATGCCCGGAGGTTGATTGTTTAGTTTGTGTCTTGGGTGGCCATGAGAGCCCGTACTATACTGTTGTGTCTTGGGTGGCCATGAGAGCCCGTACTTTACTGTTTGTGTCTTGGGTGGCCATGAGAGCCCGTATTTTACTGTTGGTGTGTCTTGGGTGACCATGAGTGCCCGTGGGGTTGTTAAACCCGTATTTTTACCGTTGGTGTGTCTCGGCTGGCCACGAGTTCCCGTGGGGTTGTTGAACGCGTGTTTTACCGTTGGTGTCTTGGGTGGCCATGAGTGTCCGTGGGGTTGTTGAACCCGTGTTTTACCGTTTGTGTCTTGGGTGGCCATGAGTGCCTGTGAAGTGTTAAACATGTGTTGTTGCTGTCGGTTGAACTTTGCTTGTGGTTGTGATTGTGGTTACCTGAGGTTGGGGGCCCGCCTCATAATAAAGGGGGTCCCGTGATCGCGTGCGTATGCATGTTCAGACGAGGTAGGGGGCCCGCCTAAGAGTAAAGTGGTTCTGGCAACGCGTGCGTGGTGATGACAGGTCGACCGCCTGATCCGACTACGTGTCGGTAAAAGTGCGACAGGTCGACCGCCTGATCCAACTGTCGTGTTGGGAAAAGTGTGTGGGGACTGAGTAGCTGGAGTGCGATCCTTTGCGATCTTGTTTGGTGTGCGATCCTTTGTGATCTTATGTGTGGCGTGGTTATCTTTCGTGTCCTTGGAGGAAGTCGTAATCGTTGTGTCGGGTCTACATTACATGTCCGAGTGTTGAGTCGGTTGAGGAAAGTAACAGTTTGTGTGTCAGTCGGGTTACTTGAGTTGGGGGATAGTAGTCCCCGGTGTTGGGTTGTTGTAGGTGTTACCGGCATTGTCTGCTAGTATGCCGTAGTCAGTTTGTTATCCGTGGTGGTGAGCGAACGCTCACCCTAGCTGCTTTTCCTACAGGTATTGGTCGCGGGACGGACTATGTGAGCTCTCAAAGCTTGAAGAGCTAGGAGTGGGAGTCCGGATTTTTCCTTTTTGAGTCTAGCAACGTACGCCTTGTATTTTGTCCGCTTGTTGGGACGTACTTTTGAGTTGTAAACTATTATTTAGATTAACTAATTGGTGGTTTTAAAGCGATTTATTAAAAAGGTTTGAAAATGTTTTATTGTCTTAAACGTATGCGTCCCGGGTTCGGTTCTACTGAATTTGGGGCGTGACAGCTTGGTATCCGAGCGCGAGGTTTCACACCTCGGACTGTACGTCAATTAGGTGGGGAGAGTCGAGTCAGTAAAGTCCCGTCGTGCGTTGGGTATGCAAGTCGGAAACCGTGTGTAGACCCGTAGTGTCTTGAGTCTTGGTTGTTGTTGTGTGTATGTGCAGTACGGTCATTACTGGCATACTGTTTGTGTGTTGCTGCGTGAAACGTTTTTAAGCTGTCGCGGCTCGACTCAGGGGCGCCCCTGGTAGTCGAGCGTGGCGGTGTTGACATCAAATGGGTACAATGTAGTTCGGGGACGCCTGGACCGGGTTGTAACTACGTGATGTCAAGAAATGAGGTTTTATAATGAAAAGGAAAAGTTTTGAAATTGGTTGGCCCTGTGGGCGTGTTTTGATTTTGGTTGGCCCGGTGGGCGTGGTTCGACTTTGGTTGGCCCGGTGGGCGTGTGTTGTTGTTATTTGGCCTTGTCGGCTTGTGATTGAGGTTGAGTGACTTGATTTGGTCTGTGAGTCATTGTGCGTGTGTTTGTTAAATTGGTGGTCGAGCGTGTGTGTCGTTTAAGGCTATTCTTAAGGTTAAAAAAAGGGTAAGGATCGAGTTCGAAACGATTTTGGAAAACAGGCATGCTCGAGTGTCACGGACCCTGTCACGGATCCGTGATGGAGCAACGCATTTTGGCAATTTTTAGGGCCTTCGTCACGGCTCCGTGAACCCAACCGTGGCGGGGTCTGTCACGGATCCGTGATTCCTGTCTTGTTCCACTGTCTTGATTGTGCAGTTTGAGTGTTGGTTTTGCGTGGCGGTGTTCATGTTTGTGTTGGTTGTAGAGGTCATAAGTTGGGTGTTAAAGGGTGAGGTCTTGGGTTCGAGACCAATCAATAACCTACGGTAGTGATACAACGCCTCGGTGTGAGAGTCTCACCACGGAGACGGGTTAGGGTTGGTGCGTTGCGGCGCCATACGAACTAGGTTTCCCCTATGTGAACGGGTGTTCGAGGTTTCCCTTACGTGAACAGGTGGTTCGAGGTTTTCTTTCACGTGAGTGGGTTATTCGAGGTTTTCCTCGCGTGAACGGGTGGTTTGAGGTTTCCTTCACGTGAGTGGGTTATTTGAGGTTCCCTACATGATCGAGTAACTAGGGTATCGAGGTTGTGAGCAATAGTGGCTTGCGGAATTAAGAATAGGATCCCCGTTGAGGTTTCCCTACGTGATCGGGTAATTGGGGTATTGAGGTTGTGAGCAATAGTGAATTGTTGAATTGAGAACATAATCCCCGTTTCGAGGTTTTCCCTTACGTGAGAGAGTATTTGAGGTATTAATTGCTTGAGTAGTGTAACGTTTTGGTATCAGGTTTTGAGGTAGTGGTTTTCCCTGGTTAGATTGGGGACGAGTAGCGAATACTGGTTGGGTTGCGGAACATTGTAACTAAATGCATAGAGAACCGTGTGAGGGTTGTGCTAGACTTTACCGGAGTGACTAATGGAGGGGTTGTTCGGTCTCTGATTTGGGCGTCAGTTTTATTGGATACCGAGGTGTCACACTCGTTTGCTTCGTCGATTGGTGCTGAGATCTTCGGGCTGAGTTTAGATCCGTTGAGTCCACCCCTGCGTCTGGATACGCCGGTTGGGGGTGATGTGGTGTTGACTAGGGTCTGTCGTGCCTGCGGCGTTAGAGAAGCGAACCGATACAGGAGGTTCGAGAGAGGGCTCAAGAGCCCTAATGCAGGATCGAGTCCTCACCCCGAGGATTCGGGTATGTTCGGAGTTGGTAGGCACGACGAGGTAGAGGAGCGAGGTCTTAAAGAGACCGCGAGGTTCCGTGAAGTTCGGCAGCGACTGAGCTTGTGCGTGTATCCGTGGGAAGGATACTTACGAAATGACAGCCTTTGACGTGATCCTGAGAAAGGATTGGTCGGCGAAGTGCCGAGAAAATATCGAATGTTATTGGCGATGAGTGACGGTGTCAACAGGCAACACGAAAGGTTCGTGTATTCTGGGCAGTAGGAGCGGAGTTCTCCTGTCGGCTTGTCCGTAGTAAAGGAAGTATCGGTCGTGCAGAGCCGAGAGTTACCGCGAGTGGCGTGCGAGTTCCCCGAGGTCTTCCCTGAAGGGTTGAGCGGGTTGCCACCAGTTCATGAGGTGGAGTTCGGGATTGACCTGGTGCCGGGAACGGCAGCGATATCGATGGCACCTTACAGGTTCGCGCCAGCCGAGTTGACCGAGCTGAAGAGTCAGCTCCAGGAAGTTCGGGAGAAGGGGTTTATCCGGCCGAGCACATCGCCGTGGGGAGCACTAGCACTCTTCGTGAAGAAGAAGAGTGGAGAGCTTCGGATGTGTATAGACTACCGGAAGCTGAACCGGGTCACGGTGATGAACCGATACCCGATGCCGAGAATTGACGGTGCGTTCAAGGAGCTGAAGGCTCGTCTGACTACCACTCCAGTGTTGATAGTGCCAGAGCGCGGGGTCGAGTATGAGGTCTATTGTGACGCGTCCGGGGAAGGAATGGGCTGCGTGCTGATGCGGTTGGGTAGAGTCGTTGCTTGTGGCTCAAGGCAGTTGAAGACACACGAGCGCAACTATCCTACCCATGACTTGAAATTAGCAGCAGTCGTGTTCGGCCTAAAGGGCTGGAGGTATTATCTGTATAGCGAACGATTTCAGGTGTTCTCGGATCATAAGAGCCTTAAGTACATCTTTTCCCAACGAGACCTGAACATGCGCCAGCGGCGATGGATGGAACTACTTGAGGAGTACGACTTTGAGCTACTCTACCATCCGGGTAAGGCGGATGTGATTGTCGACGCCCTGAGTAGGAAGCCGATGCCGTGTCTTGCTAGCATCTCAGTCCGGGAGTGAGACATGATGAGAGAGCTGGGCACGCTCGGGTTGGAGCTAGAAAAGGTTACTGGCGGCGTGGCCACGTGCTTCTCGGTGGCTCAGCCCACCCGGCTTGGCCGGGGGATAGAGGCACAGTCGGTGGATGTCGAGACGACAGAGATCCGGGAGAGAGTTGTCGGCGGGGTTGACGCCGAGGGCTGGTATCGTCGTGCTAATTGGGAGTTACGGTATCGCGAAGGTTTGTTCGTACCGAGTAACGGTGGAGGCGACGAGCTGCGAGAGTCGCACTAGTCGCGTCTGACAGTGCACGTGAATAGCACTAAGAGGAGCGCGACATCAGGCGACAGACCTAGTGGAGCGGGATGCGGTATCGCGGTTCCTCACTTGTCAGCAGGTGAGAGTCGAACATCAGCGTCCCGCTGGGTTATGGCAGCCACTGTCGGTTGCACAGTGGAAACGGGGCACGTCACGATGGATTTCGTGAGCGGTTAGCCGAGTTCTCCTACAACAACAGCTTTCAGGCCAGTATCATGATGGCACCGTTCGGAGCGTTGTATGGTAGGCCGTGTCGGTCACCCGGGGTGCGGGGCGGAAGTGAGGGTTTACTGGGTCTAGAACTGGACCGAGAGACACCTGAGTCGGTCGTGCCGAATCGTGAGCAGTTGAAGACCGCGCAGAGTCAGCAGGGGCTATGCTGACAGACGACGCCGACCTCTCGAGTCAGCAGTCGGTGACCATGTACCCCTGGAGGTGAGTCCGGAAGGTGGACTGGTGTGTTTCAACCGCGGCGGAGGCAGGTTAGCCCCGCGGTGTATCGGGCCTTTCGAGGTCTTGAGTAGAGTGGGAGCAGTTGCATACCGACTTGCACTGCCACCGCAGCTTGGGAATATCCACGTTTCCCAGTTGCGGATGTAATAACCACTCCCGGTCAACGCCAGTCAAACCTGCGAAAAACAGGAAAATTTAAAAAATTTCAGCAGATCCTGAATTGAACCGGAATTGGACCCCAAGGGTCATACCGGACTTAAGTTGACCCCGTTATTGACCAAAGTGAGTTCCGGGGGACTCAGGGCAACTTTCTGATCAATTTGGGAAATGTTGACGTTTCGCTGGAAAAGTCAATCGAGCGACGTTTTGGTCCATTCGAGGACCGTTTTGGACCCGAAAATCTTAGCCGTCGTCCCAGCGGTCTTAGTTGAGCCGTTTCCTTGTAGCCCGTCAAGTTTCGTAATTTCTTGGGAAAAGTGCCCGTTCGGTGCCCGAAACGTCCGTTTTTCGCGAAACTGATTGGAAAATATCAAGTAGATATTTTCCAAAAGGTGTGGGACCCACCTTGACACTTGTCCACCTTGTGGTGGTGTTAGTTTCGGGGGGGAAAGGTGTGGAGGAGAGTGGTGGCCAAAATTAAGGGTTAAAAGAAGAAAAAAAATAGAATTTGAGTTAGTTTATTTAAAATAGAAAGGACGAGAGGGTTTAGAGAGAGAAGGAGAAGAAGAAGAAGAAGAAGAAGAAGAAGAAGAAGAAGGAAGAGAGGGAAAGCTAGGGTTTGAAGAGTATCCAACCCTTGGATCGTCTCAAGACGAAGAGCAATTGTCTTCCCCTCGTTCTCCTCTTGGGTAAGCACCGAACCGATCGTCATTTTGATAGTTTTCAAATGTTAGGGTTTGGGTGAAACTATTAGTTTAAGGTGGTTTTGGTGTTGGGGGAATTGTTGGAGACGTTTTATAAGTAATTGGAGAAGTGTTTGAACGTTTTCCGGCGACCGGGGGCTCGGGAGAAGCCCCGGCCACCACCATGGTGGCCGAGCCTCTTTGAAGCCCTAGGGCCACGGCCCAAGTGGGCCGGGTGGGGCCCACGTACTCGGGTGCTCGGTTTTAATGTTCGGGAGGTCTAAAACGTCCCCCGGACCATTTATCCTTAACCGAATCGAAAATTGGAATTAATTTGGAGAAGTTGTAATTTATCGGGTTTAGAAACTTTAAACTTCATTTAATTGACTCGGGAGTCGGAATTCGATTCGGGCAAGTACATTGGGTTCCTTGAACTATTCTAAGACCGTAGAATCGAAAACGGGGGCTTTTGGAGCCCCGGGAGGCAATTAACAAAACCCGGGCAGATTCGCCATGTTGGGCGAATCGGGCCTTTACGGGTCCTTTTTCGACAATGTCGAGTAATTGGGAAGTTTGGGAGTGATCGACATTGTCGGGGTTAAGTTTGGGCATCGAGTTTAATGGTTTTTGGTTTATTCATGCGAGTTGTTTAGTGACTTTAAATTGTGTTCC
The DNA here is from genome assembly GCA_963921825.1 of Erodium maritimum. Taxonomy (NCBI): domain Eukaryota; kingdom Viridiplantae; phylum Streptophyta; class Magnoliopsida; order Geraniales; family Geraniaceae; genus Erodium; species Erodium maritimum. The sequence goes on from OY997596.1 coordinate 34,805,152, forward strand.
TTTAGATCGTGCCACGAACCGAGGCAAGGGAAAGCTGGGTGAGTGACTGAGATCATCACCGGAGCTCGTGGTTTGGCTTTTGGGAGAACACGCACGAGGTAGGGAAAAGTAGCCGGATCTCGGCCCTGATTAGGGAAGGTTAATAGTAGAATTGCATGTAACACCGGGGTGTCGTGGGTTGACTAGATTTATTTAAATATTAGAAAAGCACGATACAGGATTGTAGCGTTTAAGAGAAAAGCATGTGACACTTAGTAGTGTCGTAGGAGCAAAGAACTTAGCGATAATTGAATTACTGGAGGCCTATGACCATGCCCGGAGGTTGTTTGTGAAACTAGTGATCTTAGGACTGTTGGAGGCATCGAGTATGCCGGAGGTTATTGTGCGTTGTTTATTATTGAGTTTGGGAGGCCTTGAGAGCCCGTGTTACTTATTGTTGAGTTTGGGTGGCCTTGAGAGCCCGTATATTTAAATTGGTGTCTTGGGTGGCCATGAGAGCCCGTATATTTAAATTGGTGTCTTGGGTGGCCATGAGAGCCCGTGTATTTAAATTGGTGTCTTGGGTGGCCATGAGAGCCCGTGTATTTAAATTGGTGTCTTGGGTGGCCATGAGTGCCCGTGCCTTACTGTTGATGTTTTGGGGTGGCCGTGAGTGTCGTGGGGTTGTTGAACCCGAGTCTTGACCGTCGGTGTGTCTTGAGTGGCAGTGAGTGCCGTGGGGTTGTTGAACCCGAGTCCTGACCGTTGGTGTGTCTTGAGTGGCAGTGAGTGTCGTTGGGTTGTTGAACCAGAGTCTTGACCGTTGGTGTGTCTTGAGTGGCCTTGAGTGCCTGTGTGTTTGAACTTGCATGTGATTGTGATTGTGGTTACCTGAAGTTGTGAGTTCTAAAGGTCGACAGCCTGATCCGACTTAGTGTCGATGAATTGCGAGTTCAAAAGGTCGACAGCCTGATCCGACTTAGTGTCGATGAATTGCGAGTTCTAAAGGTCGACAGCCTGATCCGACTTAGTGTGGATGAATTGCGAGTTCTAAAGGTCGACAGCCTGATACGACTTAGTGTCGATGAATTGCGAGTTCTAAAGGTCGACAGCCTGATCCGACTTCGTGTCGAGGAATTGCGATAGGTCGATCCCTGACCTGATTGAGATTGGTTACTGAGCAGCTGGTGTGCGATCCTTTGTGATCTTGTTTGGCGTTGTGTAGTCTTTCTGTCGTGTCCTTGGAGGAGGTTGTCGATAGTCGTGTCGGGTCTACATGGTGTTATCGAGTGTTGGGTCTGTTGAGGAAAGTAACGGGTTGTGGGTCAATTGGGTACTTGAGTTGGGGACTGTAGTCCCGGTGTTGGGTTTGGTTTTAGTGTTACTGGCTTTATCTACTAATTATGCCATAGTCAGTCTGTTATTCGTGGTGGTGAGCGAACGCTCACCCCTAGCTGCTTTTCCTACAGGTACTGTTCGTGGGACGGACTAGGTGAGCTCTCGAAGCTTGTGGAGCTAGGAGCGGAGTCCGGGTTTTGTCTTTTGAGTCTAGTGACGGATACCTTGTACTTTTGTCCACGTGTTGGGACGTATTTTAAGTTGTAATTATTATTTTGTTGAACAAAGGATGATTTTAAAGTGATCTATAAAAATGGTTTCAAAAGTGTTTATTATTTTAAAACGTTCGCGTCCCGAGTTCGGTTTACTGAAATTGGGGCGTGACAGCTTGGTATCAGAGCTCGAGGTTTCACACCTCGGACTGTACGTCAATTAGGTGGGGAGAGTCGAGTCGGTAGAGTCCCGTCGTACGTTGGGTACGCAGGTCGGGAACCGTGTGTAGACCCGTGGTGTTGTGAGTCCTGCTTGTGTTTGTGTGTACGTGCAGTGTTTTCTTGCCGGCTTGCTGATTGTTGTTGCTGCGTGAAGCGTTTTTTTAAGCTGTCGCGGGTCAACTCAGTAGCGCTCCTGTAGTCGAACGTGACGGTGCTGATATCAAGTCGGTACAACGTAGTTCGGGGACGCCTGGACCGGGTTGTAACCCCCTGATGTCAAGAAATGAGGTTTTAATGAAGTGGAAAAAGCTTTAAAAATGTGAGTGTCTTGATTTTGTGTGACGCCGTGGGCGTTTGTGTTTGACTTTGATTGGCCCTGTGGGCGTATTGTGATTGTTGTTGGTTGGCCCGGTGGGACGGGTGTCGTCGTTGTTGTGTTGTTGTTGGCCTTGTCGGTTTGTGTTTTGGTTGAGGTTGGGGAGACTTGTGTTTGGTCTTGTTTGGGTGTACGTGTGTTGGTAAATTGTGGGTCGAGCGTGTGTGTAGTTTAAGGCGTTTTTTTTGGGATAAGACGGGGTAAGGTTCGAGTCTGAAACAAAGGGAAAAAGGCCCAGTAGCGTCGCGAGGGCCTGGGCCGCGGTCTGGTGGCTAGGGCTTTAGCAAAACAGAGGGTCAGGAGGGTCTGGAGGGCGGCCTGGTGGCCGAGACCTCCGCGGCCTGGTGGCCGAGGCCTCCGCGGCCTGGGGGGGGGGGGGCCTGGTGGCCGGGGCTTTAGCAGATCAGAGAAATCCGAGGCTTTATCTTCTGTTTCGTTGTGCGATTAGGCTTGTCGTTGCGTGACTTGGTGCGCGTTTTTGCGATCTATTTGAGGTCTCCTTACGTATTATTTTTAATTGAAGTATTAATAGGATGAGCATTGGTGTATGCTCAGTTGAGAACGTGATTCCCCGTCTTGAGGTTTCCTTACGTGATCGGGTATTTGGGTGAGTGAGGTTGTGATCAATAGTGATTACTGAATTGAGGAAGTGTTTCCCGTGTTGAGGTTTATTATACATGAGCGAGTACTCGAGGTATTGATAGCGTGAGCAGTGTGACGTTTGACATCTGGTTTTGAGGTAGTGGTTTGCCCTGGTTAGATTAGTAAGTCCTTGGTGCGTTACTAGTATGCCATAATCGAACTGGTGTCCGTGGAGGTGAGCATAACGCTCACCCCCTTTACTACTTTTCCCGCAAGGGACGAGTAGCGAACACTAGTTTGGTTGCGGAAAGTTATAAGTAAATGCATAGAGGACCAGGTGAGGGTTTGTGCTAGACTTTACCAGAGTAACTAATTGAGTGGTTTTCGGTCTCTGATTTGAGCGTCATTTCTGTTGGATGCCGGGATGTCACACTCGTTTGTGTCATCGAGTGGTGGTGAGAGTTTGGGGCTGAGTTTAGAGCCGTTGAGTCCACCCCTGCGTCTGGACACGCCGGTTAGTGGTGGTGTGGTGTTGACTAGGGTCGGTCGTGCCTGCGGAGTTAGAGAAGCGAACCAATCTAGGAAGTTCGAGAGAGGGCTCAAGAGTCCTGATGCTGGATCGAGTCCTCACCCCGAGGATTCGGGTATGTTTGGAGTTGGTAGCCACGACGACAGTAATGGAGCGAGGTCTTAGAGAGACCGCGAGGGTCCGTGAGTTTTAGCAGCGACTGAGCTTGTGCGTGTATCCGTGGGAAGGATACCCACGAAATGACCGCCTTGACGTGATCCTGGGAATGGATTGGCGAGCGAAGTACCAAGTCATTATCGACTGTTACAGGCGATGAGTGACGGTGTCAACAGGCAACACGAAAGGTTCGTGTATTCTGGGCAGTAGGAGCGGAGTTTCTCCTGTCGGCTTGTCTGCAGTAAAGGAAGTATCGGCCGTGCAGAGCCGAGAATTACCGCGAGTGGCGTGCGAGTTCCCTGAGGTCTTCCCTAAGGAATTGAGCGGGTCACCACCAGTTCGTGAGGTGGAGTTCGGGATTGACCTGGTGTCGGGAACGGCAGCGATATCGATGGCGCCTTACAGGTTCGCGCCAGCCGAGTTGACCGAGCTGAAGAGTCAGCTAGAGGAACTTAGGGAGAAGGGGTTTATTCGTCCGAGCACATCGTCGTGGGGAGCGCCAACACTCTTCGTGAAGAAGAAGAAGAGTGGAGAGCTTCGGATGTGCATGGACTACAGGAAACTGAACCGGGTTACGGTGAATGACCGATACCCGATGCCGAAAATTGATGACCTACTTTACCAGTTGAGAGGGTCGACGTACTTCTCGAAGATCGACCTGGGACGAGAGGGGGACGTCGCAAGGACTGCATTCCGGACATGCTATGAACATTACGAGTTCTGGGTGATGACTCTGAACTACCGAACGCACCTGCAGCGTTCTTGGACCTGAAGAACAGTATATTCCGGCTGTTCTTAAATCAGTTTGTGGTGGTGTTTTGTGGAAGACCAGGATCCGGGAGATAGTTGTCGGCGGTACGGACGCCGAGGGCTGGGATCGTTGTACTAATTGGGAGTTACGGTATCGTGGAGGTTTGTACATACCGCGTGACGGCGGAGGCGACGAGCTACGAGAGTCGCAGCATTCACATCTAACAGTGCACGTGAATAGCACTAAGAGGAGCGCGACATCAGGTGGCATTTCTAGTGGAGCGGGATGCGGAGAGCGGTCGCGGAGTTAGTATCGCGATGCCTCGCCCGTCGGCAGGTGAGAGCAGAACAATAGCGTCCCGCTGGTTTATTGCAGCCGCTGCGGGTTGCACAGTGGAAATGGGGGCACGTCACGATGGGTTTCGTGAGTGATTGGCCGAGTTCTCCTACAGCAACAGCTTTCAGGCCAGTATCAAGATGGCACCGTTCGAAGCGTTGTACGGTAGGCCGTGTCGATCGCCCGTGTGCTGGGCAGAAGTGAGAAATAAGAGGTTACTGGGTCTAGAACTGGACCGAGAGACAGCTGAGTCGGTCGGGCCAAAGCGTGAGCGGTTGAAGACCGCGCAGAGTCAGCAGGAGTTGTACTGACTGACGGCGCCGACATCTCGAGTCAGAAATCAGTGGTCACGTATGCCTGGAGGTGAGTCCGAAAGATGGACTAATGCGTTTCAACCGCGGTGGAGGCGGGTTACCCCCGCGGTGTATCGGGCCTTTCGAGGTCTTGAGTACGTCTTGGAGTGGGCAGATGTCGAGGTAACGGGTGATGTCCCGTGTAAGGAGAAACCGATGTGGGAAAGGGATCCACGAGAGCAGGTCTTGCGCGGAAGGGTTATCCGCTTAGGTGTCTTGGGTGGCCATGAGAGCCCGTATATTTAAATTGGTGTCTTGGGTGGCCATAAGAGCCCGTGTATTTAAATTGGTGTCTTGGGTGGCCATGAGAGCCCGTGTATTTAAATTGGTGTCTTGGGTGGCCATGAGAGCCCGTGTATTTAAATTGGTGTCTTGGGTGGCCATGAGTGCCCGTGCCTTACTGTTGATGTTTTGGGGTGGCCGTGAGTGCCGTGGGGTTGTTGAACCCGAGTCTTGACCGTCGGTGTGTCTTGAGTGGCAGTGAGTGCCGTGGGGTTGTTGAACCCGAGTCCTGACCGTTGGTGTGTCTTGAGTGGCAGTGAGTGCCGTTGGGTTGTTGAACCAGAGTCTTGACCGTTGGTGTGTCTTGAGTGGCCTTGAGTGCCTGTGTGTTTGAACTTGCATGTGATTGTGATTGTGGTTACCTGAAGTTGTGAGTTCTAAAGGTCGACAGCCTGATCCGACTTAGTGTCGATGAATTGCGAGTTCAAAAGGTCGACAGCCTGATCCGACTTAGTGTCGATGAATTGCGAGTTCTAAAGGTCGATAGCCTAATCCGACTTAGTGTCGATGAATTGCGAGTTCTAAAGGTCGACAGCCTGATCCGACTTAGTGTCGATGAATTGCGAGTTCTAAAGGTCGACAGCCTGATCCGACTTCGTGTCGAGGAATTGCGATAGGTCGATCCCTGACCTGATTGAGATTGGTTACTGAGCAGCTGGTGTGCGATCCTTTGTGATCTTGTTTGGCGTTGTGTAGTCTTTCTGTCGTGTCCTTGGAGGAGGTTGTCGATAGTCGTGTCGGGTCTACATGGTGTTATCGAGTGTTGTGTCTGTTGAGGAAAGTAACGGGTTGTGGGTCAATTGCGTACTTGAGTTGGGGACTGTAGTCCCGGTGTTGGGTTTGGTTTTAGTGTTACTGGCTTTATCTACTGATTATGCCATAGTCAGTCTGTTATCCGTGGTGGTGAGCGAACGCTCACCCCTAGCTGCTTTTCCTACAGGTACTGTTCGTGGGACGGACTAGGTGAGCTCTCGAAGCTTGTGGAGCTAGGAGCGGAGTCCGGGTTTTGTCTTTTGAGTCTAGTGACGGATACCTTGTACTTTTGTCCACGTGTTGGGACGTATTTTAAGTTGTAATTATTATTTTGTTGAACAAATGATGATTTTAAAGTGATCTATAAAAATGGTTTCAAAAGTGTTTATTATTTTAAAACGTTCGAGTCCCGAGTTCGGTTTACTGAAATTGGGGCATGACAGCGGAAGTATCTGCGGACCCCTCGCACGTAATTGAGTGGGCAGATGTCGAGCTAGCAGGTGATGTCTCGTATAAGGAAACACCAGTTTGGGAAATGGATCCACGGGAGAAGGTCCTGCGCGGAAAGGTTATCCGCTCGGAACGGGTGCAGTGGCGACACCACGAGGCTGAGTTGACTTGGGAACGCGAGGTTGAGGTTCGCGCGAAGTACACTGATCTGTTCGACTCCTGAGGTACGGTTGTTTTAAATTTCGCGGACGAAATTCCGTTAAGGGGGGTAGATTGTAAGAACCACTCCTGGTCAACGCCAGTCAAATCGGCGAAAAACAGGAAAATTTAAAAAAAATTTGGACGGACACTTAAATGAACCTAAATTTGACCCCGAGAGTCATACCGGACTTAAGTTGACCCCGATATCGATCAAAGTGAGTTCCGGGGGACTCAGGGCAACTTTCTGACCAATTTGGGAAAGGTTGACTTTTCGCTGGAAAAGTCAACCGAGCGACGTTTTGTTCCGTTCGTGGTCCGTTTTGGATCCAAAAAGCTTAGCCGTTGTCGCAGCGGTCTTAGTTGAGCCGTTTCCTTGTCGCCCGTGAAGTTGCGTAATTTCTTGGAAAAAGTGCCCGTTCGGGGCCCGAGACGGCCGTATTTCGCTAACCCTAACTATTTTCAAAACCCTAGAATGTGCCGTATTCGTGAATTGGGTTAGCGTCAATTCAGTACCCTAACTATTTTTAGTGCCACCTCAATACCCTAGAATGTCAATTTGTGTCACTGTAGTACCCGCCGTCAACTTTCTATCCATTTTTGATGGAAAATGCTTGAAAAGTCCAAAATACCCATCACTAACAGTCAAAATTTAAAAATATGCCATTGGTTTTCAAAATTTCTTTTTATTTATTAATTTGTTTTATAAAAAACATTTTTATTTTCAAAAAATCTGTTTTTATTTTATAAAAATTAGAATTTGTTTAAAAATATTAATTTTTTATTTTATAAAATCAGTTTATATTTTAAATAATGTATTTTTTATTTCAAAAAAACATATTTTATTTCAAAAAATCATATTTTATTTCAAAAAATCATATATTATTTTCAAAAATCAGTTTTTATTTTTAAAAATCATTTTTATTTTTAAAAAATCAGTTTTATTTTTAAAAAAAAATCTGTTTTTATTTATAAAAAGCATATGGGAATTGATGAAAAATTATTTTTATTTTTAGTTTTTTTATTTATGAAAAATTATTTTTATTTTACAAAATTCAGTTTTTATTTTTATAAATTCAGTTTTTATTTAAGAAAATTATTTTTATTTTCAAATAATCAATTTTTAATTTAAAAAATACATAAAATCATTTTATTTTTAATATTTTATTGTTTTTTTTTTAACTTTTTTTGTTTTAATTCATATGGTTTTTTCAATTTTATTCCCTTCCATCTACATCTGATTTCATTTTAACCTCACAACACATATTCACGCACACAACCCTCGCCCCACATCTCTTCTTCACCCTAGCCTCCGGCGAGGTCGTCTTTGTCTCCCGCAAGCACAACTCCAGCTCAGGTGAGGTCGTCTTCGTCTCCGGCAAGCACAGCTCCAGCTTCGGCGAGGTCATCTTCGTCTCCGGCAATCACAGCTCCAGCTCCGGCAAGGTCATCTGTTCCAGCCAGATCTGGTGTCGTGCAGGAGCTCGGATCCACGGCCACCGGCGCCGTGTAGAAGCTCCTCCACCAGGGCGAGGTAACCTGGTTCATCAACGGCGACTTTGATGCTGCTTCCATGGATGCGAAACCAGATCTACGGTCTAGTAGTCCAAGCTGATTTTTTTTCCCAAACATTGATGGGTATTATTCTGTTTTTTTTTTTTGGATACGTCAGATCTGAAATATGAAATTGAAAAAAAAACTCAATTCTAGTATGGGTTTGGGAAAAAACTTAGAAAATGGTCATGAAGAATAAGGAAATGAACAGGATTGGAAACATCAAATTTTGTTGAAAATCCATGTAAGAACAAAATTGTGTGCAGGTTGTGTATAGAAGTTGAAGAAGGGTACTAAATTGAAAAAAAAACGAGCTCGTGGCAGAGGTTGAAGAAAGGGTATTCAATTAAAAAAAAAAGTAAAAATGAAATGGAATTTAATAAAGATATGAATAAAAAATAAAAAAATGATTTATGTATAAAAAAATGGAATTTTTTAATAAAATCTGATTTTTTATGTACTTTTAAAATCAAAATCTGAATTTTTGATTTAAAAATATTAATTTTTTAAAATAAAAATAATTTTTCATCAATTCCCATATGCTTTTTATAAATAAAAACAGATTTTTTTTAAATAAAACTGATTTTTTTTAAATAAAACTGATTTTTAAAAATAAAAACTGATTTTTGAAAATAATATATGATTTTTTGAAATAAAATATGATTTTTTTTAAAATTAGATATCTTTTTTTGAAATAAAAAATATTTTTTAAAAATATAAACTGATTTTATAAAATAAAAAATTAATATTTTTAAATAAATTCTAATTTTTATAAAATAAAAACAGATTTTTGAAAATAAAAATGTTTTTTTATAAAATAAATAAATAAATAAAAAGAAATTTTGAAAACCAATGGCATATTTTGAAATTTTGACTGTTAGTGATGGGTATTTTGGACTTTTCAAGCATTTTCCATCAAAAATGGATGGAAAGTTGACGGCGGGTACTAAAGTGACACAAATTGAAATTCTAGGGTATTGAGGTGGCACTAAAAATAGTTAGGGTACTGAATTGACGCTAACCCAATAGTTAGGGTACTGAGATTGTAAGTCTCGGCCACACTTAGAAAAAAGGAGAAAGTAGAGAGAGAAAGTGGAGAGAAGAAAGAGAAGGAGAAAAGGGAAAAAAAGAAGAGAAAGTGTGACGTTTTGGTGATTTCCCGACGATCCAACCGGCAGATCGTCTCAACGATTGAAGAATCGAGCTCCCGTCATCATTCCCTACGGTGAGAACCTAATTGATTTTTGTTTTGGTACGTTTGAATTTTAGGGTTTGAGTTTAAATGGGTTGATTAAGGTTGGGTTAAGGATTGAGGTTCGTTAGGAACGTTTTGGGGCAAAAAGAAAAATTTTCCTTTGGGTCCGTGTGGGGCCCACTTGGTCGGGCATCGGATTTTTCGTGTTCGGGTAGTCTTGGACGATCCCCAAGTCGATAATAAACACCCGGAACGAATTATGGAATTAAATTGTGAAAGTTAGAAATTTCGGGTTTAGAAACTTTAAACGCGAATTAAATCGCTCGGAAGTCGGAAATTGATTCTGTTGATTGCATTGGAACCCTTGAATTATTCTAAGATCGTGGAAACGAAAACGGGAATTTTCGGAGCCCCGGAAGGACGTTTTCCAATCCCGGGCAGATTCGCCGGGTCGGGCGAAACGGGCCTTTCCGGGCCCATTATCGACAATGTCGAGTAATTGGGAAGTTTGGGAGTGATCGACATTGTCGGGGTTGAGTTTGGGCGTCAAATTCATTTAAATTCAGCTTTGTCTGCAAACTTAAAAAGTGTTTTAATTGTGATCTTGTTAGATAGTGCCGAGGACCGCGGAAAGGGAAAGCTAGGCGAGTGATCGTGCACATGCTGGAGCTTGGTTGTGAACTTGTGGGAACGCATTACGAGGTAGGGAAAAGTAGCCGGATCTCGGCCCTGACTAGGGAAAGTTAAGAGTAGAAATGCATGTGACACTTGGGTGTCGTGGGTTAAGTTTATCGAATAATAAAAAGGCAGGCGACACCGGGTGGTGTCGTATGATACGGGAACGTATCGAACAATAGAAATGCATGTGACACTTAGTAGTGTCGTAGGAGCAGTGAACTTATCGATATTAGAATTACTGGAGGCATTTGGTTATGCCCGGAGGTTGATTGTTTAGTTTGTGTCTTGGGTGGCCATGAGAGCCTGTACTTTACTGTTGTGTCTTGGGTGGCCATGAGAGCCCGTACTTTACTTTTTGTGTCTTGGGTGGCCATGAGAGCCCGTATTTTACTGTTGGTGTGTCTTGGGTGGCCATGAGTGCCCGTGGGGTTGTTAAACCCGTATTTTTACCGTTGGTGTGTCTCGGGTGGCCACGAGTGCCCGTGGGGTTGTTGAACCCGTGTTTTACCGTTGTGTCTTGGGTGGCTATGAGTGCCCGTGGGGTTGTTGAACCCGTGTTTTACCGTTGGTGTCTTGGGTGGCCATGAGTGCCTGTGAAGTGTTAAACCTGTGTTGTTGTTGTCGGTTGAACTTTGCTTGTGGTTGTGATTGTGGTTACCTGAGGTTGGGGGCCCGCCTCATAATAAAGGGGGTCCCGTGATCGCGCGCGTATGCATGTTCAGACGAGGTAGGGGGCCCGCCTGAGAGTAAAGGGGTTCTTGCAACGCGTGCGTGGTGGTGGCAGGTCGACCGCCTGATCCGACTACGTGTCGGGAAAAGTGCAACAGGTCGACCGCCTGATCCAACCGTCGTGTTGGGAAAAGTGTGTGGGGACTGAGTAGCTGGAGTGCGATCCTTTGCGATCTTGTTTGGTGTGCGATCCTTTGTGATCTTGGGTGTGGCGTGGTTATCTTTCGTGTCCTTGGAGGAAGTCGTAATCGTTGTGTCGGGTCTACATTACGTGTCCGAGTGTTGAGTCGGTTGAGGAAAGTAACAGTTTGTGTGTCAGTCGGGTTACTTAAGTTAGGGGATAGTAGTCCCCGGTGTTGGGTTGTTGTAGGTGTTACCGGCATTGTCTGCTAGTATGCCGTAGTCAGTCTGTTATCCGTGGTGGTGAGTGAACGCTCACCCCTAGCTGCTTTTCCTACAGGTACCGGTCGCGGGACGGACTAGGTGAGCTCTCAAAGCTTGAAGAGCTAGGAATGGTAGTCCGGATTTTTCCTTTTTGAGTCTAGCGACGTACGCCTTGTATTTTGTCCGCTTGTTGGGACGTACTTTTGAGTTGTAAACTATTATTTTGATTAACTAATTGGTGGTTTTGAAGCGATTTATTTAAAAGGTTTGAAAATGTTTTATCGTCTTAAACGTTCGCGTTCCGGGTTCGGTTCTACTGAATTTGGGGTGTGACACCTTGGCCCTAAAATCTACAAAAACGCCCGACTAGCCGCCTCACCTAGGCCCCAAAATGTAAAAGTCATTACACTCGTTGACCCGTCTGATTAGATTGAAACTTGGAACTCTGCTTTGTGAAATTAGATCTTTAAAACAGAGATATTGAAAGGGTGAGAAAGACAATATGGTTGTAATGGTCTTGAATTTTTTGATAAAAAAAGTATGGGACGTATTCTTCTTTGGTGGTTTATCATTATAATTTAGATTTTTATTAAAATATAGAGTAAAATCAAAATGAGAGTATTATTTATTTGGCTTAGTTTTTTTTTTTGTATTTCGATACTTGATATTTTTTTATTATACGAATATAGTATATAGGTTGAATTTTTTATTATATTTTTGTAATATATATTTAATAATATTTATAAATAAAAAAACCCACCTAGGCCTCGCCTAGTCCTCGACTAACCCCTGCCTAATGCTTAAGGGTCCTCACTGCCTAACTAGCACCTAGCACTTTTTGCAACCAGACCACCACTTATCAAAAAGTGTTGTGTTTTTACAATCAACAAATCAGCAACTCAATTGCATCTCATCTATCTATTTATGAAATGAATGGCTTAAATAAGTTCTTATAGCTTTAGGTTAAGAGTGAGTTTCTATTCGATTTTTTTCATAAATATTATAATGTTCATTATTTTTGTTGAGAAAAACATGTGTTCCAAAATCTATACAATTGCTTTCGAATCCATATGTAATATAGCACAGTGTTTTTTAATACATTTGTTGAGAAAAGCATGTGTTCCAAAAGCTATATACAATTGTTCCAGAAGCAATACACAGTTTTTTTTTGAAGAAGCAATTATATTTTATTTATACTCTCTAGAATCCGAGGAGGATTCTAAAAAGAGGAGGAAAGTACCTCCCAAACAGAGGCAAGGGTTAAAATCTTCGTACAAACATAGGCAAGGGTTAAAATCTTCGTACAAGCAGAGAAGGTCAACAAGGACTCCTCAAAACCAAACAGATACAGGGCTTATACCTAGATTTGTTGAGAAAAGCATGTGTTCCAAAAGCTATATACAATTGTTCCAGAAGCAATACACATTGTTTGTTTCATATAAAACTATCGTTATCTTTTAGCATATTTGTTGAGAAAAACATGTATTTCATAATCAACCCAACATCATAACAACAAATAAACAAAACAGAATGATTTAACTATATCAGAAAACATTGATGACGTAAAAAGTTCCAAAATTAACGAGATAGGGATAAAGAAATAGTTGATCATTGATTTTGGAAACGATATATTTATTTTGCGACTGACCTTGATGATCTAATATCCGTGATAGCTTCTTCGATCTTTATCGGATCAATCTCTATATCGCTTTGTGAATTTTACAGCTGCAAATGGATCCTCTTTTCTGCGATTGTAGGGCAACTCTGTGCATGATCTTAGAAGAATCACAATTGTTGTACGCGATCTCAGCGTAATCACATCTGTAGGATTTATGAGCGCTTTTTAGGCGACTCTGACGTGGAGGGAATGATTTTGGTCCCGAAATACTCTTTCCATTTTCTCCGTTTTTTTCTTTTTGCTGTGAAGTCACGAAGAATAAGAGCCATAGGATCTGATTAGCTTTGCAGTGCAAGATTGGTTTACAGTTTAAGCTTAGGGTAAATTCACCCTCTATATATAGGAAAAATTCAAGATTGAGTGGTGCTGTCAGGACTTGAACCAAACCCAAATTCAACTGCTTAATTAATTGACAGACACAAAAGTTTGAATCACACATAGTATAATCAGTAATAAATTTACCCAACCTACCTTTGAGCCAACGTTTGCTAGACGGCCGTTATGTTACAAACAATGTGTGGGTATCAAGACTATTACAGAGAAAAGCCATCCATTGAAACATAAACAGATGAGAGAAAATGGAATAGAGAGTCCAACCATGAAACCTCTTACTTGAATACAAGTGTGCATATAATGTCTGGTCAGCCTTCATGCCAAAACATCCAAGCAAAAAGGAATGCAGACTAAAATAAAGGTGAATACATCCACCTAATATCACATCATAAAATCAAGTCGACAGATTCCAAAGCAACAACGGATTCACAAAATAAACCCAGGTGCCAGAATGCCTGCCTCACCATTCTCGTTCCTGCTGTGATGCACTCAAGGATTCAGGTGCCATCTACATACAAAATCAATCTACTTTGTAATTATGACCAAAATAATCGGCCTCAATTCACTTGCAAATTCATTCAACCAGCAATAAAGCATATACCAATTTGATCCCACTCCAGTTTCTTACATACCGATATGACCAAAAACAAAACAGTTTCAAATAATATTTAGTTACCATCAAACCACTACTACTAGGACACCAAAAAACCTACTAAAAACTAGAATGAGCACACATAAAAATTAGATAACAAAACAATGAATAATACCTTATCATTCTGGAGGCTCAATATTGTATTTCTCAACAGAGTATCCCCAACTAATGATCTCAACTTTACGATAAAATCATCTCGACTAATCTTCTTGCTCTAAGAATATAAAAAAAATTACTCAGCACTGAGAGAGACATTAAGAGGCAAAAATTCGCAAGCATACAATAGATGCGTTAAAAGGACGTACCCTAAAGAGGTTATAATGCACATTGCCAGGACCTACTTCTTTTGATATAGCTTTAAGTAACAAGGGGAATGACATCCATGGTGATTTAGGAGTCTTTGAAGTGCACACCCCATGCTTAACTGCCATTTCTTGGGAACTCTTGTCAACCACTGCAAATGATTGACAATTCCTCCCCTAAGGATAGGGAAAAAATCTATCAAATAAAATAAAATAAGAAGACAATGAACAATGCCCTGAGAACTACAAAACGAAGGCCATCAATCAATGTTTCAGCTATAAAGAGAAGAAAAGTAGAACCTAAATCATATTGGATTTTCATGATGTCCTGCTTCATCACATTATGTGTTCTCAAGCCCAACAAATTCTGAAACTGTTGGAGGACTTACTGATTCAGCTGGAGGGCAAACAAAGTGCGACTTCTGGTCTTGAAGCTCTTGACTAGTGGTCACTCCAGATATATCAGTTTTGCCTTGTTTCCCTCCAGCACCTATAGCAATCCAGAACACTCAAAAATGCTTCTAGAAATAATTGAAATTAGCTAACATTTAGCTGATGTAAACTCAAGCTGGAGGGCCCTATGGTACAGTCCACAAACTCACAACCTAACATTTCAAGTCCACGTGATTCAATAGCCATCACAAGACTAGTTAATAATCTGGACAGACTGTTGTAGCCTTTATTTATCAAAGTAAATTATTCACTGATGAGAAAAGAAAACACCAGCAAGAAGAACATATCACCTTTTGCACTAGAAGACGTATAACTGATAACATAGTCTGGAAAAATGTGGGTATTCAGATTCATATTCCACACGATAAAACGAGTTGGATGCCGAAGGTCGTCCACCCCACTATCAAAATCTTTACAACTAGGATGACATTGCTTAGATCCAGGATGAACAAGTTCCACATTTCCCAGTATCACACGACAGAACACCACATATCTCACCCCATTTTCGTCATTATCATAGTAACTTGCACTGTATAGTAGTAACATGATAAGAAAGTGAATATTTCTACACAAGTAAAAGTTCATTGTTAAAAGGAGGCTTATTAGGAAGGATAAAGACAAATGAAGACAACACGGTAAGGCAAACCTGACACGCATTTGTAATGGAAAAACTACAGTAGATAAACCAGCAAGATATAAGCACACCTGATATCAGCTCTAATAGTTTTGTTGTTGTTAGCAAGTCATACTTAAGTAAATAAAGTATCAAGATATAAGCAAACCTGATATCAGCACAGTTGGTAGGCACAAGATTAATCCCAGAACCATATGCAGGTATAATTCTGGGTTTACAGTACCCAAGCCCATACATCATTATGCCAGATAGAGCAAGCCAAGCATACTTGACATTTGCATACCCACGGTAATTTGTAGTAATTTCAATCTGCTTCTGGAAAAGCTTTAGCCGAGATTGAGCCAGATCACCAGAGAAGTGCTTGATCTCGAGAACGTTTACATTAGAACCACTACCCCTAAAAAACAAGTTTCTCACGGTATCAGAATCCAAACTTTCATCTATTCCTTTGCTGATTCCTTGAATCCCCCTGCTACCAGCATATGATTTTTTGTCATGGCTTTTGAAATCCTTATGGCCAGTTTCATGCCTTTGTTCAATTCTAATTCTCTTGGTTTGAGCATTAGATTCTTCAACACATTCCTCCAGTTTGCTTCCAATTATCCCAATATCAAGCTCTAGTTTAATGTTATAGGCCCTGTTTCGCACCCCAGACACAACAGTGGGACCTAGCCCTGGTTCACTTATTCCAGCATCATGATCAACTTCTGGATAAAAGGAGCGGTCTGCTTCATCAACCCAAGCAATTGGCCTCTGGAAACCAGTTGTAACATCCAATTGGATCATATATAAAATATCTAGTATCAATTCACAACCATTGAACTCCACTTTAATTGCGGCATTTTTCAAACGAAAGTTCTCTCTGATCAACTGAACAATAAGCTCGGGAAAATCCTTCCACTTCCCCTCCTCAAGAAACAGGAAACGTTTAGGCATAAAATTTGAATAGTTTTTAAGTAAAGATTCCTTTGAGCACGGCGTGCTTTTAGTTTGGCATGCATTTGATCTCCTGCGCTTGCCAAGCCTGCAAAGCGATGGGTTCAATATGGGATTTTCTGAGCCTTGAGGCAACATACTTGTAGCTCCAACTAAACGCACCGCACACTGAGACAATTGCTTTTGTTTTAAGTCAACAAATATTCGGTGGTCATTTTCCAACACTGTTGCCCACTTTGTTTCCATTATCTATAGTAATAACACCTATTCACAGTACATCTTTACGAATTAGCTATTAGATTGTACAAGCCTCTTGAATATTTAGAATGCCATGAAACATATTTACAAACCTGCAAAACAGCCAACTAGTTAGCATTCACAGCATGAATAGAGAATCCACACAAATCATACAACTCCGAAATAACTGAAACTCAGTTCACTGACCAAAGCACTTGCAGTCTAAAACAATGAATTCCATTGTGTCAAAATGTATGACTGGTCCCATTATCAAGTAGTGCCAATTTTTTTTGGATTACCGCTAGAAATTTTATTCGAAGGACATTCTCCAAGGAGGAGAAGCCAAAAAGCCACGATTACAAGTGTCTCCATAAGAGAAACAAGGAACAAACCCTTAACAAAAAACGACCAGAATCAACTAGTCAAACAGTTTCCTAGACTTCCGTCCCAAACAAGTTAAAAAACAACCAACTAATCTTCCTCATACCATTCGCTATCTGAGGTCGGAACGCTGGTAGTCTTCTGATTGAGGGCTCGGGTCTTGGACCTGGTAATATGAGTGCGAGGTACCAAAGTGGACTTAGGTCGTCCCTTGCGGGCCTTAACAGCAAGTGCTTCCTCCACCCACCCCTCGATCGATTGCAATGCTCGTTGGGACACATTTTCAATTGGTGGAAGCTTCACACCAAACACTTTATAATCCGAAATATGTGAGGGAGCACGGCTCAAGCATTTTGAGGACTTAAGGAGGGCTTCCTTCCATGGATCGTATTGATCCATCCATGGATCGTATTGATCCATGGACGAAGCACCCTCCTCTGTACCCATATTACCTGAACTGGGTTCACTACTCCGCACTTTCGGCTCGCACAAACGCATACAACTCTTTTGCACCCAAAACACTACTATGCTCGAAAATGACAGCAATATCATTTGGGCCTGAGCCACCTTCAGCATGGGCTTCCTTAGCCGACTCGTTGTCTGAGCCCAAAACAGTATCCGACACAAGGAACTCGGGAATTTCAGGCTCGGCGATCTGAACACCAACTTCCCCGTTGAACTCGGGGAGTTTAGATCCAGAATTTGAAAATGAATCAATCTTTATATCTTCATGATTTCGAATCCCATCTGAAACAGCTGAATCTGAATCAGGAACAACTTGTCGAACCTTTACACCGGTATGAACCTGTTCAAAATCATGTGATAAACAAACTGGGCCTGTCATAGGCTCAAACAATTGGGCCTGAGAAGGACGCGTTATTGATTCAAGGAGATCGATCTCCTTCCTTCCTTCCATCAGATGTGAAACCGTAGGTGGCGCAGAATCAATTATCTTCGGAACAGAATCAAGGACCAAATCTTGTAGATCATGATCGCGATTCGATTTGACCGGGAGATCCGACACCACCCGTGAACCAGAATCGCCGGCAAGGATCGACGTGCTCTGTTTCATTGGCATGCTCTGTTTCATCAGCTTCTGAACAGAGGAGTCGCGATTCGGTTCATCCCGGCGAAACTTTCCTCTAACAGGTAAACAAAGGGCAACAAACAACACATGTCATTGAGCTTGAAACCATTTAACAAATCAATCATCTGTAGTGCAGAATCCTTCGATTTAAACCTGACAAAACCAAAATAATGGCCGCTTCGATTTGGTCTGTCACGCCCCAAATTCAGTAGAACCGAACCCGGAGCGCGAACGTTTAAGACAATAAAACATTTTTTAACCTTTTAAATAAATCACTTTAAAACCACCACATTTTGTTCATCAAAATAATAATTTACAATTCAAAAGTACGTCCCAATAAGCGGACAAAATACAAGGCGTACGTCGCTAGACTCAAAAGGAAACCCGAACTCCCGCTCCTAGCTCTTCAAGCTTCAAGAGCTCGCCTAGTCCGTCCCGCGACCAGTACTTGTAGGAAAAGCAGCTAGGGGTGAGCGTTCGCTCACCACCACGGATACCAAACTGACTACGGCATAATTAGCAGAACAATGCCGGAAACAACAACAACAACCCCGAACACCGGGGACTACCATCCCCAAACTCAAGTAACCCGACTGACACACGACTATCACTTTCCTCAACCGACTCAACACTCGGACACGTAATGTAGACCCGATACAACGGTTAAGACCTCAACCCAAAGACTCAAAAGATAACCACACCACACCCAAGATCACAAAGGATCACACACCAACCAAGATCACAAAGGATCGCACTCCAGCTGCTCAGTACCGGTTGCTAATCGGCTGGGCTTGAGCCTGCCCCATGCAACTTCCCCCGGTCTCTGTCGGGCCAGGCGGTCGACCTGTTAGCGATATATACAGAGCTACTTTTCCGATAGCTAGTCGGAAGGAAAGCAACCCTCCATCGCCGATGAATGCACCCCTTTTCCGGTGGTTAACCCGGAAGGCGGGCCAAGCCCAACGACACGTGGCCCCCAGGACCCCTTTCTTGTCATGTGGGCCCCCAACCTCGTCTGAACAATGCACGCGCGCGCGAACCACGGGACCCCTTTCTTGTTAGGCGGGCCCCCAACCTCGGGCAGAGACTGTCCACAACCAAAGTCAACAACAGCAACAACACAGGTTCAACAACCCCACGGGCACTCATGACCACCCAAGACTCCAACAGTAAAACAAGGGTTCAACAACCCCACGAGCACTCATGGCCACCCAAGACACCAACAATAAAATAACACAGGTTCAACAACCCCACGGGCACTCATGGTCACCCAAGATGCCAACAATAAAATAACACGGGTTCAACAACCCAACGGACACTCATGGTCACCCAAGACACCAACAATAAAACACGGGCTCTCATGGCCACCCATGACACAAACTAAAAAATCAACCTTCGGGCTTAACCCAATGCCTTCAGTAATTCTAATATCGAAAGTTCACTGCTCCTACGACACTACTAAGTGTCACATGCATTTCTATTGTTCGATATGTTCCCGTATCATACGACACCACCCGGTGTCGCCTGCCTTTCTATTATTCGATAAACTTACTTAACCCACGACACCCAAGTGTCACATGCATTTCTACTGTTAACTTTCCCTAGTCAAGGCCGAGATACGGCTACTTTTCCCTACCTCGTATGCTTTCTCCAAAAGCTCACAAACAAGCTCCGGCATGATCTCGATCACTCGCCTAGCTTTCCCTTTCCTCTGTCGGTGGCACGATCTAATAAGAACACATTTTTAAACGCTTTTAAGCTTGCAGGCATAAACTGAATTTTAATAAACTTGACGCCCAAAAGGAACCCTGACAATGTCGATCACTCTCAAACTTCCCAATTACTTGACATTGTCGATAAAGGACCCGAAAAAGCCTGATTCGCCCGACATGGCGAATCTGCCCGGGTTTGAAAACGTCCTTCTGTGGCTCCGAAAATACCCGTTTTCGTTTCTACGGTCTTAGAATAATTCAAGGGTTCCAATGCACTCGACGGAATCGATTTCCAACTTCGGAGTAATTTAATTTGCGTTTAAAGTTTCTAAACCCGTCAATTACAACTTTCACAATTTAATTCCAAATTTCGATCCGGGTGTAGATTAATGACTTGGGGAACGTCCTAAACCACCCGAACACCCGAGCACGTGGGCCCCACCCGGCCAACCTTGGCCGTGGGTGGCTAGGGCCATTTTGGGCTGGGCCACCATGGTGGTTGCCAGTCCTAGCTCCGCCCAACCACCGTGCACGGTGGCCGGAGCTCCCCCCGAGCCTCCGGTCACCGGAAAACGATTAACTCTTCTCTCCAAACACCTCCAACGAACCCCACACCTCAACTATTCCATAAACAACCCATTTCAAACCAAACCCTAACTTTTAAACTTAACAAAACGAGAATCGGTTAGATGCTCACTGTAGAGAATGACGGTGTGAGCTTGAATCTTCTATCGTTGAGACGATCCAATGGTTTGATGATCGGGAAAAGTAGCAAAACCCTAGCACCCTTCTCCTTTTCTCTCCTTTTCTCCTTCTCCTTCTCTCTCTAAAAACTATCTTCTTTTTCTATTTTTTTTCCCTTTTTTTCAAGCATCGCGAACCCCCTTAGGTGTAGTCATGCCTTTGTTTTGTCCAATAAACCTAACACCACCACATTGGTGACATGTGGCAAGTGGGTCCCACACCTTTTTGGATAATATCTTCCAATCAGATTCGTGAAATTCGGACGTTTCGGGCCCCAAACGGGCACTTTTTCCAAGAAATTACGAAACTTCACGGGCTACAAGGAAACGGCTCAACTAAGACCGCTGCGACGACGGATAAGCTTTTTGGATCCAAAACGGACCTCGAATGGACCAAAACGTCGCTCGGTTGACTTTTTCGGCGAAAAGTCAACATTTCCCAAATTGGTCAGAAAGTTGCCCTGAGTCCCCCGGAACTCACTTTGGTCGATATCGGGGTCAACTTAAGTCCGGTATGACCCTCGGGGTCAATTTTAGGTTCAATTAAGTGTTTGTCTTAAAAAATTTAAATTTTCCTGTTTTTCGCAGGTTTGACTGGCGTTGACCGGGAGTGGTTCTTACAATCTACCCCCTTAAAGGAATTTCGTCCACGAAATTTTAAACAGATGTACCTCGGGAGTCGAACAAGTCGGGGTACTTCGCGCGAACCTCATTCTCGCGTTCCCAAGTCGACTCAGCCCCGTGATGCCTCCACTGCACCCGTACTAGGCGGATAACCTTGTCACGCAGGACCTGCTCCCGTGTGTCCATGATTCGAACCGGCTGCTCCGCATAGGAGACATCATCAGCCACCTCGATATCTGCCCACTCAATGACGTGGGAGGGGTCCGCATTGTACTGCCGCAACTTGGACACATGGAAGACGTTATGAACTCTCCCAAATTGCGGTGGTAACGCTAGACGATAGGCCACTGCTCCCACTTTACTCAAGATCTCGAAAGGGCCAATGTACCGCGGGGCTAGCTTGCTCCCGCTGCGTCTGAACCGTATCAACCCCTTCCTCGGGCTCACGTTCAGGAACAAGTGATCCCCGACTGCGAACTCAAGAGGTCGACGCCGTCTGTCAGCATAGCTCTTCTGTCGACTTTGTGCGGTCTTCAAACGCTCGCGTATCGGCGCGACTTTCTCTGTCGTCTCTCGGACAAGATCTGGCCCCAGCAGACTCTTGCCCCTATCTCTTCCCAACACAGTGGCGATCGACACGGCCTCCCATACAACGCTTCGAACGGTGCCATCCCAATACTGGCCTGGAAGCTGTTGTTGTAGGCGAACTCGACCAACGGCAGGTGGATCTCCCATGATCCCCTGAAGTCCAGCACACATGCCCGCAGCATGTCTTCCAAGATCTAAATATTGTGCTCGGACTGACCGTCTGTCTGGGGATGGTGGGCTGTACTGAGTAGGATCTTGGTCCCCAACGCGGTCTACAGACTCGGCCAAAATCTGGACGTGAAACGAGGATCCCTGTCAGACACTATTGACACAGGGACCCCATGGAGACGCACTATCTCCTGAATGTACAGGTTGCTCAACTTGTCGACCGGATCAGTCATCCTCATAGCCAGGAAATGGGCCGACTTGGTCAACCGATCGACTACTACCCATACGACGTCGTGTCCCTTCGGCGATCTCGGCAGTTCACACACGAAGTCCATCATGATATGCTCCCACTTCCACTGGGCAATCGGCAGTGGCTGCAACAACCCGACGGGACGCTGATGTTCGGCCTTCACCTGCTGACAGACGAGGCACCTCGACACAAATTTTGCGACCGCTCTCCGCATCCCGCGCCACCAGAAGTGCCGCCTGATGTCACGGTACATCTTGGTGCCACCCGGGTGCACTATAAGACGCGAATGATGTGACTCTCGCAACACGTCGTCTCTACAGTTGCCCGGCATGAATAACCCTCCTCGATACCGTAACCCCCAATCTGCACTGATCTCCCAGCCTACCACCTCGTCACCGCTGACGACCCTCTCTCGGATCTCTGACGTCTCGACGTCCTCCTACTGTGCCTCCAACACTTGGGCAAGTAGCGAGGGCTGAGCCACCAGTAATCTCCTCTAGGTCAAGCCCGAACGTGCTCAGTTCCCCCATCATGTCCCACTCTCGGACTGATATGCTAGCAAGACTTGGAATCGACTTCCTACTCAGGGCGTCGGCGACCACGTTCGCCTTATCCGGATGGTAGTGTAGCTCAAAGTCGTACTCCTCAAGTAGCTCCATCCATCGCCGCTGGCGCATGTTCAGGTCTTGTTGGGAAAAGATGTACTTGAGGCTCTTGTGATCCGAGAACACCTGAAATCCCTCGCCATAAAGTAAATAACGCCAGCCTTTTAGCGCGAACACGACTGCTGCTAGCTCCAATTCATGGGTAGGATAGTTGCTCTCGTGTGTCTTCAACTGCCTGGAGCCATAAGCGACAACTCTACCCAACTGCATCAGTACACAGCCCAGTCCTTCCCCGGACGCATCACAGTAGACCTCATACCCGATCCCTCGCTCTGGCACTACCAATACTGGAGCGGTAGTCAGGCGAGTCTTCAACTCCATGAACGCACGTTCACAATCCTCTGTCCACACAAACCCGACTCCCTTGCGCGTCAACAGAGTCATTGGCGCGGCTAGTCGCGCAAAGTCCTAGACAAATCGTCGATAATAGCCAACCAACACCAGAAAGTTGTGGATCTCGAAGACACTCGTGGTCCGTGCCCACTTCGAAACCGCGTCGATCTTTGACGGATCGACCAGTATACCGTCACGGGATACAATGTGACCGAGGAATTTCACCTCAGTGAGCCAAAACTCGCACTTCTCCAGGTTGGCATAGAGTTGATGCGTGCGTAGCAGGGTCAGAACAGTTCTCAGATGCACCTCATGTGCCGCCTCGCTCTGCGAATAGATCAAGATGTCGTCTACGAACACCACCACAAACTGATCTAAGTACGGCCGGAATATACTGTTCATCAGATCCATGAACGCTGTAGGTGCGTTCGTCAGTCCAAACGACATCACCAAGAACTCGTAATGCCCATAGCGTGTCCGGAATGCAGTCTTTGCGACGTCCCCCTCTCGGACTCGCAACTGGTAATATCCGGATCGCAGATCGATCTTCGAGAAACAGTTCGACCCTCTCAACTGGTCAAACAAGTCGTCAATCCTCGGCATCGGGTATCGTGTCTTTACCGTAACTCGGTTCAGCTTCCGGTAATCTATACACATCTGAATCTCTTCACTCTTCTTCTTCACGAAGAGTGCTGGTGCTCCCCACGGCGATACGCTCGGACGGATAAATCCCTTCTCCTGAAGCTCCTCGAGCTGACGCTTCAGCTCAGTCAACTCTACAGGCGTAAACCTGTAAGGCACCATCGATATCGCTGCCGTTCCCGGCACCAGGTCAATCCCGAACTCCACCTCACGTTCTGGTGGCAACCCGCTCAACTCCTCAGGAAAGACCTCGGGGAACTCGCATACCACTCGCGGTAACTCTCGGCTCTGCACAGCCGATACTTCCTCCACTGCGGACAATGCCGACAGGAGAACCCCGCTCTTACTACCCAGCACACACGACACCTTCGTGTTGCCTGCTGACACTGTCACTCGTCGCCTGTAGCAGTCGATATTGGCTCGATACTTCGCCAGCCAATCCATTCCCAAGATCACGTCAAAGGTCGTCATTCCCAGCACGAGAAGGTCACCAGGGCAAGGACAGTCTGCGACTCTAATTTCGCAGGCACGACAGACCCTAGTCAACAATACATCACCCCCAACTGGGGTGTCCAGGCACAGGGGTGGACTCAACGACTCTAAACTCAGCCCCAACCTCTCAGCATAACTCAACGAAATAAACGAGTGTGATGCCCTGGTATCAAATAAGAACAACGCCCATAAATGATACAATAAACACGTACCCTGAATGGTCTCGCGGTAGGTAGTGGATCCTGGGGCCCGGGAGTCGGTAACTGCGTACACTCTCCCATGCGACGCATGCTGCCTCTGACCCGGCGTACTGACTGCTGAATACCCAGATCTATGTTGTTGTCTCGGAACTGGCGCGCTCGTAGACGGCTGCGAGAACCTCGATGGCTGACTCTGATATTGGAGAGCCCGGTGTGATTGCACGGTGTGCGACAACTGCGATCGTTGCCCCGACGTTCCCCCGCCCTGCTCAGGGCACGCCCTAGCTATGTGTCCAAACCGGCCGCACTGGTGGCATCTGTCACCGCCGCCCCTCGGTCCGCTGCTCAGGTTTGTCTATCTGACCACTGGTGGTGCCGCGGGCCCTCCTTCCATCGAACACTCTCGCTGGAAGTGGCCTGACTGCCGCAGGTAAAGCATACCGGCCTCCTCTCTACAGTGACTGGCCCCACTGACGCCACCGACCCCACCTGTCTCGCTCCGCCCTGCTGAGCCTGCGGCCGAAAGTACCCCATAGTCCTCAGTCTCCTCGAGTCTCGAGACTCGGACGGCCCCGCAACACTGGTCGGCCGCTGTCGAACATCACAGGTCCTGGCTGCATCTCGGAGACCCTGCTCCACTGTCGCTGCAGTGTCCACGAGCTCTGAGTACTCCCGCAACCTCAAGGCGAGAACTCGATCCCGAATCACGGGCCTCAGCCCCCCCTCGAACCGTAGGCAACGGTTCTGCTCTGTCACCACCATTTCTGGCGCGAATCTGGTCAGGGCCGTGAATCTGGCCTCATATTCTGCATTGACATCCCATCCTGCTGCAGTTCCAGGAACTGCCGATGTCGGTCCACCCAAGCTGACTCGGGGAAATATTGCGCCAGAAAGACCGTCTGGAAGATACCGTAGTCGTGCCCGACTCTGTCCCTCACACGCCCCCACCAGTGGTAGGCGTTGTCCCTCAACTGATGAGCTGCAAAGGACACTCTTCGGCGACCATCCTCGATGCCTGAGGTGTCCATGTCCCGCGTGACCTGCTCCAGCCATCTCTCGGCTAGGTCGGGATTCGGCTCCCCGACAAATGTGGGTATGCCCAGCTTCAAAAAGTCCAGCAGTGTCCGGGCCGTATGGTCCTCGGCCTGAACGGGCCTCGCTGGGACAGCTGCTGTCTCCGGAGCTGGCGATGCCGACTCTCTACTAGCGATGATCGCCACCAAACTCTCCATTGTCCTGGTCAGCTCGTCCAGGGCGGTCGTAGTGGGAGGGTCTGTGACCGGCGGGACGCTGGGCGTGCCCGTAGATGGTCCCGCGTTGCTCCTCATGTCCTCTCCGACAGGAGTACCCTAGGCTTCCGCGTACTCGGCGGGCTCGACGGTGGGCATCCGTCCTGGTGCCCCTGCTGACCGTCCCCTTCTGCCACGCGCGTTCGCCCGTCCCCGTGTCACGGCTGATCGTCCTCTTCTGCCACGAGCCATGTGTCGGTATCCTCTGCACGGATACACGCAAACGTTTAGTTTGCGAATTTATATAACGACTACATGCTCAAAATACTAGCGTTCATACGGTCTACGTCTATCTCTAGCGTACTCGTTACTAAACGTCACACCGCTCACGCTACTAATACTTTAACTATAATAATACGTAAAGGAAAAGCTCAAACAACCGCATAACGACTCACAGACCAAATCAAGTCACTCAACCTCAACCACAAGCCGACAAGGCCAAACAACACAATACACGCCCACTGGGCCAACCAAAGTCAAACCACGCCCACCGGGCCAACCAATTTTCAAAACTTTTCCTTTTCATTATAAAACTTCATTTCTTGACATCAGGTAGTTACAACCCGGTCCAGGCGTCCCCGAACTACATTGTACCTACTTGATATCAGCACCGTCACGCTCGACTACAGGGGCGCCCCTGAGTCGAGTCGCGACAGCTTAAAAACGTTTCGCGCAGCAACACACAAACAGTATGCCAATAATAACCGTAGTGCACATACACACAACACAAACAAGACTCAAAGCACTACGGGTCTACACACGGTTTCCGACTTGCGTACCCAACGCACGACGGGACTTTACTGACTCGACTCTCCCCACCTAATTGACGTACAGTCCGAGGTGTGAAACCTCGAGCTCTGATACCAAGCTGTCACGCCCCAAATTCAGTAGAACCGAACCAGGAACGCGAACGTTTAAGACAATAAAACATTTTTAAAACTTTTAAATAAATCACTTTAAAACCACAACATTTTGTTCGTCAAAATAATAATTTACAACTCAAAAGTACGTCCCAATAAGCGGACAAAATACAAGGCGTACGTCGCTAGACTCAAAAGGAAACCCGGACTCCCGCTCCTAGCTCTTCAAGCTTCGAGAGCTCGCCTAGTTCGTCCCGCGACCAGTACCTGTAGGAAAAGCAGCTAGGGGTGAGCGTTCGCTCACCACCACGGATACCGGACTGACTACGGCATAATTAGCAGAACAATGCCGGAAACAACAACAACAACCCCCGAACACCGGGGACTACCATCCCCAAACTCAAGTAACCCGACTGACACACGACGATCACTTTCCTCAACCGACTCAACGCTCGGACACGTAATGTAGACCCGACACAACGGTTACGACCTCAACCCAAAGACTCAAAAGATAACCACACCACACCCAAGATCACAAAGGATCGCACACCACCCTAGATCACAAAGGATCGCACTCCAGCTGCTCAGTACCGGTTGCTAACCGACTGGGCTTGAGCCTGCCCCACGCAACTTCCCCCGGTCTCTGTCGGGCCAGTCGGTCGACCTGTTAGCGATATATACAGAGCTACTTTTCCGATAGCTAGTCGGAAGGGGAGCAACCCTCCATCGTCGATGAATGCACCCCTTTTCCGGTGGTTAACCCGGAAGGCGGGCCAAGCCCCACAACACGTGGCCCCCAGGACCCCTTTCTTGTCAGGTGGGCCCCCAACCTTGTCTGAACAATGCACACGCGCACGAACCACGGGACCTCTTTCTTGTCAGGCGGGCCCCCAACCTCGGGCAGAGAATGTCCACAACCAAAGTCAACAACAGCAACAAAACAGGTTCAACAACCCCACGGGCACTCATGGTCACCCAAGACTCCAACAGTAAAACACGGGTTCAACAACCCCACGGGCACTCATGGCCACCCAAGACACCAACAATAAAATAACACGGGTTCAACAACCCCACAGGCACTCATGGCCACCCAAGACGCCAACAATAAAATAACACGGGTTCTACAACCCAACGGGCACTCATGGCCACCCAAGACACCAACAATAAAACACGGGCTCTCATGGCCACCTAAGACACAAACTAAACAATCAACCTCCGGGCATAACCCAATCCCTTCAGTAATTCTAATATCGAAAGCTCACTGCTCCTACGACACTACTAAGTGTCACATGCATTTCTATTGTTCGATACGTTCCTGTATCATATGACACCACCCGGTATCGTCTGCCTTTCTGTTATTCGATAAACTTACTTAACACACGACACCCAAGTGTCACATGCATTTCTACTGTTAACTTTCCCTAATCAGGGCCGAGATCCGGCTACTTTTCCCTACCTCGTATGTTTTCTCCAAAAGCTCACAAACAAGCTCCGGCGTGATCTCGATCACTCGCCTAGCTTTCCCTTTCCTCTGTCGGTGGCACGATCTAATAAGAACACAATTTTAAACGCTTTTAAGCTTGCAGGCATAAACTGAATTTTAATAAACTTGACGCCCAAAAGTAACCCCGACAATGTCGATCACTCCCAAACTTCCCAATAACTCGACATTGTCGATAAAGGACCGGGAAAAGCCTGATTCGCCCGACATGGCGAATCTGCCCGGGTTTTGAAAACGTCCTTCGGGGCTCCGAAAATACCCGTTTTCGTTTCCACGGTCTTAGAATAATTCAAGGGTTCCTATGCACTCGACGGAATCGATTTCCGACTTCCGAGTAATTTAATTTGCGTTTAAACTTTCTAAACCCGTCAATTACAACTTTCACAATTTAATCCCAAATTTCGATCCGGGTGTAGATTAATGACTCGGGGAACGTCCTAAACCACCCAAACACGAAACCCGAACACCCGAGCACGTGGGCCCCACCCGGCCAACCTTGGCCGTGGGTGGATAGGGCCATTTTGGGTCGGGCCACCATGGTGGTGGCCGGTCCTAGCTCCGGCCAGCCACCCCATGGCCGGCCAGCCACCGTGCATAGTGGCCGGAGCTCCCCCTGAGCCTCCGGTCACCGGAAAACGATCAACTCTTCTCTCCAAACACCTCCAACGAACCCCACACCTCAACTCATCCATCAACAACCCATTTCAAACCAAACCCTAACTTTTAAACTTAACAAAACGAGAATCGGTTAGATGCTCACCGTAGCGAATGACGGTGTGAGCTTGAATCTTCTATCGTTGAGACGATCCAATGGTTTGATGATCGAGAAAAGTAGCAAAACCCTAGCACCCTTCTCCTTTTCTCTCATTTTCTCCTTCTCCTTCTCTCTCTAAAAACTATCTTCTTTTTCTATTTTTTTCCCTTTTTTTCAAGCATGGCCGAACCCCCTTAGGTGTAGTCTTGCCTTTGTTTTGTTCGATAAACCTAACACCACCACATTTGTGACATGTGTAAAGTGGGTCCCACACCTTTTTGGAAAATATCTTCTAGATATTTTCCAATCAGATTCGCGAAATTCGGACGTTTCGGGCCCCGAACGGGCACTTTTTCCAAGAAATTACGAAACTTCACGGGCTACAAGGAAACGGCTCAACTAAGACCGCTGCGACGACGGATAAGCTTTTTGGATCCAAAACGGACCTCGAATGGACCAAAACGTCGCTCGGTTGACTTTTTCGACGAAAAGTCAACATTTCCCAAATTGGTCAGAAAGTTGCCCTGAGTCCCCCGGAACTCACTTTGGTCGATATCGGGGTCAACTTAAGTCCGGTATGACCCTCGGGGTCAATTTTAGGTTCAATTAAGTGTCTGTCTTAAAAAATTTAAATTTTCCTGTTTTTCGCAGGTTTGACTGGCGTTGACCGGGAGTGATTCTTACATGGTCTCTGCAAAACGTTTGCTGAAACCACTTCGCCATATGACCCCGACATATTACGAACCATATCAGAGGACGTACCATACGGAATGTTGTAAACGAAAACTTCTGAGCCCTGATCCGGTGCCTGTGACTCTGAGGTTATCTTCGCAGAGAAGTCGCTTCCCTTGACTGAATCTACCTGAAGGTTTTGTGTCGGACGTACTGGAGAGCCACGACTGTGTTTTACATTCGTGACTGTAGGAACTCCACAAGCAGACTTGTCCGGAGCTTCCCGGCCATGGCCATGACCACCAGTAGTGTCAATTAATGTTTGATAATTCTTCATTTACATTGTTTGCAACCAAGTGGACTTACTTGAATTTTCAAGCGCTCACAAAGTTTGGCCATAAAATAAGATACAAAACCATCCATTAGACCTAACCATTAACAAATAACACATGATACAGAAACTAAGCAAACAAAAGTAAAAGAGTAAATGCAAGGCATACCAGAATTCACTATAGAAGCCCATTTTGTATCCACTTCTCCGCTATACCCACCAATATCAGCTCAAACCATAGACAAAAACCGCACCTTTCTTGGCATTTCAGAGCCCAAAACAGACAGCATACTCGGTCAATCAATCAACTAACTAAATTAATCTTTTAAAGACATCTCCTACACAACCAGATACCTTTAGGCTTTCCTATCACAAAAGAAAACCCAGCATGTAAGCCCAATGAAAAATTCACATATTATTCACAAAACCCTTAAACAAGAGAAAGTACCAACCTCAGATCTCAACATCAAGTTAGTGACTTGACTTGGTGAATTTTTAAAACCATAATACATCAAATTACTTGGCAAAACGACATACCAATTATTGGGTCTGATTAAATTAGGTTTAGAAAAAAATTCTTGATACTAGCCTTTTTTGTATCAATCTCAAAAATGGATCGAGTTACGTTCTTCTTAAAATCAAGTAAAAATAAATAAATAAAAATACGAGAGTATGAATGAACACGAAAGAGAAGATCCGGATCGCGAGAAAATGAAAATGAAAATAAAAATAAAAATGAAATCTGGAGAAAATAAGGAAGGGATTTACCTAGGAGTAAGTAAAGAAAAGTGAGGAGGAGACGAGAGTAGACTTTGGAGGCACTTGTGTACCAGACCTTGGAAGTGATCGTTGTGGTGGACACGACGTCGTTGAGTCTAAAGGGGTGAGAGTCGAGTAATGGAGGAGACGGATAAGAAGGTAATAGTAACGCCGACTTCAATCTGATCGTAACAAGCCATTTGTTTGGCTATGTTAGGTGCTCCATGCATCGTATCCCTCTGGTCCGATGTTTAGGAAAATGGTATAAACATATATATATGTGTGTGTGTGTGTGAAGAGACGTTTTTTTAAGCATAGAAATCATTTATTTTAGGAAAAATTTCGATTTAATACCCTGGCAAACATTTATTTGCAATATAATACCATAACTTGTTTTTTTTGCAATTTAATACTCTGGCAAACATTTATTTTCACTTTCATACCCAACCGTTAACTTTCCATCCAAAATGGATGGAAAGTAGTCATGTGTCTTGCACATGACCTTGTTTTTTCAAAAAATACCCAAAACACCCTTCAATCTTTGATTTTTTTAAATATATAAAAACCGATTTTAAAAAAAATATTTTTTGAAATAAAATATAATTTTTTTGAAATATATAAAAATCTGTTTTTTTAATATATAAAAAACTGATTTTATTTTTAAAAAAAATCTGTTTTTTTGAATTACATAAAAATATGATTTTTGAAATATATAAAATTTATTTTTTTTAAATATATAAAAAGTGATTTTTTTAAAATATTTTTTGAAATAAAATCTAATTTTTAAAAATATATAAAAATCTGATTCTTATAATATAAAAAAACTGATTTTAATTATTTTTTTTGAAATAAATCTTCTTTTTTAATTATATAAAAATATTATTATGAAATATATAAAAATTTATTTTTTAAATATATAAAAACTGTTTTTAAAAAAAATATTTTTTTGAAATAAAAACTATTTTTAAAAACATATAAAAATCTTTTTTTAATATATAAAAACTGATTTTTTTTTAAATATTTTTTGAAATAAATCTTATTTTTTTAATTATATAAAAATATGAATTTTGAAATATATAAAAACTGATTTTTTAAATATTTTTTGAAATAAAATATAGTTTTTTGAAATATATAAAAAAATCTGATTTTTTTGTGGTAGGTTTTGAAAATATGATTGGTCTCAAGGGGTATTTTGGACTTTTCATCCATTTTGGATGGAAAGTTAACGGTTGGGTATGAAAGTGAAAATAAATGTTTGTCAGGGTATTAAATTGCAAAAAAAATAAGCTAGGGTATTATATTGCAAATAAATGTTTGCCAGGGTATTAAATTGAAATTTTCCCTTTATTTTATTTAGGAAAAATTTCAGTATAATACCCTGCCAAACATTTAATTTCAGTATAATACTCTAGCATAAAGTTTTGCACTTTCATACCTAAACCAAACATTTAATTTCACTTCAGTACCCAACCTTTAACTTTCTGTTAGTTTGGATGAAAAAAGTTAAAAAGACCATAATATCCCTAACTATTACTCAAATTTTCAAACTCATGCCATTGGTTCAGAATTTGAAAATAAGTGAAATGACAATAATACCCTCCATTGTTAGGGTATTAAAATGAAAATTTCACTATTTTAAAATAAAATCAGTTTTTATTTATGAAAATTATTTTTTATTTTCAAAAATTCAGATTTTTTAATTTAAACAATACATAAAAATCAGTTTTTTATACAAATTCATTTTTTATTTATAAAAAATCAGTTTATTTATATTTTACTTTTTAAAAAATAGTTTATTTTTAAAATTCTGTTTTTTTTTATAAATTCAGTTTTTATTTATGAAAATTATTTTTATTTTCAAAAATTCAGATTTTAATTTAAAATATACATAAAAATCATATTTTATTTTTAAAATACAAAAAATCAGTTTTTTTTATTTAATTAATATTTTTTTTTCATTTTTCTACCTAAATTCTTTCTCTCTCCTCCTCATCCTCCTCTCTCTCTCTCTACCCAGATCCTCATCTTCGTCACATGCTCAAGACCCTCATATCATACACCATACATCTCCTTCAACAACATACATCACGCATCTCCTTCATCATTATACATCTAAGATCGTCAATGTCTACATCTCCTTCACCCCAAATCCAGAAAAGCAAGTTCTATTTTTTCTTCTATTTCCCTCACCAAATCTCGATTCCAGATCTTCGGTACCCCTGTTCGTGAGATTCTTCTACATCGTCTCTGTGAACGGGCCGGAGAAGGCAGCGAGACCACCAGCGTGAGGAACCATGGACGACGGCGGGAAGCGATGGTGCATGGACCGAGTTCAGATTTGGTGAGATTCATTTGGATCTGGGTAAACGACGCCTTTGAAGTGCACCTCATCGGATTTGCGCCGCCGCCGCCACCATAATTCTCCTGGCGATTTTCCTGCGGTGGCGAGTCCTTGCTCCGCCTCTTGACCTCGTTCGCACAAGTACTGGTTGCAGATTTTCCGGCGATGGCGAGTCTTTGTCCTCGTTCATCAGATCTGGGGATTTTGCATTTTTTTTTAATTCGTTAGATGGAATGGTATGATGAGGTGAGAATGGTATGGGTTACAAATTCAATGGGTGTGGGTTGCAGATTCAATGAGATTGAAATTTTGATTTACTGGGATGGAGATGAAGAAGCAGTTTTGGGTGTGGGTTTGAAATTGAAAAAACTTTAACATGTAAAAAGTAATTAAAAGAAAGGGTTAAATGTTGAACCTTACCCTTATGTATTGGTCACGAACACTATGCTACCCTCCTTTTTAAAATGACATTTGCGGTACCTTATCTATTAGTCACGCGATTCTGTTAGGAAAAATGGATAGTAAAATGTCGTTTTTCCATTCCGTTAGTCATATGACCTCAAGAGTCATATAATGGATGGTAAAATGACGTTCTTTCCCTTAAGTATTTGACCTCTATATATTTTATAAGGAACAAAAACGAGGGTGCAATGGTAATGTTCCTTATATAATGTATAAAAGTCAAATAACCAAGGAAAAAACTGCATTTTACCATCCATTATATGACACTTGAGGTCATATGATTAACGGAATGGAAAAAACGGCATTTTACCGTCCATTTTTCCTAACGGAATCGCGTGACCAATAGATAAGGTACCGCAAATGTCATTTTGAAAAAGAGGGTAGCATAGTGTTCGTGACCAATACATAAGGGTAAGTTTCAACATTTAACCCTAAAAGAAATGAAAATATAATAAAAGAAAAGAATAAAATAATATGATTTAAAAAAATTGATTTTTATATTAATTTTTAAATAAAACTGAATTTAAAAAAATAAAAACTGATTTTTATTTATTTTTTTAATTAAAATCTGAATTTTTGAAAATAAAATTAATTTTCATAAAAAAACTGAATTTATATATAAAAAACTGAATTTTAAAAATAAACTATTTTTAAAAAAGTAAAATATAAATAAACTGTTTTTATAAATAAAAAACGAATTTATAAAAAACTGGGTTTTATGTATTTTTTAAATTAAAAAATCTGAATTTTTGAAAATAAAAATAGTTTTCATAAATAAAAACCGAATTTATAAAAAAAAACTGATTTTATTTTTAAAATAGTGAAATTTTCATTTTAATACCCTAACAATGGAGGGTATTATTGTCATTTCACTTATTTTCAAATTCTGAACCAATGGCATGGGTCTGAAAATTTGAGTAATAGTTAGGGGTATTATTGTCTTTTTAACTTTTTCCACCCAAACTAACAGAAAGTTAACGGTTGGGTACTAAAGTGAAATTAAATGTTTTATTTGGGTATGAAAGTGCAAAAAATTTATGCCAGGGTATTATACTGAAATTAAATGTTTGGCAGGGTATTATACTGAAATTTTCCTTTATATTTATTCCCCAACTACGGGATTATAAATAAAGGCGTTTGAGAACTGAGCCTTGGACTCGAATGATAACAAATTTACAAACACAACGTAATGGTAAGGCAAAGTTTCGGATAAGCTTGGAACGATTACCTTGTGGTAAGATTGCACGACTAATACACATAATTACAGGTGGTGGATGCGCGCTACAAACATAACTTGTACTTTTTCTGTTTCGACTCGGATGGACCTGTTTTGTCCACCGAGTACATTGGTCCCTCGGTGAAGACTATTGGGGGAGGGGGTAATGTTAGGCATTCATGGAGGTCCGTAGGAAATATAGGATGTTCAGGATCAAGTTGTGCCAGATCCCATTAGGACGGGACGTTAGGACATGTATCCTCAACAACGTCATGATCTCCCGTCTAGGGTTCATTGGCTCTAGCGAGACAGCATAGCAGACCTTGCCTGGTTAATTCTTCCTTTCTATCGTACACGTCTTAGAGGCGGTATCCCACTCGATCTGGGGACTTTATCACCATATTGATGCCCCTAACGTCCTTTGTACAGTCGACGACCTCCTCTTCCTAATTCCATATGAGGGTGAGTTTCTATTTGTGGTCTTCTATCGACACCCGCGTACCCCCATGGAAGCTTAGGTTACGGCAGAGCACGGCTGTACGATCACCCGCTTTCTTTGTCTCGAAGAAGATTATACAGTGGTGCGCCTTCATTTCCTTGTCCCGATCGTTCCATGCAAGGGATCCGGAGGGTAGCCTCCAAAATAGAGGAGGAAGCGGACTGATAGTTGACTACTTTTCTCCTACTCCGATGTACAACGAACAACAATTTCGACGTCGCTTCCGATTGTCGAAGGAATTGTTCTTACGAATCATGAATGCATTGAGTGAGCGGTACACATACTTTCGTCAGCTCCCCGATGTTATAGGGAGGCCCAGATTCTGTCCACACCAGAAGTTCACGACAACACTTCGTCAGCTCTGTTATGGAAGTCCCACTAACATCGTTGACGAGTACTTGCGAATGGCGGAGAGCAATGCTTTTGATTGCGTCATCAATATTTTCGAACGAACATATCTACGACACTCGACCGAGGAAGATGTCCCCCATTTGTTGGAAATCAGCGAAGACCGCGGCTTCTCGGGGATGATAGGGAGTCTCGACTGCATGCATTGGGACTCGAAGAACTGTCTGGTGGCATGGGCTGCACAGTTCTCAAGCAGAGACCACATGTACGTCCCCACAATCATGCTAGAAGTCGTTGCATCCCAAGACATGTAGATATGACACGTTTTTTTCCAAAACATCAGGCTCCAACAACAACATCAACGTGTTGAGTAGGTCAACATTGTTTTCCTAGGCAGTTTGAGGCTTCGCTCTACCGGTTAAGTTGACGATCAACGACACAGAATCCTCTTTGAGCTGCATTTGTGAAAACAATATCAGCTCAACAAATGGCAAAGCAACGGTGTTTTGCTAGAAACCAAGAGGCAACGAGAAAGGATATCGAACAAGCATTTGGTTTGTAACGTTTAACTGATATATACCGTAAAGTATTTTTTAACTGATATCTACTCAGATGTTTAGTTATATAACAAATAGTCCAAGCTGTGAGTTAAAATGACGAAAATGCCCTCAGTGATTTTTTAAATAATTTTTTAAAAATAAAGCTGAAGTGATTTAATAAGTATATATATATATTAGTTCTACGTTCTGACCAATTTGTGAGGTTTGTACCTGATTGTAATCCTATATAGGGGAACAATCAAGTACAAACCTTATTTCGGGTCAGAACGTAGAACTAATCTACACCATCCAATATAGTAAATCAAGGGCCCATATGTTATACGAATTTGGCTGAAAAAAATTTTAACGCGCGAATGTGCAGGGTAAATTGGGAAAATTGTTGTTGAGAATCGCATATGAAAAATAAAAGGGCTGCGATTTTCGTTTTTTTTTTCACCAAGTTTACTATTTTGATCTTTCCCGCTTCGTTTCAACTCCGATTTAATTTTTTATTGCGCCAATAATTTTCTTTTTCCAAGACCTATCCATCAAGTAGCATATTGAATACGTTTTGAAGCAAGAAAAAAAACGATTTACTCAAACAAAAAATAGGAACGAAATTAATGTATGTTTTGTAATGTTCAGTTGTATGTGTACGCTAAACTTAATGTGTGTTTATGTTGTAAAGTGAAAAGTTATGGGTAGTATACATATAAATGCATTTGCAAAAACATACATTAAGGTTAGCTTACACATACAAATGAAAATGGTAAAAACATACATTAAGTTTAGCGTACACATACAAATGAAAATGGGGAGAACATACATTAAGTCTAGCCTACACATATGCAGTTGCGAAAACATAAAAACATACATTAAGTTTAGCCTACACATACAAATGAGAATGACAAGAACATACATTGAATTTAGCTTCTATAATACATACATTAGGTATATTACCCATAACTTTTCACTTTACAACATAAACATACTTTAAGTTTAGCGTACACATACAAATGAAAATGGGGAGAACATACATTAAGTTTAGCCTACACATGTGCAATTGCGAAAACATAAAAACATACATTAAGTTTAGCCTACACATACAAACGTAAATGGCAAGAACATACATTGAGTTTAGCTTCTATAATACATACATTAGGTTTGGTGTACACATACAACTAAAAAAAACAAAACATACATTAATTTCGTTTCCTTTTTTGTTTGTTTGAGTAAATCGTATTTTTCTTGCTTCAAAACGTATTCAATATGCTACTTGATAGATAGGTCTTGGAAAAAGAAAATTATTGGCGCAAGAAAAAATTAAATCGGAGTTGAAACGAAACGGGAAAGATCAAAATAGTAAACTTGGTGAAAAAAAATGAAAGGCTAAAGTCGAAAATACCCTAAAAACGATGGGAAAACGATTTTGGAATAGAATTAGGTGCGTGTGGATTAAATCAGGAATCTAATCTCACCCATCCAAAAAACGATTTCAATGGATATGATTAGTTCTACGTTCTGACCAATTTGTGAGGTTTGTACCTGATTGTAATCTTATATATATATATATAACAAAAGTTATTTTTTAAATAATTATTGAAGTGTAGTGGGGGTATTTTCGTCATTTTAGCTGACGGCTTGAACTATTTGTCATATAACTAAACATCTGAGTAGGTATCCGTTAAAAAAAACTTTAATGTAGGTATCAGTTAAATGGTACAAATTTGAGGTAAGTATTTGTAATTTGTTGTTTTGAAAATATTCAAAAATTATTAAAAAAAAGATTAGACAACTAACTCTTACAACTAGCTGATTGATACCATTGCAAAACCAGTGGTTTGAAAATGAGAGAATGTGTTCTTATACCCCTCCCTACTACTAGGTACTTGTATGCCATTGGAGATGCTCTAGTGACGAATGGAATGTTTTGTGGAGTGTTCTTTCCATGGAATTTGATGGTGTAAGAGGAAATCAAATTAGTAGTAGTAACTTGGAATTGTAATTGCTTTTGCTGCAGGTCCAATTACCCAAATCTAAAATCCAGCATCAGCACGCTTGCACTGTCGCAAGTATAATAACCAACTTCAAA
Source organism: Erodium maritimum (assembly GCA_963921825.1). NCBI lineage: Eukaryota > Viridiplantae > Streptophyta > Magnoliopsida > Geraniales > Geraniaceae > Erodium > Erodium maritimum. The sequence goes on from OY997596.1 coordinate 34,842,982, forward strand.
TTGCAAACAAGAGTATGAGAAGAAGCACTATAGTGAAGTTAGGGTTGATGCATAAAATTAAAACAGACAAGTTCTGTAAAGGTCCTTTCATTCCAAACTCATGGAAAGATTAGGGACATATAAGAGAAAGAAGGTCAACTTGTAAAGTATCTGCACAAAACTGAACCACCAAGAGAATACTTGCATCATGCCTTCTTCTTTTTGGATTTGAGTGTCACGAACCCAACAAATACAAATAACAAGCTGAGAAGTAGCACACCAGCGTATACAGGTACAAGTATGGCAAACTCTTGGGCCAGAAAATACTCGTGAATGAAATGATCTCCATCTACAAATGGCTGAAATACCAGAGAAGTTTATCAATCAAACATTAACTCACAATTGATTGGCAACATCTAGAAGGATAAACGGAACGAGAAGTGCAAATCGTTAACTAACCAGGATGATAACCCAAAATGTGTAGTAAATGAATACGGATAAGCTGATAAGTGAAAGGATAAATCCAACTGCCTTGTCAGCTAACTCCATTCTGTAAAACCCAAATGTTTTCAAATCAATAACCATAAACTCCAGATAAAGGTACTCAAACAAGCATCAAGTATTGCAAGATAACTCCTTATAGGCCAGTATGCAAATAAGCTTAACAGGCTCATACATAAACCCAAACAGCAATATCTGGTTTTGCAGGATGCATCATATACAGAGGTTACTAATTCGGAAAACCCGATGGCTAAAATAAAGCAAACCGGATGATTTAAGCAAGCCCATTTGATCCTCAATAAATCAAACAAAATAACTCTATCCACATAGCATAGAAAGGAGTTATCAACCATGTCCCTGTTCTAATCAATATGTTTAATTAAACATGGTGTGCATGTCAACAATGCCTAAAGCAAACACAACCATCAAAAGAATTCTGTTTCTCGACACGAGCACAATTATGCTAAACCCAGACATACTAGATTCATTTCGGGTTATGGATGATAATGTAATTGGCGACTCTAGTCATATTTGACTTTTCGAATATAATGAAGGATAACTTTGCTAGGGTATGACTTTTCCTCGTATGCCATCATGTGCTTTATTGCAACAAGCTGTTATAATTTACAAATGTAAAAGACATTATTGGCTACCCTAACCATAATCCACTGCGGAAGAGGGGAAATGAAACACTTATTTAGGGACATAGGGAGTGCTTACTCAGACGAAAAATCAACACATTTCCTAATTAATCGTTTATTTTAAAACTATAAGTGAATATGTTGAACAAATAATACCCCACAACATAAAGACAAGACGAAAAGCAAATATAAGAATAGAACTTCATTGTAACCTGATACCAATACCGAGCTACCAATCAGCAACTTGGTCCTTTACATACTACTAATACGTATGTTGGCATATGGCAGTATCACTGAGTTGCCTCCTAACCACAAACAACAAAGGCCAATGATCTGGAAAATGTGTTGTAGCCATGGCTCTTATAGTTCCCCCAATGGTTCTTCACCCTAAAAAAATTATACATGTTGGGAAATTGCAGGGTTGCCGTGCTTACAACTCTATGAATCTAGAATTTGACAGGAGAAATTGGGGCTATCCTTTATCCAGAAAATCTACAGTAAGTTATATACTTAGCATCCCTTCTCACGCTTCTTCTGGCAAGTTTCCTTTGAACCAAAAAAGTAGACAAATTTCCATGACCAACTCCAACAGAGAACCCTAAGCTGTGAAAGATTGAAGATTCCCTACTCATCTCCTATGAATTGAACAATTGTTCATCTTTTCATTCCCATGTTTAAGATCCTTCTATTCACACAGCATACGGAATCAAACCATCACTCATATCACTTCAAGCAATTAATACGCAGACACGAATTCACATCAGGAGATTTTCACAAGATTTTAAGGGCGTACGAAATCGAACGACAAATCAGAAAGCACGAAGCAATTTCGAGTACTTCCCACACAAATATGAAGCGTATTGAAAGGATCGTACCTGATTCCGCTGCAGAGGCGTCAAGATTCTATAAGCAAAGCACGTCTTTAGAATTTGCTTCCCTTTGTCCTCTCCCTTCGCTATCGCTTGCGTCTTCGGGTTAATCGGGTGGTTTATGAACCGATTGGCCCAACTCGTTTTTATTATTATTATTTCGTTGTTTCCATAGTTTTAAGCAGGGTTATACAACGCGATATGTTAGTCGGGTGATTTTTTTAGCAATTTAACTTCAGTTTGATACCCTGCCATAAATTTTTATCAGTTTCATACCCAAACCAAACATTTAATTTCAGTTTCATACAGATAAAATGTCCAAAATACCTCTAACTATTACTCAAATTTTCATCTCATGCCATTGGCTCAGAATTTGAAAGTAAGTGAAATGACAATAATACCCTTCATTGTTTAGGGTGTTAAACTGAAATTTTCAATAATTTTAAAACAAAATCAGTTTTTTTTATAAATTCAATTTTTATTTTCAAAAAATCAGATTTTAATTTTAAAAATACATAAAATAATTTTTTTTTTTATAAAAATCATTTTTTTATTAAAAACAGTTTTATTTTTTTAAAAAAATTAATTTTATTTATATTAAAAAAAACTCTGGAGCTCGCGAGTTCGTCTTCTCCGGCGTGGTCTCCGGCCACCCCTCCGCCGCCTCCTCCTCCCTCTTCCACGTCCTCCCCCTTCCACTCCCACGCCCCTCACCAGATTTGGTTCAGATCTGATTTGAACCAGATTTGAAACCAGCTCTATGGCTGAAAGTGTTCAAACAAACTCCCTCATCGATCTTTGGTTTTCAAGAATCAAAGCTCACTGACTTTCTGAGAAAGTTCAACTGGACTAACCAGCTCTGTAACCCAAAGCTTCTTGTCCAGACATTAGCGAAGCTAGATTGGATTCACTGTCACTAGTCCAATTCCACACTCCCAAATGAATCCCAGGTTCTATATCAGCTCGTATAAATTTGGTTCAGATCTGGTTCAAATTAGATCTGAACCAAATCTGGTGAGGGGCGTGGGAGTGGGAGGGGGGGACGTGGAAGAGGGAGGAGGAGGTGGCGGAGGTGGGCTGGCCGGGGACGACGACGGCGGCGGAGGGGTGGCCGGAGACCACGCCGGAGAAGACGAACTCGCGAGCTCCAGAATTTTTTTTAAAAATATAAATAAAATTAATTTTTTTAAAAATAAAACTGTTTTTAATAAAAAAAATGATTTTTATAAAAAAAAATTATTTTATGTATTTTTAAAATTAAAATCTGATTTTTTGAAAATAAAAATTGAATTTATTAAAAAAAACTGATTTTGTTTTAAAATTATTGAAATTTTCAGTTTAACACCCTAAACAATGAAGGGTATTATTGTCATTTCACTTACTTTCAAATTCTGAGCCAATGGCATGAGATGAAAATTTGAGTAATAGTTAGGGGTATTTTGGACATTTTACCCGGTTGGGTATGAAAGTGAAATTAAATGTTTGGTTTGGGTATGAAACTGATAAAAATTTATGCCAGGGTATCAAACTGAAGTTAAATGTTTGACAGGGTGGTAAAATGAAATTTTCCCTAGAAGTAAACTAGATAGATTAATGTCTGGATAGGCCTAGCGTTCAGGCTTGGTAACACGATGTCGACTTCTCACACTCGATTGCCAATAGAGTATTTGTATAAAACAGGGAAAAAATGCAAGCACAACCATTCATGCCTCGACTCGAAACTTGCTACATTACCTGAATGTTTGTCGATCTTGTACGGTGGCCTCGTAAAGTGTTGATATAAATATGTTAGTTATCCACGGAGCATCCCAAGAGTTGGAAGAGGACAGAGGTCGATACTAGCCAGTTTTGACAAGGACATGATAGTCTTCCTCATCAATTTCCCACTTTCTAATAAATCCTTATTGCACCTGGTGAGGCTATAGAGCAAAACTTGCCCTATCATTAAGGGATTTAGGAAATCAATACCAGAAACTATTAGAGGACCAACTCAACTAAAAGTTCAAGCTTATAGTCGAAGATCTAATTATAATTATATTCTAACATACGCCCTCACGGATAAGCCCGTTTACGGGTTTGGAGGTGAATTATTTAGAAGAGGAGATGTGCCCATAGAGAAGAGTGATAAAGGCTGGCCTATTTTTTGAAAATTTTGATAAATAGAGAAGAAATTAGAATTTTTGTAGTTAGTGGGGTTTGAACATGGGTCCATGAGGAATCAAGTACTGATACCATATTAAAAGACCAACTCAACTAAAAACTCAAGCAGATATAGAAGACTCGGCCACATTGGGCCCGATCCCATCACCAAAGTGAGGAGGCCTATAGTTGTATGGAACTGGTTGTTGGGCAAAGGCTGGAGGTGGGAGTGGAGCGAGCACATGGGGTCGGTTGATGGGAGCCAAAAGGGGTGGTCGTATCCTCTGCAGCCTCATACTCTGAGGTTTGGGTGGATTGTGGGAGGGAGGTCTAGGCATTTGATCTCGGGAATGCGATGGCGATCCAGTGAGCTGATGTACTATATTGCGAAAGTCATTTTTGCTAATATTGTAAACCTGAGGCTAAGGTTGTTGTCTAGCAGCAACTTGATTACCATTGTTGGTGTTGGTGTTGGTGTTGGGGTTAGTGTTATTAGCAAAATGGGCTGATGAAAAGGACTTTTCCTTATGTTCTTCCCCATCTTGTTGATCCCCAAATGCTCACTGCTCCTATTTGTGGAGTTATCCATAACTCACGATCCTACCCCCAAAATGACTTCATCAAATCCCCCGAATTTCAACAACAAACACCGGAATTCAAGCAAAGCCTCAAAAGATTAAAGCTCAATTTCTTCAAAAAAGCATCTTTGGAAAATTCTAAGATATCCAGAAAGTCCAACACCCCTTCAATGACTAACAAAGCTGGAAACAGATCCATTTCCCAAAACCGAAAAGCCAACAGCAGATACATCAAATTACTGTATGAGTAAAAATGTAATTCTCCCCAACCAAAACTAAAATCATGGTCCTAAATATTAAGTAACATAAACCAAACACATATATTCAGAAAGAGACTAAATTGAATCCCCAACTATAAAAATCCAATATTTAACCTAACAGGAACACCTTGATAGAGAAGAAGAGCACACACTACGGTGAAAGTAAAAACAGAGAACTGAAAGAGGGATAAGAAAATCATTGCGGTACAGTCGAAAGGAAAACCCCAAATCCCAATACAGATGGATCTATCAGAAACAAAACCCCTCTATGGTTGAAGCAAGATCAAGAACAAACGGGGGAAGAGATTAACGTGCGCCGGCGGGGGGGAGTCCACTGGAAAACAGAAACGAATTGTTTTTTATTCTGTAGAGAGGTGCGAGTGCGAGTTGATACCCTGTTAGAGAGCTAAATCAACTAAAACCTTAAGCGGATGGTTGAAGATCCATTAAGAAGATATATAAAGGTTGGCCCATTTTGGGCATATTTAAGAAATTGAGAAGAAATAAGAAATTTTTGTAAAGAGTGGGGTTCGAACCCCTGCCCGTGAGGTACCAAGCTCTGATTATATTCTAACACGCGCCCTTACTGAAAAACCCGTTTACGGGTTTTGGAGGTGAATTATTTAGAAGAGAGGATAAGCCCATTGATAAGAGATATAAAGGCTGGCCCATTTTTGGCATATTTAAGAAATTGAGAAGAAATAAGAAATCTTTGTAAAGAGTGGGGTTCGAACCACTGTCAGTGAGGTACCAAGCTCTGATACCATATTAGAGGACCAACTCAACTAAAAGCTCAAGCTTATAGTTGAAGATCCAATTATTGTTATATTCTAATAGAAACCACATAACAACAACACCATCCAACCGTGACTTCGTCTGGACTTTGTCTAGCCAAGTCGCGACCCGCTACTAATCCCTCAGTCCTTCGCCGTAGAGACATGACAACAACCCCTAAATTCCCATATAATAGGAATAGCCATTGGGGTTTCCGTAATCCCTAGCCGAGAGATGCAAAGTCGGCCTAAACGTACTCGTCGCATAAGGGGATTCAACATCCTCCTCCCCCGATTTCCTTATCCTTCCCGACACAACCCCGAATCTCCAATCTCCATCATAGAGACAAAGATGTGGTAGTTCTGATATCGGGCGAGTGAGGTCTAAACCAAGTTCTACAGAGCAAAGAACCACATACGAAAACACCAGGGGTGTCGAGTTCTCGACCGTATAAGCCATCCCCGATGAGTTTTTATTTTCCGGACCCCCCCTGAATCCCAATATCTAATGATACACTTCTGAGGAAAAGATTGCTTCAAAGGTCGATTCTTGCACCAAATCTTGTAGGGCGATGTAGATGGACATAATATGGAAAATTCTACAGAGGTGAGGTGAGACCGGTGACCATCAAAGCTCAGACTGATGATCTTCGATGCTTGGACCGGCAACCTTCGAAACTAGGTCTGGCAAGTTAGTTTACGGTTGAAGACTCAAAGCTTATACTATCAAGAAGATGTTGTGTTTTTTGTTTTTCAATCTAAATTTGAAGACGAGAAGATGGAAAAATGAAGTGATTTTTTGTTTTGATTTTGAATCTGAATCTGAATATGAAATGGAAAGATCTAGACTTTTTTTATTTTTTCTTCTGATTTTTTAATTGATGAAATATATTATTTTTAATTGATGTATTTATTATTAAATGAGGCTAATATAGTAATTTCCCTTATAAAATTCATAAGGTTTAAATAAGTAAGGGCAAAATAGTCATTTCACTCTCCACTAACTGGCACATGGTGTCACATGACTAGTATTATGTCCATTTTTATGCAACACTCTTACTTACCTTGAACCCGCAATCCAACGTCGACTTGACAACATCAAACTAGATGTAGATTTATGCAAACACGTCATACTTACGAAAAAACACCCCGCAACTCTCCAGAGGCCAATGGCCATAGACCTACCGCGACCAAAGCCTTACTTAGGCAAGAGAGATGCAAGGGAAATGACAATTTCCTTTAGCACATAGAGCGATACTTCAAAGACTACCATATGGTCGACGAGACCATGCAAATCCAGATCAATGCCAACTACTTCCGTGATACCGCCGTCGGATGGTAGAGGAAGAAACACCTTGAGATCGAACAAGGACAAACATCAATCTCCACCTAGAAGGAATTCACGATCGAGTTCAAATCTCAATTCTATCTTAAGAACGCTACCATGGAGGCTCAAAGACGTATGCGTAACTTGACCCAAAAAAATACTATCTGGGAATGTGTCAACAAATTTAGCTCACTTATGATCCGCCTACCAAACACGAGAGACGCCGACATGATATGCAATTCCCTCGACGGACTTCAACCCTGGGCTTAACAAGAACTTGTGCGACGCGGCATCAAAGACATACAATATGCCTTGAACTAAGCCGAGAAACTCATGGATTATGGAACGCCCGAAGAGGACCGGGCCAACAAAGACCCCGATAAGGAAGGACACTCCAAGACGAGAAAAAACCCAAACAGCGGGGGAATACCACGACCCTACTACCACATATGCAAAGGATTTCATTGGACAAATGAGTGTTCGAAGAAGGCAAGACTCACGACTACTTTAGAGCGATGACTACGTAGGGGAAGTTTCCACCTTAGGGACCCTAACCCTTAGAGCACTTACTCGGGGGACTCTCGAAAGTCGTAGATCTAAAAGGGAAAGACTTGGACTAGACGGAAGTCGGGAACACAACGTCAGGAAGAAAAGACAAGTGACTAGTCGACTTCGACAAAGAAATAGAAACCAAAGAGGAGAACCACAAACCCACAAAATGCCCAAGACCAAGGGAAGGAAGTGTCCCGAAAGGGATTATGTCACTATCATGCCCGACATTGGTCCAAATTGTGCCCCCAAAAGAGCACGAGCCAACCTCGACTCGAGGAAAACCACTCCCCATCCAAGATAAATAAGACAAGAAGAAATAGGAAAAATTACCCCGACAACCCCCCCCCCCCCCTCCTTCAAAGATAGTGGACTCAAACCTCTTACTCATACATGTAACGTTAAAGGGACTGAGGGTCTCCGGTATGGTGGATACTGGATCCTCCCACTGCTTCATTTGAGAAGAAAAGGCCAATCGCCTAGGTGTGCGAATAGAACCATCCGTCACTCTCTTCAAACCAGTAAACTCTACCCCGATACCAAAAAAAGTGGTTGTGAAGGGATTTTCCAACAACTTCGGAGAATGGAAAGGGGTTTTCGACCAGTACATTTCCCACATGGACGAATACAAAATCATCTTTGACATGAAATTCTTCTTAAGACACAAGGCCTTCCTCGTTCCCTATACTCGAACTTTTATCATCCAAGGGGACGGTGGAAACGTCCCAACCTTTGTTGAAGCTCACCCCATGCCAAAAGAACCATCAGACCTTAGACACCTAAATTTCTACACCTGATAACTAAGAAGGAAGCGACATCGCTCCCAAAATACCCCATCTCTAAAGGGACGAAAGAAGAAACCAAGACATGAGGCTCCTATAAATGATCACTCAAGAGATCCATCTCTCCGCTCGCATTCTCCAAGACTAGGAAATGAGGAGGATCATATGGACACCCCTCTTCTGAAGAGCTATTCGCCAATCTCAACCGAAGTCAAAGAATGGTCGTCATTATCCGATCTACGTATGTCCTCCACTATGAGGACGCTTGCGGATTAGGCGGGGGATAATGTGGCGTCTCGGGAGGTTTACTTAACCCACCAAGGTATCACACACCCGTTTTCGGCCCGAGTAGCCTGCAACACACCAAAGAGGTGCACCCTCTCTTGTCTCGCGTGACGGGTCGATGCATGTCTCATCGTACTACCCAAACATGTGTATATGGTTAGTTAATTCTATCTTTGTGTCTTTTGTGTCATCAGTTTTGAGGATTGTGCTTACCTCCTCCTGCATTGTGGTTTCTCTTAGTATGTACAGTCATCGGTTTTGAACTGGTGGGGTGTTCACCTATCCATGCTGGAGGATATGAAGGGGTTGTTCGGTAGGCGGGCACGACTAGTACCTAAGATAAATAGAAATGTTTGGCTCTTCGTGGCTATAGTGATCACTTGGGAGATTTGGTTGGATCAGAATCATCATGTTTTTATGGGGATTTTACTGAGGTCGAAATGCTACTAGTTAGAATTCAGGCTTCATTATTCTGTATTTGGTAGGCTTCGTCTTTACCTTTAATGAATGGTTTCGATGCCCAATGGTTTGTTGTAGAAAGACGGTTCAAGAAAGTTTGGATGTTGTGTGTGTGGCCTAAGGTGTCATTTTCTTTTCTTTTCCTATCTTCTAATGTCTTGTCAGCCCTTAGTTTTTTAGTTTGGTTATAGTTTAAATTTTACTTTGTTAGTTATTTTTATCAGAGAGAAATAAATTATAAATAAAGCTAGGACTATGAAGAGATAGAACCTATAACTCGAAAGGTCAAGGCCTACTAGAAAAACAGAAGAAAAAAACCCAACAAAACTAAGGACTCACCATCAAGTAACCCCGATAGGACTAGGAACCTACTGCTATAGTGATGACTTAAAGACGCTTCAATCTTCTTGAAGCCCTCCTCAGTTGAGCCTCTATAGCGGACCCCAAATCTCTCAGCAAATCTCGCTACATTTTGAGTAACACTCTCCCTTGTTCATCCATTGATCAATGATGAAGAGAATCCCGAGAAAGCATTATGTTGAGATGGTTGAGGAACATCACTGAAGTCAACATGGAGCGGATGAGGTGACCGACCTGACAACGGAACCAACGCCTGGTCCAACCTATAGTACAAGTCTGTCACAGAGGCCGTGTCCGTCTCCCCATCGTCCGAGTTCGCCTACTTGTCTGATGGGCCTAAAGACCCACCCATAACAACTAGCAAATCAGATCGAGAGGTGGCCTCTTTAGTAGCAAGAGAGGAGCACGAAACAGGAATAATATGGGGTTGAAGAGAAGGGGGCACGAACTACTCCTCCCACCACCTAAGTTCCCCGTGGCCAGTACCTAATAATGGGGATAGTAAGGGAGGGAGTCTACATGAATCGGTTCAAAAAGCATATTTACATTAAAGCTTGATCCTTGAGTGACAACCACTCATCTACCAACTGAAACATTCTGAACATGAACAAGAGCTAGAGTCCCGAACGACTGGGAAGACGTTAAGGAACAAAGGTGAATGGAAATAAGTTGTCCTAGTTCATAAACAACTGCGGCTATGCAATCCCAATTCCAACAAACAAAAGGGAGGTAATGGTATCTACAAAAAAACGCCTTCCATACAAACAATGATACGCACTGTCGAAAAAAAAGAAAAAACCAAGACTACAACACCTTCTAGTCAGATGCTGCTAGAGTAGTCACGAGTCTTTGGTGTTACTTTTGTTGAGAAGGTTATTTTGATGCCGAATCTTAATTGCGACTCGTTTTTTTCAGTTTCAGGCCTGCTTTTGCAAGTGCCTGTTCACCCCATTTTGGAAAACGGATAGTTTTATAAGAGCATATACAACGGAACGGTCCGGATCGCGGCTCATGTCCTGGCTCGTGCTGTTGCAGGACGCGAGTCGTCCCGTTGTGGGACGGCTTTTTCGCGTCCCGCGTCCCGCTAATCCGAGACTCGGGACGTGCGTCCCGGATCGCATGGTGCTCGGCACGTGTCCTTTTTTTAAATAAAAAAAATCAGATTTAACTAAATATGATTGGTCCACTCATCAAACGAGACCCTATACGAAACTTACCACTGTAGAACACAATTTATTTTGAGTCATTCATCCCACTGTTTTGTACAATCAACATCTAAGCTTCTAATTTAAACTCCCTAACCAAACCCTTCTATTCTACATGCTCTAAAACTTGACACGTCTGGAAAAACAAAGTAGAATACCATCCACTGCCCAATGAAATGAACCGAGTGAGTGACTAGAGTGGGTCCATGTTGTTACTGTATAACAGTTACTCAATAATATAATTGATTTAATGTTTCCACAATCCAAACGCTTTCCACTACCTGCACGTGAGGTTCTCTCTACCCTACTTAGGGTTTACTGTAGCAGCCGCCGCCGCCGCCGTCGGATACCGCCCCACCGCCAGCCACCGTCTCCGTCTCCTCCTTCATCGCTTGTAGCCTCTCCCTCCTCGTCGTTCCTATCAATCCGTACCAGCGCTATGGTTCTGCCCGTCTCTCGCCGCCATCAAGATGACCCTCACCCTAGGGCGCCATGGTCGTCGGACCTCCCTCCCCATCACCTCCCTCTCATGACCGGCCATCATCATCCCGTCACGTTTGACCACCCCAATCCGACACTGATCATGCATAATCGTGGGTGGTCCATGCATGGTGCGAATCACGATCCGATGTGGTCGCACCTGCCTATCGCCGCCAGCCACTACAGTCGCCGCCCCCTACCGGACTGGGACCAGAGGATCCAGCGTCAAGGGTTCTTTTATACGGGCCTGGCCCCCGTCCCCTCACCGGAGCACTATGCGGTCCCGGCATACCAATGGGACCCGCTGCATTATTTTTCATGGTCATCGGCGTACCAGCCGGGGTACGTTAACTCTGGGGTCGGGCTCCACCCTAGAATGGCTCCTCACTCTACGGGACAAGCAAACCCTACGAGGCTCGCGAACAATAGGGGACATGCAAACCCCGGAAATCGTGGTACTGCTGCTACGGTTTTGGACCCAATTCTAACGGTAGCCAAACACCATAGAGAGGAGGTCCCACGTCCAAACTCACACCCGAAGATCGGGGGCGAAGTGGAAGACACCTGACCCGAGATTTGGAGAGCTGAAGGACTGCACCTTGGCCCGCCGGGGGATACTGAGAGTCATCATGGCCATTGGACCAAGACCCAGGGTGATTAAGACGGGTCATAAACCGAAATCCATGATGCTGCCAACCAATACCGAGCAAGTACAGGAACGGGAAGTCAGCCCGGGGGACTACGATCCCCCGGGGGATGAATGATTCCCCAGGGCGGGGTGGGAAGGTCCGTCAGGGGCCTATACCCACAGACCCGGGACGACTACAGCCGGGAAGTCTCGGGGAATCCGCAATCAAGACTAGCTTTCATTTCAGCTTAGTTGGTTTAGGGCGAATAATGTTTTGGCTAGATAATTTATGTTCTGTTATTTACTTCTTTTTCGAAACGTTGGATCGAGGAACTCGTGAGTTCGGATCTGCGAAAAAAAGCAGACTATGTGTATGGAACCATGTGCGCCCGATGGGCCACGGCCGATCATGACAATAGCTGGTATCCGGGACTGTTAGGTCTCTCTTTGTGAGCATGATAATACTGCAATACAACTTCTTTCCCGTTTCAAAAAAAAATGATTGATTTGTTCTCCGCTACGACAAATCAGCCCTTTATAGTCCACGTGTCCAAGAACGTGCGGCAGAAAACGATCTCTGAATTCTGAGAAGTGAGAGAGGAGAGAAAGAAACAATCAGTTGGTTTAGTGGCGACGAAATCATAAGACAAAAAGAAACAGTATCCTCGTAGGCGTAGGTGGGATCAAATCAATCATATGAGCTTCCAAGATATCCAAGGTGGGCGGGCTGTGGGGAGTGGTCGGCAGGACCCAACCCAAGCCGTGGCCTCGGGCATCTTCCAGATCAACACCGCCGTCTCCACCTTCCACCGCCTCGTCAACACCCTCGGCACCCCCAAGGACACCCCCGACCTCCGCAACAAGCTGTCTCTCTTTAATTTCCTTCTCTCTCTCTCTCTCCATTGCTTTTTCATCTCATTATTTGCCTCTCTTTTCAATTCAATCGAATTTTCCATTAAATCTATTGAATCCATACTTTCCCCCTATTAACTATAGCCTAAAACATCAGCTAGTTTTTTGTTTGACAATTAACCCTTTATTCAATCAGTTAAATATGTACATTGCTTTGATCCTCATATCTACAGATAGATGGTTTCTCCTTGAGTTTTCTCATATTTGTTTTACTTGGCAGCCACAAGACAAGGTTACATATTGGGCAATTAGTAAAGGACACTTCGACCAGATTGAAAGAAGCTAGTGAAACAGATCATCATGATGGAATCAGTGTTAGTAAGCTCTGCTTAATCTCCAGTTTGTTTTATGGATAATGTTACAGTCGCATTTCCACAGTCTTTCGCACATTCCATCGAGTTTGAATCTATGAAACCCATAAAACCCGCCCACTGAGATAAGTGGGCGGTAAAGTGTCATTGAATAACTCTTTTCTCTATGTAGCGAATGATTCATTTCTCAAACACTCAAAAGCATTCCATAAAATGTTGACGTTTAAACCATTATCGTATGTACTTGCAGCCGAAGAAGAAGATTGCTGATGCTAAACTTGCGAAAGATTTCCAAGCAGTTCTCAACGAGTACCAGAAGGCCCAACGGCTTTCAGCTGAGAGGGAAACTGCATACACTCCATTTGTTCCACAAGCAGCTGTTCCGTCTAGGTAATCATTACAAGGGGCTACAACACTGCAAACTTATAATTTACCTTATTTTTCATTTCATTGCATTCACTTATTTTGTGTTTAATCGTAACTCTCACAGCAACGAGGCCAGTGATCTAGACGTTAATTATGGTAAGAGTCCAGAACAGCGTGCTCTTCTCATAGAACCTAAAAGGTGAGTTCTTTTCAACTTAAATCAGCAAAATGTGTAGAGTTACATTAGTATATAGTGGTTTTGGTAATATAAAATATTGGCTAATACATTACTATTTTTTGGTTGACTTGTGCCTAATCAAGTGTCTGATTTATGAGATAAAATTCTAAAAAATAATTTACATTTGAACACTTAACTATGCATGCCTCCTCTGTTTTTGTCTCTTTCTCTTAACTTAACCACTTATACTTATTCCTCTAACTGCAACCGTAATGTCGTACTATTTCGAGTAAGATCTCATCTTCAACCTTGATATAATTTATAAGGGATTTGGGTTAGATAGTTGCATAATAGCTCCTTTTCACCGATGCTCCAGACAGGAGGTTGTACTTTTGGATAACGAGATTGCCTTCAACGAGGCTATAATTGAAGAAAGAGACCAGGGCATAGAAGAAATTCATCATCAGATTGGTGAGGTGAATGAAATTTTCAAAGATCTTGCTGTTCTGGTGAATGACCAGGGAACTATGATCGGTAAATAATGTTCTGTACTGAAACTCACAATTATTTGTCTGATTCACCATCTGAATTGCCAGTCATGTCTATTTCACAGAGGACATAGGCACTCATGTTGATAACGCTCATGCTGCAACTGCGCAAGCAAAATCACAGCTTGCAAAAGCTTCAAAGTCACAAAAATCGAATTCATCTCTGGTAATTTCTCCTATGAGTAGTGTTCAAGTCAAAAGAATGTGAATTTGGGGACCTGTTGATATACTACATTCAACATGGTATTAGAGGTCGATTAGTATTAGGCCTGTGACCTGTTTGTGTTCCTCCCTATTATTTCTTGGTTACGAAAAACACTAGGTTCTGTCACATGTTTCGGATTGACTAAACTCGTATATTGATTCATTTATGCAGGTTTGCTTGCTGTTGGTGATATTTGGAATAGTTCTTCTGATAGTAATTGTAGTGCTTGCAGCGTAATCAGCGATCTGACCATAGAGCAGAAGAAGCGTTGAGAATAGGGATCTCTTGGCGCTTACTGGAGGTAGGCTGGTCGAGCTTTTGGTTTTGGAGGGTTCCATAATTTATTTGACGATTCTCTAATTTCGATACTCCTACTACATACTACAAGGAATAAAATGACTTTGTTTGTTTTGAAAATAGAAGAACAGAATAAACAAGGTAGGATTCTAGTCCAAGATCTTTAATTTTGTTTCAAGTGTTTAAAAATGCTACTTGTTTTGTATTATCCATGTTTATAACTTTGAAGTTTTTTATTTTCAGCTCTGTTATTTTGTTGATTTGATTTTATAGTCTTCTTTCGCTTATCCTGAATTTAATCTCTCTCTTTGTTCCCTCAGATCTTGTTCGGCATGGTTTTGATCCGATGGAGCTTCAACTATGTGGCTTGCCTTTGTGCACTGTGACGGCCTTTCAACGGGTTCGCAAGCATTGTTAGTGACTAGTTGTGGGATTTTAGGATTCAATTTGTTTGTGGCATCACATGGAAGATGTCTGTGTCGAGGTGATATATATATTAGACACTTGGAGTTGTGTTTGTGAAGAATAAATCAACTAAAGAAGTTGAAGCTTGTGAACCGTCCCATTTTCAAATTGTCTCTTATGAATCCAAAATTATGTTCCAACTGTTAGTATTTTTGATCAATTCTAAACACCAGGATTGTAAAACCCGTTTCGTTTCATTAGGGTTTTAATTCGCAAACCGAAAACCTTAAGGTAGTTTTTTTTTAAAAAAACAAGTGCAACAAAAAAAAATAAAATGAAAGGAGCAGGTCTGGACCAGGCCAGGCGCGCAGGCCCAACCCAGCCCAGCCACTCTCGGCCCAGTTGTCCCCTGAGGCCCAAAAGGGCCAGCCCAAGTCCCACCTATATAAGGTGGCATTAGGGTTTTGAAACCCTAATACCCACTCCCCTTCTTCGATCCACGCCGCCCCCACTCCTCTCCCGACCTCCTTCTTCTTCGTCCACGCCGTCGCCGGCCACACCACCGGCCTCCTTCCACCGGCCGTCCCTCTCTGTCCTCACCCAGTCCCGAACCCGACCTCACCCTCCGTGTTCCTCCTCCACGCCGCCGCCCTCCCACGACCACGCCGCCGGCCAGGATCTCTCCCTCACCGTCCGCTCCTTCTCCTCCGTCTGATTCTCCGACCACCGCCGCCCCCGTCTCCTTTCCCCGCTCCGTCCTGCCACACCGAGCCCCTCCTCCTCCCAGCCGCCCTCTTCTCCGCCCCTCACGCCGCCGCCGTCCAGATCCACCTCCGTCCCTCTCGATTCCGGCCGTCCCGAGCCCGAGCTCGGCCGTCCCCGACCATCCCGTCTCCCATCTCCTCGTCGCCGTCCGCACGGCCGGCAAGCTCAGCCGAGCCACCACCACCGCCCTCTCCCTCGTCCCGAGCCTCCATCACCGGTTCTCTCTCCGGCCGAGTCTCAGCGTCGCCGTTCAGATCTGGACACGAGCAGCCGTCCACCGCCGCCGTGCACCGCCCTTCCCTCCACGTGAGGTTCGTGCCTGGGGGTTTAGTCGCCGGCGAAGTATTCGCCGGCGGCCGGTTCTTTTTTCGTACCGTCGTCCCTTTTATTTTGTTTCAATTGGATCGGTGTTTGGTTGGAAACGTTGAATTGTATTGTAATTTCAGTAAAGAAGATAAAACGACTTTTGGAATAAAAATTCGATGTTTGCTTCTCGGACCAAAATGGTTAGATCTGAACTGGTTGGGAACGAATAAATTGAAATTGAAAAGAAAGAACCCTAAAACGAAAAATCAGTTTTGTTTAAAAGGGATTTAAATTGGAAAATGTTTTAAAATAAAAGAGAATTAAAATCAAATTGGGTTTTAAAAACGGTTTTAAATCGAGGAGTTGAGAATCAGATTTGTTAGGAAATAAACTTAATCGTCGGAAACAAAACTTGAGTTTTAGAAAATCGATTTAAGGGAACAATCAGATTTGATTTAAAATGGATCTTGGTCCGTTGAGCGTGGAACGAATAATCGGGCTGTTAAAATGGACTGCAATTCGGGTTTAAAAGGGAACAAAAGCAGACCGTTGAATCGGACCTCGGGACTCGTGCATTGGGACTGTGCCTCGCATGCACCGGTTTCGGTGCTCGGGTACTCCACCCGATTCACCGTGACCCCGCTTTTATCCCGCTCGAGTTTAAGGGACTACTGTCGGTTTTTAAAATGGTTTAATCGCGACCTTTAGATTAACCTGGGAACCGCCTCTAATTTATGGCTTTCTTGTTATCCTTAGCGTCCGGCTTCGATCGAAGTGAAGCCCGGAGGTAGCGAGCCAGAACGTCAGCAGCTAGGAAGCGTAGCGGTTGCTCTTCAGTTGAGGTAGGGAAAAGTAGCCGGATCTCGGCCCTGACTGGGGAAAGTTAACAGTAGAATTGCATGTGACACCGGGGTGTCGTGGGTTGAATAGGTTTATTTAAATATTAGAAAAGAATGCTACGGGAACTTGGTAATTATTAGAAAAGCATGCTACGGGAACTTGGTAATTATTAGAAAAGCATGATACGGAATCGTAGCAATTATTAGAAAAGCGTGATACGGGATTTTAGCGTTTAAGAGAAAAGCATGTGACACTTAGTAGTGTCGTAGGAACAGAGAACTTAGCGATAATCGTTTTACTGGAGGCATATGACCATGCCCGGAGGTTGATTGTGAACTTATCGATATTAGGAGTACTGGAGGCATATGACCATGCCCGGAGGTTGATTGTGAAACTGTTGATATTAGGACTGTTGGAGGCTTGGGTTAAGCAGGAGGTTGATTGTTTATTTTGGCGTCTTGGGTGGCCTTGAGAGCCCGTGCATTATTATGGTTGAGTCTTGGGTGGCCTTGAGAGCCCGTGTATTATTATTGTTGAGTCTTGGGTGGCCATGAGAGCCCGTGTTGTTAATCGTGTTTGGGTGGCCATGAGAGCCCGTACTTTACTGTTGGTGTTTTAGCTGGCTTACGAGTTAGAGTCTCGGTAAGTTGCAAGCGTGTTTTATTGTTGAGTTTTGGGTGGCCATGAGTGCCCGTGGGGTTGTTGAACCCGTGTCTTTACCTTTGGTGTTTTGGGTGGCCTTGAGAGCCCGTGTACTAAGGTTGGTGTCTTTGGCTGGCCTGATCGAGTTAGAGTCTCGGGGGGTTGCAAGCTCTCTTTAGCTGGCTTACGAGTTAGAGTCTCGGTAAGTTGCAAGCGTGTTTTATGGTTGGTGTCTTGGGAGGCCGTGAGTGCCTGTGGGGCTGTTGAGTCCGAGTTTTACGGTTGGTGTCTTGGTGGCCATGAGTGCATGTGAGTGTTGAACCTGTGTCGTTACTGGTTGTTGATTTTGCTTGTGATTGTGTTTGTGATTGTGGTTACCGGAGGTTGGGGGCCCGCTTCCTGAAACGGGGGTCCACGAGCACATGCGTCTGCATGTTCAGACGGGGTAGGGGGCCTGCCCGCCAATAAAGGGGTCCTGGCCGCGCGTGTGTGGTTTGGGTTTGTGAGCATACCTTGGCTGGCTTATGGGTTAGAGTCCCAGTAAGTTGCAGCATTTTCCGGATGGCTTATGGGTTAGAGTCCCAGTAAGTTGCAGCATTTTCCGGCTGGCTTATGGGTTAGAGTACCGGTAAGTTGCAGCATTCTTGGGTTGGCCTGACCGGGTTAGAGTCCCGGGAGGGCGTTCTTGGCAGCTGGTTTGCGATTCTTTGTGATCTTGTTTTGGTGTGCGATCCTTTGTGATCTTGGTTGGTGTGTGATCCCTTGTGATGCTGTTTGGTGTTGCGTACTTTCTTTTGAGTCCTTGGAAGAGGTCGTCAATCGTTGGGTCAGGTCTACTTTACGTGTCAGAGTGTTGAGTCGTTCGAGGAAGGTCATCGTGGGTGTTTGTTCAGTCAGAGTGCTTGGGTTGGGGATGGTTTCCCCGGTGTTGAGTCGTTGTTGGTGTTACTTGCTTTGCCTGCTAATTATGCCGTAGTCAGTCTGTTATCCGTGGTGGTGAGCGAACGCTCATCCCTAGCTGCTTTTCCTATAGGTACTGTTCGTGGGACGGACTAGGTGAGCTCTCGAAGCTTGTGGAGCTGGGAGCGGAGTCCGGGTTTTGTCTTTTGAGTCTAGTGACGGATACTGTGTACTTTGTCCACTTGTTAGGACGTGTTTTAAACTGTATTTATTATTTTGTTGAACAAATGGTACTTTTAAAGAGTTTAATGAAAACAGGTTTTCAAGTGTTTTTATGTTTTAAAATGTTTGCGTCCCTAGTTCGGTTTTACTGAAATTGGGGCGTGACAGCTTGGTATCAGAGCACGAGGTTTCACACCTCGGACTGCACGTCAATTAGGTGGGAGAGTCGAGTCAGTAGAGTCCCGTCGTGCGTGGGTACGCAAGTCGGAACTCGTGTGTAGACCCGTTAGGACTAGAGTCCTGTTTTTGTTATGTGCTTGTGCAGTACGGGGTTACTGGCACAGTGTTGTGTGTTG
This sequence comes from Erodium maritimum, assembly GCA_963921825.1. NCBI lineage: Eukaryota > Viridiplantae > Streptophyta > Magnoliopsida > Geraniales > Geraniaceae > Erodium > Erodium maritimum. The sequence goes on from OY997596.1 coordinate 34,862,050, forward strand.
CTGCGTGAATTGTTTCTAAACTGTCGCGACTCGACTCAGGGGCGCCCCTGTGGTCGAGCGTGACGGTGTTGATGTCAAGTGGGTACAATGTAGTTCGGGGACGCCTGGACCGGGTTGTAACTACCTGATGTCAAGAATTGAGGTTTTAATGAAGTGGAGAAAACTTTAAAAGAAATTTGAGTGTCTTGATTTTGTGTGACGCTGTGGGCGTTTGTGTTTGACTTCGTTTGGCCCTGTGGGCATAGTGTGATTGTTGTTGGTTGGCCCGGTGGGCGCTATTAGACTTTGGTTGGCCCGGTGGGCGGGTGTCGTCGTTGTTGTTGTTATGGGCACTTGGCCGGTTTTGCTTGTTCGTGGTTTAGTCGTTCGAGGAAGGTCATCGTGGGTGTTTGTTCAGTCAGAGTGCTTGGGTTGGGGATGGTTTCCCCGGTGTTGAGTCGTTGTTGGTGTTACTTGCTTTGCCTGCTAATTATGCCGTAGTCAGTCTGTTATCCGTGGTGGTTAGCGAACGCTCATCCCTAGCTGCTTTTCCTATAGGTACTGTTCGTGTGACGGACTAGGTGAGCTCTCGAAGCTTGTGGAGCTGGGAGCGGAGTCCGGGTTTTGTCTTTTGAGTCTAGTGACGGATACTGTGTACTTTGTCCACTTGTTAGGACGTGTTTTAAACTGTATTTATTATTTTGTTGAACAAATGGTACTTTTAAAGAGTTTAATGAAAACAGGTTTTCAAGTGTTTTTATGTTTTAAAATGTTCGCGTCCCTAGTTCGGTTTTACTGAAATTGGGGCGTGACAAGGATGAATTCAAGTAAGAGGAACATACAACTCAATTTCATTCAATCAGTTGCATTTTACATTTTTTCTAAACAAAAGAGAAAAACAAATAATATACGGCATACCTGGATTTATACTTTTATGTTTACTCTTGATTCTATCTTTCTTTTCTCTGTCATGTTCTCTGCGATGGTTCAGAGAGAGCTTTTTTTAATGGTCTCTCATATTTTGATACGTTAAAAAAATATTAATTAATTCATTATTTGGACTTAACCACTATCAAATTGGGTTTCCTTAATTAATTAGATGACAAGTAAAATGCAAAAATTCTCTCTCGCAACTTGAGAGCAAACTCTAGTCCTAGCCGCCGTATCCGTGCAACTATGGTGCTTTCGAGCCCTGTCCTCGATGCCGACGATATCGCTGACGTTACTGTTGCTCTCCCTGTCGGTTCTGTCATGGCGTCTCCGGTGCAGACTTTTCCCTCGAAGCCTGCGTCGTCTCCTCTTGTGAATCCTCCTCTGAAGGCCCGGCGCGGGAGGACGTCGAAGCAACCTCTACACGGTTTTTCTTCAGCGCCTCCCTCTCCTCCAGCACTATCTTTGCAACCGCCACTGAAACAGACATCGTTGTCCCCGCCTCCTTGGCCTCCACCGATAGGACGTCCCACGCGGCATCCCTTGGTTGCATCCTCCTCAAGCAACGCCCTTCCCCCCACCAAACCCTAGCCCCCCCCCCCCCCCCCCCAATTTGCCAAGACCTTGCTTTGGCTCTTCCTCTCCCGGGCGGCACGCTTTCTAGGGTTGTACCTTCACCATGTTCTACTCCGACCGGGGCCTTGGTTCCTCCTCTCACTGGCGAAGCGGGATCTAAGGTTGCCTCCTCTTCATGGCGCGAGCCTCTTCTCCCTATTGCTGTGTGGTCTAAGGTTGTGACTAACGTCAGCCGACGTGCCTCTGATTCTATCTGGGCGGCCCTCGCAACTCTGGGAGGATTATCGAGGGATCAATCAAGGCACTTTGGTCGGGACGAGTTCTCCCATTTAGGCAAGGGCGGGGAAACAGCCCCGCCAGGAGGAATGAAAAGCCGACAGAGCATCGGGGACTTGCCTTGGGAGGGGTCCCATGACGATGTTTAGCCTCCCGCCATCACCAATGTTGAGATCCTTTATGATTTTCGGTACCCCTCCCCCCTTTCTTATTTTGTCATTACCTATATGGCGTTCAAATACTGTCTGTGACGGTTCTAGTGAAAAAAGGTTCAGTGAGCCATTGCTCTTTCTGTCTGACCTTAGTGGCCCGGAAGTATGTTCCCTGGCGCATATCGATGTTCTGATATAAATTTTAATAAAAGTTCAACTTTCGCTCAAAAAAATTAGATGACAAGTACATGGGCCGCCAAATTGTATAATAATTAACAATCTCTCACGTGGCCAATGATACGACTTGATGATTCATCATTATTCAACCCACACGTGCACATATTGATTACGTAGAATCATTTTGTCATCTTTAATTGAATTTAATTAATAGGGATCAAGTTACTTAATCAACGAGATCCCTCCCATGTATCACACTATTAACATAATCCAAGTAAACAATATTGAAGGAATACTATAATCCTTAAATTTTCACATAGCAATCAATGTATACAACATGATGTGAAAATTAATGAATAAGAAAAACATGACTTCAATTGAATTGACATAAATTTGTGTCATGAATCTTTTTTTTTTTACTAAAAAGTGTAATATTATAGATTTAGAATTCAACTACATAAATGTGCGTCATGGAACATACTCCCTGACCACGAGGAAAGAACAGACATTGAACAAAGTGTTTGCAGTTCTTTGAAGTACTCGAACAGTCACTGACGGTATTGAAACGCCATAAAAGTAGGAAGGAAAGGTGGGGGATAAGAAGATGGTACTGGAAGTCCTGCTCCAAATCACAAGCGTGGATTACATCAGTAGTAGGAGGCAAGAATTCTGCCAAGGACACCTCCCAGAGCCAATCCCTAAAGCCTGATGAAGCTAACATTCCTTTTGGCGGGGCAGCTTGCCAACCCTCGCATGATCATCCCGGAGAGCATTAACAAAAGTCTTCTTTACTCCTCTAGTAGCAGCTCCTTCACTATCTCTATGCCCATGCAGAATGGGCATTGAAACTTCAGTGACCCTGCCACCAAAAATCTGGCCGGTCACCAAATTTTTCCAGTCGAGATCCAACTTCCTGGTCTGGGTGCTGACCCGAGTACTTGTATGGTTAGATATAGTGCTCGGGGAAACACACGGGCCCCCTCCTCGAGACGAGGAGCCCTTAGGTACAGTGCTCGAGGAAACATACCCCACAAGCGACACAGTGCTTTATGTTGGGGTCTCCGTCCAGTCCGTTACATAGGGCTTGGTCGGTTTCTCCTTGTGATACTCTAGAATGAAAGTACCGTATCTCGGTGTACCCAACAGCTCTCTCTCACAGTCCCACACAACATGACCGATTCGACCACAATTGAAGCAGAAGTTGGGAAGCTTGGAATATTTGAGCTCAATCCTTACTGGGTCTGAAAATTCTTTGAGCCGAAGAAGAAGACCCCGCTTAAGAGGATTCTCAATAAGATTTTAGAGCGCACCTTTACAGTACCTTCCCAGCACATCCCTCATTGGTCACAGGGGACGGCTACACAAACCCCTAGAGCGCCCCTGATCGTCTCCTCTATCGCCTTCGTTCGAACCAAGAGCGGGAGGCCTAGGCATGGACCTAGAGTTGTAGATGGTCCAATGCCTGAACGTTCCGAGCACAGGGATCCAATTCTCCGAGTAAGAGAGGACGCCCATCGAAGCACCAGGGATCGTTACCCTGAACCAAGTCTCGAGCTTCTGTCGTCTTGAAGTAGAAGCCAAACAAACCCTGGCCAAGATCCTTGACCACTAGGCCCTCCGTCGAACGCCCCCAAGCAGCAGTTATGATCTGAAGGATCATGTTCTTCCGGGGAGGATTTGGTTCCCAAAGCTTTCCCGCCAATCCAAACTGTTGTCGTGCAATGACAGCGGAGTTGGCAGGCGGTATGGGACCACCACCTCATCGTCTTCTTCAAGAGAGCAAGAAGAGAGCATGTCTTGTAGCGATGCTAGAGAAGCCTGAAGGTTCGTTAAGACCGGCGCCATGGGAGAAAGGGCTCCTCCGAGGAGAGGGTCAACTGGCCACGAGCCAACCCGGCCGATAAGGTGAGAATATAAGGGATGAGCAGGATCTTCTCCCTGTTAAGGAGCGAACGCCCCAAACCCAAAGCTTCTGTTGTTTCCCTCGGAAGCTCCTCAACCAGAGCTTTAGCACACGTCGGGCCCCGTTGAAGTAGAGGAGGGGACGATAGAGGCCCATCTTCATCCTGGAGAGCATGCGCAGATGGAGGAGGCATAATAGGGACTGCGCTGGTCAGAGGCAACGGAGGGAGGGATAGGTTTGGATTACTTGCGGGGGAGCAATCAACTTAACTCTAATAGGTCGACCCCAACGCGGTTTCTGAATAGGGGGCGAAGAAGAAGCTCCCATGGAGAAGGGCACCATGGTCGTAGAAAGGGTAATCATCAGGGGAAGCACCGACTGAAATGAAGGTTCTGAAGGAAGCCCACCTAGGATTTTATTGGGCTTCCTCCTGCGCCAGGCTTTTAAGGGCTGCGGCACCACAGGAGAAGACAGGGTCTTCAAGAGAGAAGACTGCACTAGAGACGCCATGACAAAGTCGAGAAGAAGAGAAACAATAGGGTCAACATTGTCGGTAACCAAGGCAGGGCTAAAAAGCTCCATTGTCGCAGAAGGCTAGGCGACTAAGGCTAGGATGTGCTCTCGATTAGCGAGAGAGATTTTATTTGTGTCATGAATCTAATACAAGTCGTACAATATTATTGTATACATATACATCATAATTATGTTTACTAGGACTTGCATGTAACACACGTTCTCTCAATATGACCATTAACAATCTTAGGAAGTAACCTTTTAGTCAACAGATCCACTACCATCAATTCTCTACCAATATGCTCGATCGACGCCTTTTGTTTTTACACTTCTTATTTTACTACCAAGTGCTTTAAATCCATGTGTTTTGAACCTTTAGAGTACTTATCATTTTCAGAGAAGAAGACAGATGCAGAGTTATCACAACAAATTCTCAACGACCTAGCAATATTATCGACAATGCTAAGGCATGAGAAAAAAATTCCGCAACCACGATGATTGGATAATGGCCTCAAAACACGCCACAAATTCTACCTCCATCATAGAAGTAGAAATAACAGACTACTTCCCACTCCTCCAAGAAACTGATCCTCCAGCTAACAAAAGTTATAGAGTAATCTTTCTCGTGTGGATACCGTTAGAGGGAGAACACTTAGACGTCTAAGGCTATCTTTTCACAGGTCCCTCTCTCAAATCACTTGATTCCAAAATACTCGATATTGACATAATTCCTTATTACATAATGTGTAAATTAGGGTTTATTAATACATGTTGATCTAGGCTATCATAGGACTACCGACAAGAATATAATTTTTTTTTATATCGTGTTAATGTAACATAATCTTACAAGTTCAATATCTTCTACAATATAGTGTACAAAGGATAGAAGATAAGCACATCGAAAGGTCTAAATTGAAAAACAAATGAATTTAACCTAGGTAATTAGTATCTAATAATATTTTAGATTATTATTCAATAATAAGTAATCTTACTTATAATCATATAGTTTGCAAATTGAACATGTTTTCTAGTGGAAAAAGATGTAATGCAAAGATTACAATACCTCGGAAGACCAGGCGACACGAGAATTATAGTTCCCTCACAATGACGTCTCTGCTTGTAGGGCTCTATTACCATTTTTGATGATTAACTTCCACCCTCATATTTGGGCGGTATTAAAACCCTTAACATTTAGAATTTTATGAGTTGCTTTACAATCGGAAGAAAAGAAAAGAAAACATATTATATGCTGCTAGTTTCCTCCTCGGAAAGGATGGTTTCAGCGGCCAAAGGATATCAATCAATACTGCTAATACCACAACGATTTCCAGATGTCTATTTAGTTCAGATTGAACATAGAAAACACAACTTGGTGGGGAATGAAAGCAATTAATCGACACCCAGATACAGAAATGAGTAGATAATAGAAAGAATGGCTCAGTCCTCAAGCACGATGAAGCTGGAAAAGACATACCGCTCCTTGGAGAAAGTTTTAGAGGAAGAGACAACAGATTGAATACACCAAACACAAATTGATGTGTGAATCAAAAATGGGTTAATTACATTTACCTATACTAACGTATACACGTATTACACATGCACACACTAACTTTTGAAAATTACACATACCTACCATAACTTTGACACTACATAACAACGTTAGTTTTTTTTACTAACTCTGTTATTTTTTTTTGATAAAATGACATAATTACCTTTGGTTAGTCCACAAAATTACAATAATCATTTTAAAATTAATATTAAATTATTATTTTTAAATACTTATTACATACTTTAAAAAATGATTTTTTAAAGAAAAATATATAAATAAATTCTGATTTTTTATAAATACTATTTTTTTAAAATACTATTTTTAGCATAATGTGGAACTAGTATTGATACGAGGTACTAGATACATTTAGACAAATACTAAAAAGACTGATATAACGTACGGAAAAGAAAAGGGGTGAGCCAGTGTCCTAAACCATAGGTGTGGGGCGCTCAACCCTGTAACAAAGTACCCGGCTATGCTAGGGAAGTTAAAAAGGATACAGACTCTTGCTTCTAGGATGATACTAAGGGGTTTCACCATATTTCATGACTCGACCTAACGCTCATGGATATAGTTAGTATGTAGGGTGCACGGGTAATCAGGGAGAACACCAAGAACTAGATAGGGGATTAGGGGTTCGGTGTTGCATCGAACATAGCAAAGAGGAGGGTGAGTCCCCCCACACACTCTGTTGCACAACTGGCCAATCATTTTCCTTGACGATTCCACTGTGCAGACCTCGCCTCTTTTTTCCCCAGAACGGCTTGTATCTTTTCCATCATGCGGGGATCCCAATCTTTGAGGAGCACATTTCGATTTTCCAATACCGGGGATGAGTTAGTTTCCGATACGAATCCTCCTTTTAAGGAACCATTATCAATCCAATTCAGCCACCCCGGACATCTTGCCACTTCTTCCACTCCAAAGGGTACCCTCTTGGGAATTGGGGATAACGACCATAAAGGAGCCCACAAGCTAAGTTCCCGATGATTCCTGCATGAGGTTCGTCGACGGTATGATACTTGATCACAGTGAGGGGCCCTGTCATTATCTATGCTTTGGCTGATCCTTGCGATCCACAATCGAGAACTCCGAGGTGTTGACTCCCCTCTAGTGTTTCAGATGTCAGATAAGGCGACAACCAACCATGTCCTACGAGGTTCCTATTGGGATCGATGGGGCGGTCCATCCCTTTTTCGAAGGCAGAGGGGAGGGGATCCTGAGTCGGCTCATGGATGGACGACGTTCCTATTGACACAGCCACTATCAGTGACCAACCAATGGCCACGTCAGTCCCGAAAAGGAGGAAATAGGGTGCACCAATTGGGAGTGGTTTTAGTATGACCCTTACTGGTTCATTGCCGTCCTCCAATGGAAAATAATAGGGTTGGACTCACTGGCCGGTGTGGAGGGTAGGAGGAGGGAAGCGGGATGGCTACGACGTCGGATGAAGGAAATGGAGGCTGAGATATCCGATAGTCTTTATGGATCGCAAGAGGTATTCGTTCCAGATCATGACTACTACTGGTTTGGCTTTGGCGTGGTGGAGAAGGGACCTGTGGACAAGACTTAGGGAGGCGGAGAAGGAGGAGAGGAGCCGGAGACGGTGGATGGTCGTGGTGGTGACTGGAGATCTGGAGGCAGCGTTGTTCACAACGAGAGAAGCCTTATTGGAAATAGTTTGGTTTTTCAAAAAATATTAATTAATTTCATAAAATCTGTTTTTAATTTTAATTTGTTATTATAAAATGTAATTAATTCATAATTAAAATCATTAATTCTTTAAAAAAATGTATTAATACTTTATTTAATTCGTTTTGAAATTTATATATATGTATTTAATTCTTTTTAGTGTTCAGTAAGTGAAGAATTTTATATTTTTACGAAAACTAAGAAAAGGAATAATTTGCGGGTGAAGGACACGATGATCTCAATTAATGGCATGTCATTTGTCAAAAGTACCAAGGTGGTTGGCCGTGAACCCGAGAGAATTTGGCCATCATCCAGATCGAATAGCGAATTAGAGAAGGAGATGAGAGGGTTGGAAATAAACGGTGAGGACATACATGAATTTTTTGAGTCATAAAAGTAACTAGTTGCACGGTTGAGCTCGTAAATTTAGAAAATGAAATAAGGAAGGATTTGTATGAAAGTTGAAGGATATGACACCCTGAATCCAATTGAATGAAGTTCGGTGCACAAAAACGTATCCAGCTTGGAAATGGGATCCCTTAATCGTTTGAGGATGAATGAGCACTATCGAGCCGATGGATGTCACTAGAGTTTCAAAAGAATTTTGGGTTCAAGCATCGAAAGGTACCGTAGATTCAAAAATTCCATGCAGATTCAACCAGAAACCCACATCTCAAGTACAATGAAACAAAAAATACAAATCGTCCCCATCTCGGCCTTTCCCATCAACCCATGAATCTGCATCCCTTCTTTCACCGAACGCACTCGAATTTGCATAATGAGCGGTTGGTAAGGTCATTGTCCTCGTAGATTAGCAATTCTTTTCTTCTCCTGCATGGTTCTTCTCGACGTCCAAAAACTCGTGAATCTGGCCGGCCACTAAACTGGGCAAGATGCATACCTGATTTACGAGGAAGAACATTAGCCATGGGTATTCAAATAAGATTTAGAAATTTAATAAAAAAATCATATATTATAATTAAATATTATTATTATATATATAATGAAATTGAAAGTGAAAAAGAAAAAGGAAAACACGATGAAAAACAAAGTGCAGTCAAATTAGGTTTGAGAGTCAACTAATGGTAGTTTCAGTATTTTGAAAAAGGGATTAGTAAAAAAGGACAGAATCAGATGGAAAAACTATCGGTGTTAAAAGTTGTCTAGGTTAGAGTTGTCTTGAGTAATTTTCAAACGCTAGTGTGTATGTGTTTTTTTTAATTGGAAAAATGTGTCTGTGTAATACGTGTATACATTAGTATAGGTAAATGTAACTAACCCTAAACAATTATTGAATACCTAGACATATAAGTTAAAAAAATAGATGAAATGTCTCAAACCTAAGGCTTGGTAAAGCTAGAGATAACTCGACACTCCACAAATAGTGTTTGAAAAGAAGAAGAGAGTCATCTAGGTGGAAACACTCCTTATTTAAAGACTCGAAGAGAAAAAAAGATGAAATGGTGAAGAAGAAAGTAACTATAGCAAATAACTAAAGGTTAATAGAGGAAAAGGAGAAGGGGTAGAGAAAAAAGTTGACATCAAATGAGTGAAAAATCAATGCTATCTAAGAAAAGTGGAGTAACAATCAAGAAGACCAAAACTTTAAGATAGATTGATGTTCTTGACTAATACTTTATCATATGGTTTTACATTTAACTCTTAATTATTTATTGTTTAGTTAATTATGTCACATATCCGGTTAAATATATTAGATCTCACAATCAGTGGAGAATAATTGGAGCAAATAAGGGTATGGCTCCTCTCTTCTCTACTTCCGACACTGCAACTTCTGGTCACTTCTCTCATTGTTTCCGATCCCGCCTACCGACCCATTATACTCCCAAGCTTGTATTAGATCTCTCCACATCCATTACCACTATGCTATGGAACGACAAAATCTAGAGACAGATCAAGCTGTGTCAGGATCCCGTCTCCAACCTCCGTTTGCCACTACCACAATCGGCATGCCCGAAGTTTAGGCACCCCCACCACCCCAATCTTCGCCACTGCCATCGTCGTTCCTGTCCTTCTCGGGCCACCGCCATCATCATCTCATCTAGGAGGACAGAGGGATGACGAACATCGACTTTACCTGGACCTCACATTCTAGAGTTCTTCGTGGAAGATATGATCAACCATTTTCCTATTCTCCCCGAGAGTGAGGGAAATGGTCGGTCCTACAGGAATGACCTATAGGGAGTAAGATGTAGGTTCCCCCTTGGCACACCGACGAATACCATAGTGGCTCAAGACCCGATACACTATCGACCCCAAAACTCTATGGAGTGGCCCCTCAATGTATGCCTGGCTGAATGGCAAAATTGCCCGGTCCTACGCCTATGGACACCACAAGACGATGATGGGGAACCCCCGACCATACCAACCCTTACATCTTATATGCCACCAACCGAACTATCTCATTATGGTTCACAACCTATTGGGTCCGCCAACCATTTGGATCCCTCCAAACGTTTTGATCCACACTATCAGGACGGAGAACTGTACTCAGCCATGAACTTGGATCCACTAGACAATAGCATATTTACTAAACTCCACACCCAAGCGGGATCTGCTATGCAAACCCGCTAGGGCCAATGAGTTGGGGGCCGAGCAACAAGGTATGTGTGGGGACACACACCTCGCCCTGTCTGAGTCAGTGCAAGGTCGACGACCTGATTCGCCCTCCCTTTGGTGTTCTCCATGGAAGCTCGCTTCCCCCCGTCGCTATATACTAAATGGTACGGGTCCTTTCAGGTTGAGTCAAGTGATAAGCACTATAGGTTGTACTTACGCAGCAACCAACATGAAAATTCTCCGTCATGGAGATCGACCTTCTTTATTTATCTTTGAAATAATCGAATATCTAGGCATAAGGTTAGCGTTTAAAATCTACAAAACATGACCTTTATCTTATCTTTTTCGTTTTCTGTTACTTCCATCTCTGTAATCTTCGAATTCTATTAATAAAGATTTCTTATATGTTCAAAAAGAAGAGAGAGTTAATTATGGCACATGAAAGTTAGTTCACATTTATGATTTCATATCACTAAAGTACAAAATCCGAGTGAAAAATTGAAAATTCAAGGAGTAAAAAACAGTTATGTTTTTAGGGTAAATTACAAATGCCTATTCCAAACTTGTAGCGTTTAACTGATATTTATCTTAAAGTTTTTTTTAACTAATATCTACTCAGATGTTTAGTTATATAACAAATAGCTCAAGCCGTCAATTACAATAACGAAAATACCCTCAACTACACTTCAATAATTATTTAAAAAAATATTTATATAAAAAATCACTTTTGTTATATATATATATATGTATGTAGGGGGACAATCGGGTACAAACCTTATTTCGGGTCAGAACGTAGAACTAATCTGGGCCATTGATTACCCAGATCGGATGGCCGCCGAAATTCAGGGGGGGTGGGGGTGATTGATTACGAAATCAATTACAAGATATGTATTAATTAAAAAGATATTAAAATATATGCATTAAATCTGGGCCATTAATTCTACGATCCAAGGGCCCAGATTGAAAGTTCTGCGTTCTGACGAAAGATACAAGTTTGTACCTAATTGTTATCCTATGTATGTATATATATATATATATATATATATATATATATATATATATATATGTATAGGATAGCTATCAGGTACAAACTTGTATCTTTCGTCAGAACGTAGAACTTTCAATCTGGGCCATTGGATCGTAAAATTAAAGGCCCAGATTTAATGCATATCTTTTAATATCTTTTTAATTAATGCATATCTTGTAATTGATTTCGTAATCAATCACCCCCTGAATTTCGGTGGCCATCCGATTTGGATAAGCAATGGTCCAGATTAGTTCTACGTTCTGACCCGAAACAAGGTTTGTACTCGATAGCCCCCCTATATATATATATATATAGAGAGAGAGAGAGAGAGAGGGAGAGAGAGAGAGAGAGGTGAAATCGGCTACAAACCACTCTTAACCTAAAAACTAGAGTACCAATCCTAGCCACAGACACTTAAGATCCAACATTCACCATGATGCCACATCATCACCCCAATTTCACCCAAATTCACGCCACTTTCATCATTTCTCACACAAGCAAGGGCATAATTGTAAAAGCATGGTGCCATGTGGACAAGTGTCCATTTTGTTCTTCACCAATTCACTAATTTAATATTTCCCGATTCGTTTGAACTTCGATTAGCTTCAAACTTGCGCCAATATTTTTATTCTTTCAAGGGCTTTAAATCAAAAAGGTATATCGGGGTGATAAAAATAATGTTGAGTGTTGATAAATCTTCACTAATAAATGTTTTATATCGGAGGTATCAAACTAGTGCTAAATGTTGATAAAAACATGTACCGAGGTGATAAAAACCATGTTCAATTTTGATAATAAGTGTGAAAACTAGAGTTTAGCGTTGATAAAAAAAACACGTGATGAGGTGATAAAAACATATGTAATTTAATGGTAAACATAGTGTTTAGTGGTGATAAAACTAGTGTTCATAAAAACACGTGATGAGGTGATAAAAATCATGTTCGGTTTTGGAAAATGAGGTGATAAAACTAGTGTCCAGTGTTGATAAAACCAGTGTAAAGTGTTGATGAAACCAATGTAAAGTGTTGATAAAAATTACCTAGATATAATTTTTTTTAAATCAGCCCCGAAATAATTCTTTTTTTCGTGCTTCAAAAAAAACATGTGATGTGGGTGATAAAACACACGAAATTTAATGATAAACCTAGTGTTTGGTGTTGATAAAACTAGTGTTCATAAAAAGCACGTGATGATGTGATAAAATCATGATCAATTTTGGAAATGAGGTGATAAACCCAGTGCAAAGTGTTGATAAAACCAGTGTAACAGTGTTGATAAAACCAGAGCAAAGTGTTGATAAAAATTACCCATGTATAATTTTTTTTTTGAAATCAACCCCAAAATAATTTTTTTTCGTGCTTCAAAATATATTCATGAGTGATCTTGATAGAAAGCCCTTGAAAACACAAAACTAATGACGCAAGTTTGAAGCCAATCGGAGTTCAAACGAAGTGAGAAAAATTAAATTAGTGAATTGGTAAAAAAAAATATGATAGTTTTACTAAAAAGCCCTTCCCACTTACTAAAAAATGCTGTTTTTTTTTGCAGTCAACAACTCAATTGTATCTCATCCCTCCATTCTTAACATAGATGGCTTAGATTGATTCTCTAGTTCTTAGGTTAAGACATGGTTTGTATTTGATTTCTCTCCTCTCTCTCTCTCTCTCTCTCTATATATATATATATATATATATATATATATATAATCTGGGCCATTGATTACCCATATCGGATGGCCACCGAAATTCAGGGGGGTGATTGATTACGAAATCAATTACAAGATATGCATTAAATCTAGGCCATTAATTCTACGATTCAAGGGCCCAGATTGATAGTTCTACGTTCTGACGAAAGATACAGGGGGGGGGGTGGTGATTGATTACGAAATCAATTACAAGATATACATTAATTAAAAAGATATTAAAAGATATGCATTAAATCTGGGCCATTAATTCTACGATCCAAGAGCCCAGATAGATAGTTCTACGTTCTGACGAAAGATATATATATATATATATATACTTATTATCTAATACAAACCATATGGTTTAATACAAACTAGGGACTATTTGTTACCATTGGATGAAAATATTTTGATGGTTGAGATTAAATACAACTATAATGGCATGAACTATAATTTTATTTAATTTCATCTTTTTTTTGACTTTTCAACTTTAATAAAGAACACATTTGTTATTTCAACACCTTAATTTACTCAACCCTAATTTTTTTTCCCCACTCACGCCCATAAACCCACAAAATCAGCAACCATTTCATTTTGCTCCTCTCTGAAAATTCATCACCGTTGGAACAGCGGAGGTATCGCCGAAGTCGCAACCTACTCATCCATCGATCTTGTCTCACCCAAGATGAGGTCTCTGTATACAGATCGGGAAGCACCGATGCTGCCTCGAGAAAGGTACATTCGTCAATCGTCTATCGCGCCGTTGAGTCCACCTCGCGTCGATCTTACTATGGTTTGCGCTTTCCTGATCGTGAGGTCCATTCCCATTCTATTTCGATTTTCTTTCTGGTTTTATTTTCAGCACTTGTTTTGATGATCGAAAAATGCATAGTGACGACGGTGGAGAGTGGAAGAAGCACTCTGCATTTCGATTGTGTACCCTGTTGTTCAAGTACTGTTATTGTCTCCAAATTTCCAAAGTTTGGTATCCATCTCAGATGTCTGGGTTCAATGTTATTGCAATTTCAATCCCTAGCTTTGTGTCAGCTATGAACGTGGAGGCCCTTGATGAACTTAGTTTATTTTTTTAATTGGGGTGGATCCTAAGTTTTTTGGCATGATTTTAAGCCTTTTTTTTGAATTAGAACAGAACATTCGTAGTTTAGTATACTCAACCGAACATGTAACAGGTTATGAACAGGAAAATGAATTGGAATATGAAGCACTATGAAACCACATGAAACACTATGTATGATTTTTCTCCCCATTGTTGTAATTTGCAGGTACAAATCGTTTCATTTGCAGGTCAAAAGTTTGTATTAGCTTTTCTCAATTTTCCGAGTAGTAACAAAATGTAATAATTGAATAATTGAATATTCTTAATTTGGTTATGGTTTTGTGAATGAAACATTGTTTCGTAAGGTTTTGTATTTTTTTTTGGGAAATGAAACATCAAGCCTAGTAAAATGAAACTATGAGTTTTGCCAAATGAAATATAGGATTTTATGAGATGAAACAATGAGTTCTACCAAATGAAACAATAAGTTGTTTCAAATGAAACATTGGGTTTTACAAATGGAATACAAGTTTTAGTGAAATGAAACAATGGGTTTAAACGAATGAAAATGAACATCAAATGAAACATTTAGTTTAGCGAAATGAAACAATGAGTTGTGTCAAATGAAACATTAAATTCAAACGAATGAAATTGAATACCAAGTGGAACATTCATTTCAATCAAATGAAACATTTAATTTACCTATTCTATACAACAGATGAAACAACCACTTTAATCAAATGAAATATTTAATTTATCTATTTTAGCGCTACAGTAATTATAGTAACCGTATAGTAAACAAAATCAAATTTAGGCTTTCCATTTAAAATGTCTAAAATACATTTAAATTTATTTTTATTTACATATATGCCATTAATGTGATGTTTTAATTTTATCCATTCACCTATTCTAATCCCATGGTCACGATTAGTCCCCAGTTTTCATTAAACAATTGGTTTTTAGTAGATAGTATCCTTATATATATATATATTAAATCACTTCAGTTTTATACAAAAAAAATACTATTTTAAAAATCATAGAGGGCATTTTCGTCATTTTGGCTGACAACTTGAGCTATTTGTTATATAACAAAACATCTGAGTAGGTATCAGTTAAAAAAACACTTTATGGTAGATATCAGTTAAATACTATAAATTTGAGGTAGGTATTTGTAATTTACCCATGTTTTGAGAAGGAAATTATATGTGGTTTGTACGCCGAACAGTTCAAAGCCCAGTGAATATGTGAACCCATGTGCTGTCCGTTAGGGATCGGGCCCAATTCATTTGGGACACTCTTGGGCCGCATTGCTCGGACTCGTGAAGACAGACACTGGGCAGTGGTAAAGGTAGTCAAAGCTGAATCGCCGAGTTAGGACCAGTGACTGCCAAGTATTTTGGCGCGAAAGAGGATGAGCTCGTCGGCGGCGATGGACCCAGACGGAGACTCTCCTGATCTCGTCTGTCAGATCGACAACGTTCAGGGTATGGTCGACGCCCTCACCGCCGTCCGGTGGAAACGCCATCAGGTATGCTCCTCTTTCTTCTTCATTTCGGCAACATAGGGTTCTCACACTGCTGTTGCTGTTGTGTTCTTCTGCGGGATTAGGACGCGCTCATCGAACTTTCAGAACACGGAGTTGTACTGATCGTGGAGGAAACGGGTTGCGTCCAGGCCAAAGTTTATCTGAAGCGCGAGGTACTCCCTTATAGCTTCTCTTCGAATCCCTAACTATCTGTTTGGTTGCTCTGAAAATGTTTCAATTTTCTATTGAATCAACTTTATGTTAACATGGTTTTGATTTCGTTTCTATGGAGTTTTAGCTTTTTGTTAGCTATGAATTCACTGCTCATGGAAGGCCTAGGTTTGGAGTGAGCTTGGGGATCCTTGTTGATTGCTTGAACACATTTTCAGTTCCCGGACACAAAAGCACGATTGAAATTCGGTATCCGGGGCCTGATATGCAGTTACTTCTCAAGTATGGTTCTCCAATTTGCTTGGGATGATTATAGCACATATTGTTTTATTAATTGCAATTGGTTAGATTATGCAGTTTGAAATAACGGAGACTTGAAACTGAGAAGATTGATGTGATTTCATGATTGTCCAGCATGAACGATTGTTTGTTTTCCCTTTCTTTGGATAATGTGTTGGTCAAGAATTCTGGTGTATGCATGTGCCAAGCTCTTATTTAAATCAATTTAGCCCCATTTATTGTTTTGGCTGATTCATGTGTAGCTAAGGATGCTTGTCCGTTGCAAATCATTGTTCATAGCACTGATACCATCATTTTATTCCCGCGTTCCTAGTTTCTTTGTTTGAATGAATTCTTGAAATGACGGTTCGTATTCTATGTGATGATTTGTTAGGTCAATTGATTCTCTGGATGCTTGCACATATGCGGAGATCAGGACAAGGATTCCAGACATGATTTCATGGGACTACAACTTTGAACCAGCAGGAAGCACCCCACTCAGTTTTACTGTTAAGGTATACAATTATTCGTTGATGGCAGTTGTGCTTATAGTGCTAATATCATTTAATTAAGGGTTGGCCTCTCCTCTATCATCTTGAGTTTAACCATAATAGTTGCATATGCATCATTTTCGCATGCTAAAAGACACACACACACACACACCGAAGAAGCATGATCATGTTCCTTTATTTATCTTTGACTATAGATATGATCCTCACAACATCTCCTGGTTAATTAATGGACTTCTAACACTTAATTTGATTCTTTTTTTTTTACTTATTTAAACTACTCCCTCTGTTTCAAGTTTTAGATCTTATTTGCTACTTTTTTCATGTCCAAATTTTAGTGTTTTAACTGTTCTGCCATTTGGCCTCATATGCTTCTATAATTAACTTGTGTTGAAGAGCTGGTATTGGTAATCCATTCTTAGTTCACTAACTAAAGTGGAATTGGAAAACTTATTTTAGGACTTGTGGAGTAGATTTTTTTTTTAAATGAAGAAAGAGCAAAGCAAAATACTCTCTGTGTGTGTAGAAAATGAAGAGTCAAAGTGGTACATATGTTCAAGGATTACACTTTAGAAAACATGAAAAATGTATTTTGTAAGATGTAATCATTGAACCTTTGTTTCTTGGTTGAAGTTGTTTGTTTGGTCTAAAAGATTTATAAACCTGTTATGCCAACTATTTTTTTTGAGACAGTAATCTGTAAAATTTGTAATTACAGTCTTCAGCATTGAAGGAAGCCATTGATGATCTTGAATGGCCAGGATCAAGCATCCAGATAACTCTACAACCAGCTCCTCCTGCGGTTATATTAAGAGGTGTAGGTCACGGAGACTTGCAGGTGCAGTTCGACTCTATTAAAGTGAATAGATAAACAACAACGAGCATTTCACTGGTTTTAAAGCCATATCATTTACCGCAGATTGACTTCATGTATTATGCAAATACTGATCTTCTGATAGCGTTTCAATGTGATCACCAAGCCTCATACAGGTATCCTTGAATGATGTTTTATTGGTAATGGCTTATCATTTCCTCTAATACAACCATGCTGCCTCTGGTCTGAGTAGGTATAAGTATAAATTTCTCCGAGCAACAACATCAAACATACCTGGCAGCGTCATTAAAGACAATAGAGGGAGCAAGCTGACGATTGGAAGAGGTGGGATGTTGAAAGTACAGCACCTGGTATCAGTGGCAAGACCATCTGCCGATTCTGGTGGTCATCAGCAGCCCAGTAGAATTGCTTATATTGAGTTCTTTGTCAAGCCTGAGGAAGATGAAAACACCATAGATGATTAATAGAGTATTATTCTATGGATTACCTGCTTCAATTTAAAACTTATATGCCACATATACAGCATTGCACTTGTTTCACACATGCCTACTATGTTTTCTTTCTGATATTGTATTCTGTCTAGGACCATAATAGAAGGATTTTTTTTTGGACATATAGGTATTGAATGCGACGTGAATCAAACACGCATCCTTCTGATCTGGAGTCAGACGCACTACCACTTCGACAACGGATACCATGTCGAAACAATGTTATCAAAACATTAAATGTCTGGTATTATTTTAACCCCAAAATACAAATATGAACTGGGAAGTTTGACAAAGTTTCCGTTTTGAGCTGTGAAGTATTAATTGTTTATTCCCCTTCACACATTCTTGTCACCAATGTGGGGTTTAATATACGAGGTGAAACTCACTATTTTTTAAGGGACTGTTGGTTGGCCCAACGTCACTAACACTTTCAGCGGTACCGTGTTAGTGATGTCCGTCCAAGCTTTAATTTCCTCAATACTTGGCTCTTTTTTGTGATTTTTATTTATTCAGAGTACATCATGGATTATATTATACAATGTGAAGCAATTCGTATTTAGGGTTCTGCGTTTCTTCTCTCCCCTTCCACCTTCCGCCGCTCATCGTTTTAGGCTCCTTTGTCTCTTTCCTCAAGTTCCCAACCGCTCATCGTTCTAGGCCCTTTTGGTCTGTTTTGACCAGCTTCGCCCTCGTGCTCCCTCTGCCATACTGAGTCCCGATGCTTTCTAAACGATCACCATCATTGTTGCGCCGCTTCTCACCCACGTGTTATCCTCCTCCATCTGTATCATATCACCGGCCCCACCTTGACAGTTTGTAAAACCAAATCGGCCAAAAAAAAGAAGTATCACCTGCCTCTCCTTACCCACGACTGACGTCACCAGTAGTTGTCCCTCCTCCATCCCCTCTGCCGGTGTCTTCTATGCTTGGCCTTGTTGTACCACAGTTAGGTACGTCTAAACGAGAATTCATGACCCCCATACTCTCTACACCCGAAGAGCGTCGACTCGAGGCCATGAGGTACCCCGATCCATCCCGGTCTCCTCCACAAAATCACGCGCACAAATCCTTCTCTCCACCACTGATCTGGCTTGGTATACCCATCAATGGTGAGGCCAATCACAGCTTAGCCTACCCCTTTCAAGGGGGAGGAAGTACCGGACTATCCCTCCAATCTCTTGGCTTGATTGACGGTGGCTCCATCGATAAGGAGTTTGGCCTGGCCACCGTACACGGCTGAAGATACCCCTCCAAAGTTCCCACTAAACAAATTCCACCGGTAGGATGAAACTGGATCGGAGATATCTCTTTCCTCTTCCAAGTTGGGAACAACCTATATAGGCCACCCCCACCGAAACATGCTGCTCATGATAGGGAAGAAATTATGGGGGCTTCTCAGCTACTTCCTCGGACGACCAAATTGTGGTTCCCCGCTCTGATGGTCTCGCCCTGCTAACGTCGGTACAAGTCCGACACCATCTTTCTCCTATTAAATGATGTTCTTCCTAAATGCCCGTTATACTTTCAAACGGCCCAAATTATTCGTCATAGTTATCTTTACCCCGAGTCAGATAATGATTGCTACGCATTACAACTAATTATCCATCCCTATGGAGACTATCCACCAACAGATTGTCCCTAAATTAGCCGGATATCTTGTCACGCCCCAAATCCGGTTTTGACCGGACTCGAGACGTGAACTTAAACAATAATTACTAAAGCAGTTTAATAAAGCAACAGGGTCTCAAAATAACAATTTAAAGCTCCGAAAATCCACACGAGTCACAACTCGATAAAAACACGTAGTAAAAGAGTTCAAAACAACAGTACGTCTCTAGACAAGCTAGCCTAGGACCCTAGGAAGCTCCCAAGCATCGAGCATCCAGCTAGTACGAATCCCGCTCAAGACCTGAAACACAACAAGATAAGGGGTGAGCTTTCGCTCAGTAGGAAAAATAGTCAAGGTTATGAACATCAGTTCAATACCACGAGTAACCGTCCAATTAGGGCATACTAGCAAAGCATAGCTAACAACAACGCCCACGGGACGAGTACCAACCCTCAAATTACTCTCGCAAGACCACAATCACACATAAGACAACGCACAAAGCCAACCAGCAAATACAGAACACACCGCATAACAACACATAACTTAGCACAACCGTTCCCAACATCACCGCCTATCATAGCTCATCCCGTTTATATCGTACCGGAACACGAAACATCGGTCCCGACATCTTCCCGTCACGTAGAATCAGGGTAACATCCCCGACCGGAAATCCCTCAGTCGGACGTCTTCCCGGCACACAGACTCGGGGCCTCACGCATACTGGACCGGCACATACCTCGGTCGTATGCCTTCCCGGACCACATAGCATCGGGGTAATGGTTAAACCGTCCTCGTCCTCGATACTCTACACCGGCATACTCTCTCAGTGTAAGTATCATGCCGGACCCACCTCCTCTTGGAACACACAACAAGAGAATAACACGCATCACAAAGCCATAGTTCGACCACGGTATACCAACCGAGCCAACTCACCATAACACACAAATCGGTCTATCATTCACCCGATCATATCACAACCAAGGATTCACATCACATCAAACACGGCACACTCGCCCACACATAGCCATAACATGCTACACCGAGTATATCTTAACATGTTTCTTAATCTTATTGACACTAAGTCACACATCATGCATCTCAATCAAAGATCATGGCATCAACCAACACGCAACCCTAAGGCTCGACATGACCATTCTACCAGCACGACAATTTCCCAATAATTGAAAGCGATTAAACTAGTGAATCACATCGTACATGCACACTAAGACTCGTCCGGTTATTAATTTAATTGAAAGCGGTTATTCAAGTGAATCACATCCTATATGCGAACTAGGACCTTTCCGGTTATTATTATTAACATACATGCATACTAGTAACTTTCCGTAATTAAACCGGTATTCGCTACGTTCCCTACCTCAAACGTAAACCGGTCTCAACTCCTAGTTGCTGACGACCTGGCTCGCTTCCCCTCCATCTTGTCACGAAGTCCAAACGTCTCCTCCTCCTCCAAGCTCGGGTCCAAGGTCTTGGATCACAAAACAAGTACTCGAATTAAGACTAATTCAGTTGCAATAAGGACGAGAAACAACTAAATTAAGCCCGAAAATCCAACATAGGCTAAGACGGGAAATGGGCCGGAAAGAGGCCCAATCCGAGTCTGTCACGGTTTGGGTCACGTATCCGTGGGCCGAACCGTCACGGTTCTCCTCACAGAATCGTGGCAGGCGCCGTCACGGTTCTCCTCGCGGAGCCGTGGCAGACGCCGTCACGGTTCTCCTCACGGAGCCGTGGCACACGTCGTCACGATTCTCGTCACGGAGCCGTGACGCGTTCCGTGACGATTCCTGTCACGGACCCGTGACAGTCTGTTACTGTTATCGTCTTCTTCCTCCAACTTCGGGTTTTCACGATTTTAACCCCCAAAACCTCCATTGATGACCTTCCAAAGCTCCAAAAACAGCTCCTAAACGTCTCTACTTCAAAACCCATCATGGGTGTTCATCAAAACTCCACAAAACCAAATTAAATTCATCGTCTACACTCCTTTTTCACCAAACAACATCATCCAATGTTCACAAACTCAAACCCAATCAATTTCTTCATCTTTTCCTCAAAACTCATGAATCAAAATTGATAGAAACGAAAATAGAAGATGTATTTACCTTGAGGATGAAGATTAGATGAAGAAACAAGGAAAAATGGGGAGATTTTGGTCACAAATAGGTTCAAGACCTCTCTTTTCTCCTCTTTTCTTCTCCAAGCTTTGAGAGCTTCTTCTTCTTTCCCTTTTGGTGAATTTCGGCCAACACTAAATGTTTGGGCTGAAATGCTCCCAATTTGGGTCATATACCCTAAAGGAAGAAACCCCAAACTACCCCATGCTCACATGTTTCCCAAGCCCATTCTTTTAGGGTTAAAATGGTCATTATGCCCTCCTTCTCACCCAAGCCAAAAGGGACACTTGTCCAAATGGGGACCACATCTCCTCTTAGAAAAACCAGCACAAAGGGTTTTAAATTAAATTAGTCTTAATTAAGCGAGGGTTGACCCGAAATTGACCGATGGTTGACTTTTCACAACTTACAGTCAATTGAAGGGAAACGGCCTAACTAAGCTAACCGTAACGACGACTAAGCTTTTTGGGCCCCGGAAAGGTCCCGAATGACTCCCAGAGTCATCGGTTGACTTTTTCGGCAAAAAGTCAACTTTCGTCAAAAACCTCCGGTTCGACCGGGATCAACCGGGGGCGGTTCTTACATATCTAGTTATAGGGTTAGCATCTGACACCTATGGGTCAAGATTCATGTCTCACCCTTTTATTTCAATTCTTTTTATTTCAGTTTTGTTTCGATCTTTTGTTTTTGGTTGAGTATGTAATAGGTTCACGATGATAAGGAAAACGTTAGGAAAAACTCTATGAAATATTGTCATATATGACTATTGAACTAAAAAACTAACCGTATACTTGTTATTTTTTCGAGTTTTTCCCAACGTTTTCTATCAATTCTAATGAAAAATTACTCATAACCTCCCTTAGTATCGTCGTATTTTCACATCACCCCCTTAACTATTTTTTTTACATTTATCCCCCCTAACTTTAGTTATTTTTGCACTTTAGTCCAACGTCATCCAAAAACAAACGAAAAAAAAACATGTGCAAGGGGGGTAAATGAAAAACATGTGCAAGGTCATTTGACGGAAAGTTAACGGCGTTGGACTAAAGTGAAAAAAAATGAAGTTAAGGGGGTAAATGAAAAAAAAAAAATAGTTAAGGGAGTATCTGAAAATAAGCCAATACTAAGGGAGGTTATGTGTAATTTTCCCATGTTAGTTTGTGGAATTACCTTAAGTCTACATGTCTGGTCTAATCAATTAATAAATCAGCAACCAGTTTTTAAACGATACAAATTAACTATTATTAATACCCGGTGGTGTCACTCCAAATTTGAAATACTTGATAATATGTTCACCACCCCAAGTCAAGTGCAAAGGTTGAAAAGCAATCCGATAATAAAAGTAGGCAACGAACAAGTGGAGTCGCATCACAGTGATGGGCAAGTTGGAGAATGGGGACAAAAGAAGCTTCTTCTTTAAATCATGACGAAGCAGCATTATTAATTGAAACTGAAATCTAGGGTCAAAACATATCATATTTATTTTTGTCCAATTTTACTGAAGAACATTATTTGGATATTCATTTAAGGTGGGTCGTCAAGACACCTGAAGGTCAACAGCAGACCAACCAAATGAATTGATTAATTTAACCTATAATTTAAGCTGATTAAGGACCATAATGTATCTATCTACACCTCTTGCACATATAGCCATCACATGGTGATAGTGATGCTTTGCTACTAAAATATGATTTTAATTAGTCAGTGGCTTGTGCTTCATAGACAAGTTATATGCCAACGACCTAAAGTGGATCTGAGGAAAATAAAAGGCAATAATTTTTTATGAATATCTCTTCATGGAGGAGAAATCTATTGAGAACCACTCTTAACATAGGAACTGTGAGAATCAATCGTAGCCACTATCACCTATGATCCAACAGTCATCAAAATGTCACATCATCACCCCAATCCAACCCCCATCCACGCAAATTTCATCTATTCTCACACAAGCAAGGGCATAATTGTAATAGCATGGTGCCATGTGGACAAGTGTCCATTTTTTTCTTCACCAATTCACTAATTTAATATTTCTCGATTCGTTTGAACTCCGATTAACTTCAAACTTGCGCCAATATTTTTCTTTTTTCAAGGGCTTTAAATCAAGATCACTCATGAATATATTTTGAAGCACGAAAATAAAAATTTATATCAAGGTGATAAAAATAATGTTGAGCGTTGATAAATATTCACTAATAAATGTTTTATATCGGAGTACCAAACTAGTGCTAAATGTTGATAAAAAACATGTAATGAGGTGATAAGAAACAAATAATGAGGTGATAAAAACCATTTTCATTTTTGATAATAAGTGTGATACACTAGAGTTTAACGTTGATAAAAAAAACTTGTGATGAGGTGATAAAAAACACGCAATTCAGTGATAAATCTAGTGTTTAGTGTTGATAAAACTGGTGTTCATATAAAGCCCGTGATGAGATGATAAAAATCATGATCAGTTTTGGAGAATGGGGTGATAAAACCATTGTAAAGTTTTGATAAAACCAGGGTAAAGTGTTGATAAACCTAGAGCAAAGTGTTGATAAAAATTACCCATATATAATTTCTTTAAAAATCAACCCCGAAATAATTTTTTTTTTCGTGCTTCAAAAAAACATGTGATGGGGGTGATAAAACACACATAATTTGAATGATAAACCTAGTGTTTAGTGTTGATAAAACTAGTGTTCATAAAAAGCACGCGATGAGGTGATAAAATCATGATCAGTTTTGGAAAATGAGGTGATAAAACCAGTGTAAAGTGTTGATAAAACCAATGTAAAAGTGTTGATAAATCCAGAGCAATGTGTTGATAAAAAATTACCCAGATTTTTTTTACAAAAAAAACAACCCCGAATTTTTTTTTCGTGCTTCAAAATATATTCATGACTGATCTTGAATGAAAGCCCTTAAAAAAACAAAACTAATGGCGCAAGTTTGAAGCCAATCGGAGTTCAAACGAAGCAGGAAAAATTAAATTAGTGAATTGGTTAAAAAAAAAATAATATGATAGTTTTACTAAAAAGCCCTTACCACTAACTAAAAAGTGTTGTTTTTTTGCAGTCAACAAGTCAACTACTCAAATGCATCTCATCCATCCATTCTTAAAATGGATGACTTAGATTGGTTCTCGCGGTTCCTACGTTAAAACATGGTTCTCACTAGATTTCTCCTCTCTCATCTTGCTATTTTTTTTATGAATATAGTGCAACTTTTATTAGAATGATAAATTACACCATAAAGATCTTACAGGAGTGGGATAGTAGAAAACATAAGAAATATATAAAAAAAGAAGACAAGAAGTTGTTTTGAGGACAGTTAAAACACTGTTTCTACTGGATGCTCGAACTAAATCAAGGAGGAATGTAGGGGTGGTTTCCTATTCGTACTGTGAGCAGCACTTGATTCTCAAGATATTTTTTCTGTCTCGACTTCAACTAGTCTGCGAAATAGATGTTCAAGGAGTAAACCAGGGAAAGAAGGAGGCTAGAAATCATGTGGATTCTATTATGTAGAGGTCGGGAAGTAGCTCCTCAGGAGCACCTTGTGGGGCCCTAAGGATATCATGATAAATAACGAGACTACTTCACATGCCTCGCATGTACCTTTCCAAGGCCAAATCCCTAATTTGGGTTGAAATGTGCATCCTTGTCATTCTCCATCTGATCCACGACTCATGGTCCCTTTTTGAAAGAGCGGGAGCGATTACTTTCATATTGATCAACAATATGCGAGTTCGGTTTCCTAGTGTTCTTTCTCGAAACAGAAAATGATGGGGAGTATGATGGCCTTGCGGACTAGGGGATCTTGTTGAGAGTGCTCTGATGGTTATACATCCATCGTCACCCAAATCCTACAAACCATGGGTCCGTCTCGTTTCGCCTCTTTGGTCTGGTGATCAACTACTGCCTCACCATGGCTCATACATACTCGAATATCCTGGTTGTGAATGGTGTGCCACAGAGATTGTTCTGGAGGGTACGAGTTCCATGCACGGGGAGAATAATCGGATATTATCTGGTTCTTTCTCTCGATCTACATCCTTTGGTTGTCCCAAGATGATAGGGGCTAACCTGGCGACTAATGTCGTACTGCCAGGGATGTCTACTCGGGGGTGTATCCCAATCGGACCGATCCAAAGGAGACATACAAAGAGAATCATAGGTCACCTCCCTAGGGTCAGAGACGTGCTGCAACGAGAACATCCTCCGGATGCGAGTGGGCCAGGCGGGGTAAGGAGATTCCTTTGCCTGTTCCCTGAGAAGGGCATCCATTTGAGGTCCAAATCATAGCCGTCCTCATTCAATCGTTGTAGTGATGGTGGGGGGCTCCCAAGTAGTCGACCCAGAGCATGGGAAGTACATGTGCCAGCGGGACTCCATTGCCAACTGTAGAAATAATAATTTGTTCTTATTCCACTTAATATGAGTATACATAGAGGCTAGATATATATACACAATTACATGACTCCTCAAGTACCCCATTAATGGTAAGATCATTAATGGGTGACTCTTAGACTTCTAGGATGATTAATAGGTGAACCTTAGTCTCCCACATTCATTACACTCCCCCTCAAGCTGATGCATAGATTTTAATCATGCCCAACTTGTTACAAAGATAATCAACCCGAGTGCCCGGAAGTGCTTTGGTGAACATATCTCCTAATTTTTCTCCGGTCTTTACATATGCGGTAGTAATCAAATTCTGCTTAAGCTTTTCACAGACGAAATGACAATCAATCTCAATATGCTTGGTTCGTTCATGAAATACGGGATTTGAGGCAATATGAATAGCAGCTTGATTATCACACCATAATTTTGATGGCATGGAGACTTTGTGTAAGAACACCCCCCCCCCCCCGGTCGAACCGGTGATTTTTGGCGAAGTTTGACTTTCGGCCGGAAAAGTCAACCGATGACTCCGGGAGTCATTCGGGACCTTTCCGGGACCCAAAAAGCTTAGCCGTCGTTACAGTTAGCTTAGTTGGGTCATTTCCTTTCAAATGACTGTCCTTGTGAAAAAGTCAACTTTCGGTCAACCGGAGATTATTTATCGACTAAACCTA
Organism: Erodium maritimum; assembly: GCA_963921825.1. NCBI lineage: Eukaryota > Viridiplantae > Streptophyta > Magnoliopsida > Geraniales > Geraniaceae > Erodium > Erodium maritimum. The sequence continues at coordinate 34,888,755 of OY997596.1, forward strand.
TTTTAATTAAAGGTGCTAGTTTTTATTAAGGGCAAGGTGGCCCCCACTAGGACACTTGTCCATAGTGGCTTGGAGGAGAAGAAATGAGTCTCTAATGACCCATTTGCCCCCATAAGTGCCAAAATAGAAGGAAGAAGCAAGGAGGAGCCTTTGGGTAATTACAACTATAGGTTAAAGGCAATTTTGGGTCACATTTTAGCTCATTTCTTGTTCTGGCCGAAAATTGCAAGGGAGAGAGAGGAAGAACAAGCTTCATAACTTGAGGAAGAAGAAAGGGAGAAAATGAGGCAACTTGGGACCATTTCTTCATCAAACCTTCTCCAAAACCTTTTAATCTTCATTATCTCATCATTCTAAAGGTAAGTAAACTCTCCCAATCTCATTTCAATTCATTTCAAGTTGTGGGTTTTTATGGGTTTTGCTAGAACTAGATGGGTTTTGCTTCCATGGTTGTTAGATGATGCTTTTTGTTGAAGAATAGTGAAGTTTTGGTTGGTTTTCATTAGTTTGTTGATGTTTGGAGGAAACCCATTATGGGTGTTGAAGTTTGGGAGTTTGGATGACTATTTTTGAGGTTTGATGATGGTAAAAATGGAGTTTTTGAAGTAGATTTTCGTAGAAGCGAAGTTGGGGAAGAAGGGGCTTGAGCCTGCCCAGATTTGGCACGGAAAGGGCTTGATTCCGGCCCTCTAAGCGGCACGGAACGGACTCGGTGCCGGCCCTCTGAGCGGCACGAAACGGGTCCCAGACCGGCCCTCTGAGTGGCACGCTCCGGATCCCAGACCAGCCCTCTGAGGGGCAAGGTCCGGGCCTGGTACCGGGCCTCTGAGGGGCACGGTCCGGGTCTGGTTCCGGGCCTCTGAGGGGGACGGTCCGGGCCGATTCCCAGATCCGTGGGCTGTCCGAATTGGGCCTAGTTCAGGCCCAATTTACCCTTTTTGGCCCAAGCTTTGTCATTAGGGGCACTTTAGTTAATTCACTTTAAAACCGACGTTGATTGTTTATTAATTATAGTATTAAATATTGATCCAAGACTTTGGACCCGAGCTTGGCAGAGGAGGAGACTTTGGGTTTTAGTGAAGTGACGAGGATGAAGCTAGCCAAGTCGTCCGCTGCTAGGTTGGATTTCTTGTGAGGTAGGGAAGAGTAGTAAACTCCACTTTTAATTTAAAGAATGCTAATAGTATGCATATAGGATGATTAATAACCAGACGAGTCTTAGTTTGCATGTAGGATGTGATTCAATAGAATAACCGCTTTCAGTTATGGGAATTGCCGTGCTGGTAGAATGGCCAGGTCGAGCCTTAGGATTGATTGTTGATTGTGCTTGATTGTAGTCTTTAGTCCTTAAACGTTGATGCATATCATCTTCTTGATTACTTTAAGAGTCATAACATGCTATATGAATGTGATACGAATGTTGTTCTTGATATGATTGATCGAGTGAATGTGATGAATGTGAATTGAATTGTTGTCTTGTGATATGATCGGGTGAGTGATAGACAGATGTGATATGCTCAGTAGGTTGTGCCGGTAAGTTGTTGATATGTGAGTTCGTTATATTGTGTTTGGTATACTATTGTGTGGTTTTGTTTGCGTACCCCGAGGAGTGTTTCTGGGAAGATACCTAGGCCGATGTGCGTTTCTGGTATGGTATATGATTGTGTACCCCGAGGGGGTAACTCCGGGAAGACATCTAGACCGATGTGTGTTTCCGGTATGATGTACGTTGTTTACCCCGATGTGCGTTTCCGGGAAGACGTCTAGGCCGATGTGCGTTTCCGGTATGACGTATGGTTATTTACCCCGAGGGGGTAGCTCCGGGAAGATATCTAGGCCGATGTGCTTTTCCGGTATTATATATTATTTTCCTTACCCCGATGTGCATTTCCGGGAAGATATCTAGACCGAGGGGGTATTCCGGTACGATATATTTTTATTGAGTTATACTTGTGATCGAATTGTCTTGAATACTTGTCTTATGTTGTGTGCTATTGGATCCGTTTAACGTTTATATCTATCTTAGTAGCTTTATGTTCCGTTGTTCGCATGTCTCTTCAGTTCAGTGTTTTTATCGATGTCGTGTTGTTTATGTTATTTTCTATTTGACTGTCAGTTTTGAGAAAGAGTTATCAATCGGTTATTTCTGGTAACGTAACGGAAGTCCCTTCCCTTTACTACTTTTTCCTACGCTCACCCCCTCTATTTTTACTGTTTTACAGGTTTCATTGATGAGTAGGCTTAGAGGTGGTCTCAGGGATCGGGAGCTCATATGGGTCCGGGTGGTTATTTATATCTGAGACGTACTTTCCTTTTTTCGTAGCAAACTTTGTTTTTCATTACTTGTCGGAGTTGAGCCTTTGACTCATAATTATATTTATCGGAGTTGTTATTTGGAACTAATTTCGAACATTTTATTGTTTAAGTTTACTTTTATTATATTTACTCTATTGTTGTTTTAGTTCACGTCTCGAGTCCGGTCAAAACCGGATTTGGGGCTTGACACTTTGAGATCGAGTTCTGAAAGTAGTTGATAGATCCACATAATCTCAGCAACCGAATGAGCCATGACTCTATACTCTGATTCTGCACTAGAACGTGAGACAACATTTTGTTTCTTACTTTTCCACGAGACTAAATTTCCTCCCACAAATACACAATATCCCGACGTGGATCGTCGATCAATCTTAGATCCTGCCCAATCTGCATTTGTGAAACATTCTATATTAGTATGATTGTGGTTCTGGTAAAGTAAACCTCGCCCTGGTGCTCCTTTTAGATATGCCGGAATATGTTCAAGAGCAGTCCAATGTTCAACATTAGGGGAGGACATAAACTGACTTACAATGCTTACTGAATATGCAGTACCGTAAGGTAGTTCAGTTTCCCCACAATTCTTCTGTACCTCTCTGGATTCTCAAATAGTTAACCTTCTTTCACGAGTTGCATATTTTGAGGAATGGGGTAGAACATGGCTTGACTCCTAGCTTCCCAGTTTCTGATAACAAATAAAACACATATTTTCTCTGAGATAAGAATATGCCTTTCTTGCTTCTTGATAGTTCTACTCCCAGAAAGTACTTCAAGACTCCCAAGTCTTTGGTATTAAACTGGCTGTGGAGAAAAGACTTCAAAGAAGAGATGCCCAAGTTATCGCTGCCAGTGATAACAGTGTCATCCACATATACGACTAGAAGAATAACACCTGCTGAAGATTTCCTGTAAAACACAGAATGATCGGATTTGCTCTTGTTCATTCCAAACTTTTCAACTACTTGGCTAAACTTTCCAAACAAAAATCGAGGACTCTTTTTGAGACCATATAATGATTTCCGAAGGTGACATACCAGTCCACACTCCCCCTGAGCAACAAAACCAGGAGGTTGCTCCATATAGACTTCCGCATGCAAGTCCCCGTGCAAGAAAGCATTTTGGATATCCTTTTGGTATAAAGGCCAATCATAAGTGGCTGCTAAAGAGATAAACAATCGCACAGAGGTCAGCTTAGCCACATGGGAGAAAGTTTTAGAGTAATCCACTCCATAAGTTTGAGAAAAGCTTTTGGCCACGAGTCGAGCCTTAAGGGGGGCTACAGAGCCATCAGAGTTAAATTTAATAGCAAACACCCACTTACAACCAATAGCCTTCTTCTCGGGAGGCAACATGATCAACTGCCAAGTACCATTCGCATCCAGTGCACTCATTTCTTCTATCATCACTGAACGCCAGCCAGGGTGGGATAGTGCCTCATTCACAATTTTAGGAATCGAGACTGAATCAATAGAGGCTATGAAGGAACATGTTGAAGGAGACAATTGATCATATGACATAAAGGAAGAGATAGGATACGTACATTGTCGTTTACCTTTGCGGAGGGCGATGGGGAGGTCGTCAGGATCTGGTGGCGAAGAGGAACTTGGCTCCGGACATGCAGCATGAGGTGCTTGACGATGGGAATAAATGTAACGGATAGGCAGTGGTGGTGGTGGGTCCGGAATAACAGATGGTGTCGGCGTGGTGGTGGGCAGTAAAACAGGAGGTGCTGGTACAATCGGTTCTCGATGAGAGATGTGGTAGATTAACAAGTCATCGATCTCCCCCTGTCTTGGAGTGTGAGGAATTGCCGAATAAAAGAAAGGAAAATGTTCCATAAAAGTGACATCAAAGGAGACAAGGTATCGATGAAGATTAGGACAATAACAACGATATCCTTTTTGTAACCGGGAATACCCCAAGAAAACACATTAATTTGTTCTTATTCCACTTAATCTGAATATACACAGAGACTAGATATATATACACAATTACATGACTCCTCAAGTACCCCATTAATGGCAGGATCATTAATGGGTGACTCTTAGACTTTTAGGACCATTAATAGGTGACCCTTAGTATCCCACATTCATTACACCAACCATGAAGAGAGTCATCCTAATCTCCTCTTCTTCTAGTTGGCGTGAGACTACGGGGTGGCATCAGAGGCAGATTATCCTCAATTGGTAGGTGAGTTCATGGTTCATGTGTGGTCAGTTCGTGGTGCGGGTGTGGTGAGTTCGTGGTGTGGGTGTGATCTATTGACGTGGGAGATCATGCCTTTGATTTGTGGAAGTGATTCACGGTCCCAAACATACCAACCGTGTGGTTGGGGGGCGACGCATATGGTGGCGCAAGGCAAAGAGAGCTATCGACGTGGGAGAAGGTGAAAGGGAAACCATGATGGGCCGGCGACGATGATAGAAGAAAGAGACATGAAGCAAGGTTGGAAAGGAGAGGCAAGAAAGAAAACCCAAATAGACCGAACGTTTTTATGGCATGAGTATACTCACCTTGCTGTCCTAAAATCTTTTTTTTGCAAATCATTATCTTAGTCTATATTTTTTATATTTATAACCACTCTAACAAAATATATTTTTTCAATTTACTCCACGTCAATAATTTTCTGTCAAATACACATAAAACGTCGACAATATTCCTAACTAATTGTCAAATTTTCAAAATCATGTCATTGCTTTTTCATAACTAAAAAAAATGATAAAATACCAATAACGTCATTCATTAACTTTCAAAATTTCAAAACATACCATTAGAATACTTATTATTATTATTGATAACATTTATTAATTTCTTAATCTTAATTAAACATTTAATCTTAGTGTTAAAACTTAATAATACCTTAATTAAATTTTCATACTTGCTTAATTTATTTTTAGTATACATTTCATTACTTGTTTTACTTTAATTTTTAATAATTATTTTAAAATTTTATTCTCCAAAATTCTTTCAATTAATTAATTTTTTATAATTTTTATTTTCTGTTTATTATTTAGGATTGATTCCTTGCACCCATTTCATTCACGTATCCTAAGTTTTGTCGGAAACGACCCAGACCATCAGACGGTTATCGTGAGAAATCAACCCAACCACCACTTATTGTCGCCACTCAAGTCCTAAGCTTGGCCTGAGCCAGACTTGGATCCTACAAGGTTCCAACCTTTACCAACCACATCCATCTGTACAAGCTGTAAGCCCGATTCCCAAACCAAAATTCCTCCAAAATATCAACAAAGATTCTATCTTCCATAACTTGATCTTATTCCTAAATGTATAAATCAAAGAATTCTATATCTGCACCCAATATAACCATATGCTCTAAACTATCAAAATAAACTAAAACCCTAATACTCAAATTCATTTTCCTAGAAATTCACGAAAAAAATATACAAACCAACCCAAAAGAGTCTATATCCTACAATTTCCCTGAACACAAAACCAACCAAAAATACAGAACCAATGCTACATAATCTCGTTGAAGTAGCAGAAGGCTTATGATCTTAGCAAGATCTTCTCTAGATCTGCAACCATGGAAGATCTGCGAAACCCAGGCTCCAACGACGATGTTGCTTCACAAAGAGCACAAGTTGCGAACCCACTAGGCTCAACTGAGCCAAACAACCAGGACTTCACTACACCAAAATGTCACATCATCGACTGAATTGAAAACGTTGGTCGTTGTTAAAAATTTCAACAACTACCGAAAATATTTTGGTCGTTTTTGAAACATCAACAACGACCAAAACAATTTTGGTCGTTATTGAAACTTCCAACAACGACCTTTATTTGATTTAGTCACGACTATCTCCGGCAAGCTCGAGTTCCCTTTGAGCTATTTGGTTTCGCTTGAACATGACTTGTTTTGGGCAGACTTGTATAGGTCTAAAGTTGGAGAGGAAAGTTGTCACGCCCCAAATTCAGTAGAACCGAACCTGGAGCGCGAACGTTAAGACAATAAAACATTTTCAAACCTTTTAAATAAATCACTTTAAAACCACCTTTTTGTTAATCAAAATAATAATTTACAACTCAAAAGTACGTCCCGACAAGCGGACAAAATACAAGGCGTACGTCGCTAGACTCAAAAAGGAAACCCGAACTCCCGCTCCTAGCTCTTCAAGTTTCGAGAGCTCACCTAGTCCGTCCCGCGACCAGTACCTATAGGAAAAGCAGCTAGGGGTGAGCGTTCGCTCACCACCACGGATAACAGACTGACTACGACATACTAGCAGACAATGCCAGTAACACCAAAAACAAACCCAACACAACCCGACTGACACACAAACAGTTACATTCCTTAACCAACTCAACACTCGGGCACGTAATGTAGACCCAACACAGCGGTTACGACTTCCACCAAAGACTCAAAAGATAACCACGCAACACCCAAGATCACAAAGGATCACACACCAAACAAGATCACAAAGGATCGCACTCCAGCCAGCTGCTCAGTGCCGGTTGCTAACCAGTTGGGCTCGAGCCTGCCCCACGCAACTTTACCGATCCCTGTCAGGCCAGGCGGTCGACCTTTTAGCGATATGTACCGAGCTATTTTTCCGATAGCTAGTCGGAAGGGGAGCAACCCTCCATCGCCGAAGAATGCTCAACCCGCCGATCCCTGTCAGACCAGGCTAGCCAAAGAATGCTCGACTTTGCCGATCCCTGTCAGGAAAGCCAGCCAACCTCCACGCAATCACAATCACAAACAAAGTTTAACAACCAGTAACAACATAGGTTCAACACTCCACATGCACTCATGGCCACCCAAGACACCAACAGTAAAACACGGGCTCAACAACCCCACATGCACTCATGGCCACCCAAGACACAACAACAGTAAAATACTGGTTCAACAACCCCACGGGCACTCATGGCCACCCAAGACACACCAACAGTAAAATACTGGTTCAACAACCCCACGGGCACTCATGGCCACCCAAGACACAAACAGTAAAGTACGGGCTCTCATGGCCACCCAAGACACGAACAGTAAAGTACGGGCTCTCATGGCCACCCAAGACACAAACTAAACAATCAACCTCCTGGCATAACCAAATGCCTCCAGTAAATCTAATATCGAAAGTTCACTGCTCCTACGACACTACTAAGTGTCACATGCATTTCTATTGTTCGATACGTTCTCGTATCATACGACACCACCCGGTGTCGTCTGCCTTTCTATTATTCGATAAACTTACTTAACCCACGACACCCAAGTGTCACATGCATTTCTACTGTTAACTTTCCCTAGTCAGGGCCGAGATCCGGCTACTTTTCCCTACCTCGTATGCTTTCCCCAAAAACTCACAAACAAGCTCCGGCGTGATCTCGATCACTCGCCTAGCTTTCCCTTTCCTCTGTCGGTGGCACGATCTAATAAGAACACACTTTTAAACACTTTTAAGCTTGCAGGCATAAACTGAATTTTAATAAACTTGACGCCCAAAAGTAACCCCGACAATGTTGATCACTCCCAAACTTCCCAATTACTCGACATTGTCGATAATGGACCCGGAAAGGCCCGTTTCGCCCGACCCGACGAATCTGCCCGGGATTGGAAAACGTCCTTCCGGGGATCCGAAAATTTCATTTTTGTTTCTACAATTCCTAATTATGTTCACATGTTCCAACTCACTTGGCGGAATCAATTTCCGATGCCCGAGCGTTCTAATTCCGCAATTAAAGTTTCTAACCACATTTTTTCGAATTTTCACGAATCACTTCCATAATTCCTTATTTCTCAATACAAGATCGATAAACCATAAAAGGAAAAATATTTAATCTTTTGTTACCGATAAGTCGATCCAATAAATCAACTCTACCAAAAATAAATCTTAGTTCCTTACTCCTCTCCCAACCACAATCAATTAAATCAAGAATTTATTCTTGGCTCTTGATATTTTGTTCTCTAATCAAAATACAGTGCCGAAATAAGGTGTTTTGGTTCTCCTACTCAAAGAGATAACCATGAGCCTTTAATGCTCACACCATCATCCCCAAAGAGAAAAAAAAAGAACAATTCCCTTTAGCTGTAAAATCAATAAATGGATGTAAAGCATTCACTGTTTCTTCCACAGTAATTAAGCAAAGAACACATCCTCTATTTATGTGTGACGCACGCAGATCAAGAAAGAACAGAGAGAGCTCAAACCTTAAGCTTCTCCTTCTTCACTCTCCTAGGCGTGAGCTCCTTGTTCAATGTGTGTCGCCGAAACCAAAAGGAAAATAAATTTCCCGTGTCCCCTTTCTCTCCTTTATCTTGTTCAAAATTCACCTAATACCACCACATATTTGACATGTGGCAAGTGGGTCCCACATCTTTTTGGAAAATATCTTCTAGATATTTTTTAATCAGATTTCCGAAATTCGGCCGTCTCGGGCCCCGAACGGGCACTTTTTCCAAGAAATTACGAAACTTCACGGGCTACTAGGAAACGGCTCAACTAAGACCGCTGCGACGACGGTTAAGCTTTTTGGATCCAAAACGAACCTCGAACGGACCAAAACGTCGCTCAGTTGACTTTTCTAGCAAAAAGTCAACCTTTCCCAAATTGATCAGAAAGTTGCCCTGAGTCCCCCGAAACTCACTTTGGTCGATATCGGGGTCAACTTAAGTCCAGTATGACCTTCGGGGTCAAATTTAGGTTCATTTAGGTGTCTGTCCAAATTTTTTAAATTTTCCTGTTTTTCGCCGATTTGACTGGCGTTGACCGGGAGCGGTTCTTACAATCTACCCCCTTAAGGGAATTTCGTCCGCGAAATTTAAAACAACACACTTCAGGAGTTGAACAGATCGGGGTACTTCGCGCGAACCTCGTCCTCGCGCTGCCGAGTCGACTCAGCCTCGTGGTGTCGCCACAACACCAGTTCTAAGCAGATAACCTTTCCGCGTAGGACCTGCTCTCGTGGATCCATTTCCCAAAACGGTTTCTCCTCATACTAGACATCACCTGCTATCTCGACATCTGCCCACTCAATGACGTGCGAGGGGTCCGCAGATACTTCCGCAACTGGGAAACGTGGATATTCCCAAGCTGCGGTGGCAGTGCACGTCGGCATGCAACTGCTCCCACTCCACTCAAGACCTCGAAAGGCCCGATACACCGCGGGGCTAACCTGCCTCCGCCGCGGTTGAAACGCACCAGTCCACCTTTCGGACTCACCTCCAAGGATACATGGTCACCGACTGCTGACTCGAGAGGTCGGCGCCGTCTGTCAGTATAGCTACTGCCGACTCTGCGCGGCCTTCAACCGCTCACGCTTCGGCACGACTAACTCAGCTGTCTCTCGGACCAGTTCTAGACCCAGTAAACTCTTATTCCTCACTTCTGCCCAGCACACGGGCGATCGACACGACCTACCATACAACGCTTCGAACGGTGCCATCCTGATACTGGCCTGAAAGCTGTTGTTGTAGGCGAACTCGGCTAATCGCTCACGAAATCCATCGTGACGTACACTCATTTCCACTGTGCAAACCGCAGTGGTTGCAATAATCCAGCGGGACGCTGTTGTTCGGCTCTCACCTGCTGACAAGTGAGGCACCGCGATACTAACTCCGGAGCCGCTCTCCGCATCCCGCTCCACTAGATATGCCGCCTGATGTCGCGCTCCTCTTAGTGCTACCCATGTGCACTGTCAAACGCGAATAGTGCGACTCTCGCAGATCGTCGCCCCCACCGTTACACGGTATGAACAAACCTCCACGATACGTAACTCCCAATTAGCACGACGATCTCAGCCCTCAGCGTCAACACCGCCGGAAACTCTCTCCCGGATCTCTGTCGTCTCGACATCCACCGACTGTGCCTCTATCCCCCGGCCAAGCAGTGAGGGCTGGGCCACCAATGAGCACATGGCCACGCCACCAGTAACCTCCTCTAGTTCAAGCCCGAACGTGCCCAGTTCCCCCATCATGTCCCATTCTCGGACTGATATGCTAGCAAGGCCCAGAACTGACTTTCTACTCAGGGTGTCGGCGACCACATTCGCCTTACCCGGATGGTAGAGTAGCTCAAAGTCGTACTCCTCAAGTAGCTCCATCCATCGCCGCTGGCGCATGTTCATGTATCTTTGGGAAATGATGTACTTAAGGCTCTTGTGACCCGAGAACACCTGAAATATCTCGCCATACAAATAATACCGCCAGCCTTTCAGCGCGAACACCAATGCTGCTAACTCCAGGTCATGGGTAGGATAGTTGCGCTCGTGTGTCTTCAACTGCCTGGAGCAATAAGCAACAACTCTACCCAACTGCATCAGTACACAGTCCAGTCCTTCCCCAGACGCGTCACAATAGACCTCATACCCGACCCCACGCTCTAGCACTATCAACACTGCAGCGGTAGTCAGACGAGCATTCAGCTCCATGAACGTACGTTCACAATCCTCTGTCCACACAAACCCGACTCCCTTGCGTGTCAAAAGAGTCATAGGCGCGGCTAGACGCGCAAATTCCTAGACCAACCGCCGATAATATCCTGTCAGCCCCAAGAAGCTGCGGATCTCGAAGACGCTCGTGGGCCGCGCCCACTTTGAAACCGCGTCGATCTTCGCCGGATCGACCAATATACCGTCACGGGACACAACGTGACCGAGGACTCTAACCTCAGCGAGCCAAGACTCGCACTTCTCCAGGTTGGCGTATAGCTGACGTGTGCGCAACAGGGTCAGAACACCCCTCAGATGTTCCTCACGCGCCGCCTCGTTCTGCGAGTAGATCAAGATGTCGTCCACAAACCCCACCACAAATTTATCTAAGAACGGCCGGGATATACTGTTCATCAGATCCATGAACGTTGCAGGTGCGCTCGTTAGTCCAACTGGCATCACCAAGAACTCGTAATGCCCATAGCCTGTCCGGACTGCAATCTTTGCGATGTCCCCCTCTCGGACTCGCAACTGGTAATATCTAGATTGCAGGTCGATCTTCGAGAAGCACGTCGACCCTATCAATTGGTCGAACAAGTCGTCAATTCTCGGCATCGGGTATCGGTTCTTCACCGTAACCCGGTTCAGTTTCCGGTAGTCCATACACATCTGAATCTCTTCACTCTTCTTCTTCACGAAGAGTGCTGGCGCTCCCCACGGCGATGTGCTCGGCCGGATAGACCCCTTCTCCCGAAGTTCCTCGAGCTGACGCTTCAGCTCGGTCAACTCGGTTGGCACGAACCTGTAAGGCGCCATCGATATCGCTGCCGTCCCCGACACCAGATCAATCCCGAACTCCATCTCACGAACTGGTGGCAACCCGCTCAACTCCTCAGGAAAGACCTCGGGAAACTCACACACCAGTCGCGGTAACTCTCGGCTCTGCACGACCAATACTTCCTCCACTGCGGTTAATGACGACATGAGGACTCCGCTCTTACTGCCCAGAATACACGAACCTTCCGTGTTGCCTGTTGACACCGTCACTCGTCGCCAGTAAGAGTCGATATTGGCTCGGTTCTTCGCCGGCCAATCCATTCTCAGAATCACGTCAAAGGCTGTCATTTCGTAAGTATCCTTCCCACGGATACACGCACAAGCTCAGTCGCTGCCGAACCTCGCGGAACCTCGCGGTCTCTCTAAGACCTCGCTCCTCTACCGTCGTTGTGCCTACCAACTCCGAACACACCCGAATCCTCGGGGTGAGGACTCGATCCAGCATCAGGGATCTTAAGCCCTCTCTCGAACCTCCTGTATCGGTTCGCTTCTCTAACTCCGTAGGCACGACAGACCCTGGTCCACACCACATCACCCCCAACCGGCGGCGGTTCTTACAAAAGTGAGATAATGGATTAGGGTACTAAGGAATGAAGGGAACTGATTAGGGTATTAAGAAGAACAAGAGCACATTTGGTATTTTTTGAAATAAATTGTCATGTTCTAGACATATGATCATTTTCCGTCTAATTTCGGACGAATATTAGTGATTTGAAAAACTATTTCGTTTGAATGGCCAAAAGAACAAGAAAAAAAGCCATGGTACTAATTTTCATATAAATTTTTTAGGGCAGCGAGCTGAAATTATCCCTACGTTTTTATTAAGTTAAACTTGTCTTTTTTTATTATCGATAGGGATATCAACTATTATTATCAAATCAATATGTTTGGTCGTAATTTGTTACTAAGTATTAATATAAAAAAAATGATAGATAGACGAATGAGTTATTACATGATTTGGTAAATATATTATGTAGGAAAACCTGAGGAGACATCTATTAAACCATTCCTAAGTTAAGAACCATGAGAACCAATCCAAGAAATATACACCTAAGATCCAACATTTACCATGGTGACGTATCATCATCCAAAAACACAACAAAACACCATACTTCTCATCCTCACTCACACAGGCAAGAGCATAAGTTGTAACTCACATATGAATCAAACACCAATTTATGGTATATTTTAGGTTTTTTTTGTACTGTAGCATAGCGACATCTAGTTGATAAAAGTAGTGTTACGCGTTTATGATTTATTTGCATACAGGTGCTAATAATCTATTTTTTGTAAGGTTCACAGAACATATAACATAGTTTGAGGTGATAAAAACATGTATTCAGAAGTGATAAAAATGCATGACAGGTATGATTATATTTGTTAAACTTTAATATGGTGATAAAGACATGTGATGAAGTAATTAAAACAAGGGTAATTTTCATCTCACTACCCTAACTATTTTTTTTTCATCTCATTATTCTAACTCTATTTTTTGCCATCTCAGTATCCTAGAATTGGATTTGTTTTATGCCATCTCAATATTCTAACTCTATTTTTTGCCATCTCATTGTAACTGGTTGATTTGATTTATGTTTCATTCTCAAGGATCTGTTTAGTGGGTTAGGTTCAAGGATACAAGTTTGGTCTAGAAAATTTGAATTCATAGGATAGTAAAGAGAAACTATGGGTTGATTTGTCATTCAGGGTTTAGGTGTTATGATTTGGGGAATTACTGATCATTATGGTTTTGATTTGTGATTGATGTGGTAAATTAATACAATTCATATTCTGATAGATTTATGTAATTAAGGATGATGATTTTGTGTAATTGAGGATGTGTGATGTAGTGTTATTTTGGAACCAGTAGGTATTGGTATTTACGATGAGAAGCTTTAATATTGAGATAGATTTATGTAATTGAGGATGATAATATTTTTGGAATTGAGGATGTGTGATGTAGTGTAATTTAGAACCATTAGGTATTGATACTTACGATGAGAAGCATTGATATGTTGAATTCATGTGTGACTTTTGGTATTGGTAGAAGAGTTGAGTCATTTTAGGAATCAAAACAGATAATGAGGCATTGATGAGAACCATTGATATTTCGAATTGCTACCTGAGTTGAGAATTGCTTGAATTAATTAGTGAATTGAAATGTTGAATTTGCTTTGTGAATTGGTTGAACTGTAATTACTGTGTATTGAATAGATGTTTGTTTTTGTGAATGTCGAAATGAGTTTGCAGGATGGGAAAAAGAAATAAAACACATTTCTATTCGAGACTCAATTTTTTGGTCGCCCCCGATCCGTCTCAGCAACCATCAGAATCAGTTGGCACCCCCTTCGCCTCCTCACAATCAACAACAACATGCGCACCCTCATTTCGACGGTTAAGAGATTGTGATAGCCTTGTTGATAACATTTGTGAGTCAGCATCCACAACAAACAATCGTGCCAATGCCTCAAACATTCGTTTCCCTGAGCATGTAGAGGATGATGAAGATGTCGCTGCCATGGTGGATGGATGAGAGTCACAACCTCCCATAGTCGCAACCTCCCATAAAGAAAGAGAAAACCGAGAAAAAAAGGTCTGATTACGAACAAAAACCTCCACCATAGGCTGAAGGACATGATAGGGGAAGATGGAAAATTTTTATTGGGGCATGACGGGAAAGGCTTCACAGGGACTCTTGAATGCAAAGATGTCGTGCGCACTGTTAGCTCCATAATACGAAATTACATCCTAATGCACAAGCCACAATTTTCAGATTTGGATGAATGCGATAAGGAACTTTTGTTTTTTCAGTTTGATGTAAGTACATTACCTTTTTGTTCTCATTTGTGTATTTATATAGGTTTCATATATAATTACTAATGTGTTGTCTTTACTCAGATTTTGTACAAGTTCACTTGCGGGCCACACCATTTCAAACTTCTGGATTTTATCATAGAAAAGGTCTCCAGCTATTACAGAGAGTTCAAGCATGACATCAGGAAATGGATGGAGAAATGTGAGCTGAAGCACACAACCCCCGAGAACCCGAATCCCGAGGTACCAATGTCGTTCGAGTTACTTCACCCCGAAGACCAATTCCTATGGCTTTGTGGACACTTCATATCGGATAAATTCATGGTAAGAAATCTCCTACACATTTTGGGAATGTTTTCTTTGTATTTTTTTAAATAAATTTTGTTCTTGCAATTAACACAATTTCATATAATGTAGAAGTGGAGCGAATGTGGAAGGGCATCTCGTGCAAAGAACAAGCATGCTCACCATGTGGGTAGTATGACACTCGAGGAACGAGCCAAACTTTACCTTGCACGATCCTCCCTACTTCCACATTGTGACGCCTACATCGAGGTTTACTACAAGGAAAATGACCTCAACGAGCACAACAAAAAACGAGTGGTATATATTGTTTTCATTGCATTTTGTAGCTATGTGAATGTAGTTGTGGGTTATTCTATTACGTTTTGTCCAGTATCATTAAAACTTCATGTTTGTATCTCAGATAAATGCCAAAGCAATTGTGGAGGCGGCCCGGAAAGGTTATAGGAGTCACAGGTGACCGATTGCGATGATTCATCCCCTACTATCCCCAAGACATTAACTATGAAGGAAGAGCTCTCCTCATCGAGAAAATATTGGATAAGTAATAGAAGGGCAGATTGTAATTCAGCCTCAAGAAGGCGGCGAAGCTCTCAACGATGAGGGAGGTGGAAGGCGGTGGCTGCTCTATTGCGAGATCTTTAAGCTCCTATGAGGAGATAAAAGACTTGAAGACTCGCATTGCGGACCAAAAGACCATGTTTGAGCAACAACTAAAGGATCAGCGCAAATTGATAGAGGATCAGCGCAAAGAACTAGAGGAAAAGCTTGATGCCCAAGTAGTAGAACAAGCCAAGTTTCAATAGATTTTTACAGCTTAGGCATCCTCACAACAAGCAGTCATCCCTTCATCAGTCAAGCCGTCTTCAGCATCCCCGTCAACATCCAACCCGTCTTCCGCCCAACAGTTGTAGTAATGTCATTCCTCACCATTTTCATCTAAACAATACTTATGCGATTATGTTAACTGTTGAGTGCTGATATTGTTTATATTCATCGTGGACTTAATATAATGTACTGAACTATGTGTTGAGTTGAAATTATTTTATGAGTCTATGCGATGTAGCTTTGTGGGATTAGGAACGTAGGTACATGTACGGCCCATATGGGGTAATGCACGATTGGGTGCAACATTTTCGAAATGTTTTTTTTGTTCCGGCCTAAAGTTGGCCGACGAATACAATCCGTTGGGCAAACTAACACTGCCAATTCTTTTCCAACAAATACTATCTGTGGGTAAGGTTAAGGACTTTACAGACGGATTCTATCCGTGGGTAAGGTTATGCCAACTTTACAAACAGATAATATCCGTATATAAAGTTTTGACTTTACCAACGGATAGTATCCGTTAGGCAGGATCGCATCCTTAGCCACACATTAAATCCGTGGCTAAAGTGAGAACACTACCGACGGATGCATGTGTCCACCGGCCACATCCTTGGCCGACAGATCTTGACCGACGGATAGATCTGTCAACCAAGATCTACGCCGACGAATATGCATACCTAGAAGATGGATAAAATCCGTCTGATAACTACTTATCAGCTGTAGTGAGATGAGAAGATTTAGGATTAGAAGGGTATGAGAGTATAAATTTGAAAATTAATTAAGGACAATTTCGGTATTTTGGAAAACAAACCATAAATGTATGGCATGGCAAAATGTTAAGTTAGGATAGGAATTCAATACTTTAGTAAGTTACGATAGATATCCAACAAACAGATATAAATTAAGATAGTCACATGTAATTTAATAAAACTTGCATAATATATCATTTTGTTCAGTGTGATAACCGATCAAAAAGATGATTTAAAGCTTTCGCACAGAACATCATCTTAGAAAATCTCCAATGGCAAACCACGGCGTTGTGGTTTGGAGTAGTAGTTTGGGCCATATTTGTCTTTCTATCTCCTCCGAACCACTACCTTTAACCACTACACCTCTAGTGGAAAACCACTACTAGTGGTTTGGTGTATTGGTGTGTACTTTCAATAATTAAAAAAAACACCATAAATTAACTAGTTATTATATTAATGCCACATATTAAAATCCATAAACTAAACTACGAACGGGAATTAAACATAAGCTAATTAAACATATGATAATTAAACATACGATAAACTAATAATTAAACAACTAATTGTTCCTTGATGCAATGTGTTCATGCCACTTCGGGTGATATTTGAGAATTTCCCACACCGCACGTTTAGTACACTTCAGATATGTTTTCTCGTATTCCTCCACGGCCGGTGCATAGATATCGTCTGTGGATGCTCCTTCTTTGATGTGTTTCAGGTATTCCTCATCGATTGCCTTGCACTTTTTGCTAAGACGAAGGAAATGGTACTTCATCTATTTCTCTAACTGGCACGTCCACTTTGGATTGCAGTCCAAGATGTAAGTGTTGCGGAACTTGTTCCAATACTTCCCCCGAACTCAATGAAGATGAGCCAGGTCAATGTCAGATGCATCTCTTCTTCGTCGGTCCAAAGGTGATCGGTTGTCCAAGAAGAAGAAGAGTTCATTGCAACACGAGAAGAAGGAGAGAACTTGAGAGAGAGTTGGAGAGATTTTGAGAGGTGTGAATTGTGAAGGAGGCTTGGGTGGTATTTAAAGGGGAAATTGGGGAGCTTTCGTCGTCGTTGCGACGACGCGGCGACACTATTCCCCGAATAGTGTGCGTGCACGAAAACTAAGGCACCGCAAATTAAAAAAATAATTGAAAAACATAAAAAAAACAATGACAACTAATTTATTTGTTCATATTGAAAACCCGGTTACAATTTCTAGGCTACATCAGATAGTAGGCAAGCGGTTGACGAGGCCTTCCATCATCCGTCCACGAGAAACGCGTTCCTCCGGAGTCATCTGCGAGGTATCTTGGCCCTGCATTGCAATCAACATTAGCATGATCTTTCCCTACATCCTTTCTTTGCTCGCCATGGTCTGGGCTTGGTTCACAGTCATTACAACTTGACGTTCTCCAAACCCTGAAAGGAACTACACTGTCTCGGGTGCAACGACCAGGTCCGCCTCCACTTGCTTCCCTTTGCCTCTAGCTCTTGCCTTTGCTTGTTTCTGGCCGGTTGGACGCTCCTCCCTTGGAAGTGATATCATGTAAAACCCACTTTGTTTTAAAAGAGTATTGTTTGGGCAAACTAAAACACTGGGTAAGTTTTTGCAAACAAGTTATTTTTGAGAAGAAAAAAACAAATAAAAGGGGGAATTAAAGGAGTTGGGCTGAGTTGAGCTGAGCTGGCGAATTGGGCCGGACTTGGGCCCATCATAAGGCAAGCCCGAGCCCAAAACGCGCAAACCATTTTCCTGTTCACGCTTCGTCTTCGTTACGCCGCACGCACCCTGAGACCCTCATTTTCGCATCACCTCTCTCGCCGTTCTCTCTCGCCGTCTCCCTCTCGACCTCCTTCTCTCACCGCACGACCGAGCCACCCACACATCGGCCTCACCTTCCACCTTCTTCTCCGTTCACAAACGAGCCCCGAAACCGAACTAGCGCCGGAGTTTTCACGGCCGAGCCCTTCTTCGCCGAGCTCGATTCGAGCGTCCTAGTGACGGGAAACGCGCGGTTCATGTCTCTCGTCCCTCTCCCTTTCTTCTCCGAACTCCGTTTGCCTGAAAACGTACTCTCTCGAGTTCAATTCGAGCGATTTCAACCGGGGCTTCGCCGGTGACCTTCGCGAGCTACAGATCTGAAACGGGGGGCGAGTTTGGGTCGTCCTCGAGCCAGCGCCGCCGTGGTCTCGCCTTGCCAAAGCCCTGACGCCCCTCCTCTACCTCCTTTTCCCCTCGCTGAGCTCTCCTGACGCCGTGGGTGGCGGCCGGAGCAGCGATAGCTCGCCGGAGCTAGCATGAGCTCGGACTCAAGCCTCGATGGGCTTGGGCCAGGTCCTGGAATTGGGCCCTAGGATGAGCTGGGCCTTTAGGCCAGGGCATGGGCCTAGAAGAGCTAGGTCAGGACGGACCTTGGGCCAGGCCCGGTCTGGACGGATCTGAAGCTCGGATCAGGACCGCGTTCTAGACCGGGTTCGGGTCGGGTCTGGGGCCGGGTTCAGGTCGGGTCCGGGTCTGACCGGGCCTGGTTTCTGGACCGGGTCGGATCTGGGTCTGGTTTGCGAATCCGGGTCACAAATTTAACTAAATAATTAATTTATTTATTTGACTTAAAAATGGATTATTTAAAAGATGTTTTGAGACTTTCCGAGGACTTTGGACATACCGGGGCTGATTGAGCATTTTGACTGTTTAAAAACCCAGACTTGGATTTCGCGGACTTCGCCCGAGAAGATCGGAGTTAGGCCAGGACGTCAGCAGCTAAGAGACGCAGCTGTTGTTATCGCCTTGAGGTAGGGAAAGTAACGGATACCGCTTTAATTACGGAAAGTTACTAGTATGCATGATTAGGGAATAATATTAACCGGAAAGGTCCTAGTTGGCATATATGATGCGATTCACTAGAATAACCGCTTTCGATTACTAAATAACTGGACGAGTCTTAGTAACATGTAGGATGTGGTTCACTAGAATACCTGCTTTCAATACTTGGGAAATTGCCGTGCTGGTAGATGGCCCATGTCGAGCCCTAGGATTGCGTGCTGTGTGCTATAACCGCTGTGTGAGAGTCTAAATAAGATTATACTCGGTGTTGCATGATGTGACTGTGTGTGGGCAAGTAAGCCATGTTTGATGACGTGAACCCTTGGTTGTGATATGACCAGGTGAGTGATAGACCGGTTGTGTGCTATGTTGAGATGGTCCGGTTGGTATACTGAGACCATTGGTGGATTTGTGCTGTGTGTCATACCCTATTTGTGGGCCCCAAGAGACGGCGTAGCTGGAGTAGTACCTACACCGAGGGATAGTTCTGGTGTAGTGTATCGAGGCCAAGGATGGCGTGATCAATGTCTCGAAGATTCGCAGTCCGGGACGGTGTACGACCGAAGTATGTGCCGGTCTAGTACGTATGGTAAGTATGGACCGTGTCTAAGTGCGCAGAAGAGTATGGCCCATGTCTGTGTGCGCGGAAGAGTATGGCCCGTGTATGTGTGCGCGGAAGACATCGGACTAAGGGATTTCCGGTCGAGGATGTTACCCTTCGTCTCTGTGAGGAGGAAAAAATCGGGACTGATGATGTGTGGTCCAGTACGATATAAGTGGTTGTGTGCATCTAGTGGTGTTGGCTTATGCTGTTATACGACATCTGTGTGTGTCTCGCTTGTGCCTTATTCTAGCTGTTTGGTTGTGTGCTATCCTACGACATATGTGTGTGTCTTGCTGTGTGATTTATTCTCATTGGTTGGCTGTGTGCATTTTGTAAGTATGTTTGAGGTCGTGAAAGTGATTGGTAACTGAGTGTCGGGACTGAGTCTTCGTGTTCCGGTACGGCATAAGTGGAACGGGATGTGATAGCTGTAGACGTTGGAAATGATTATACCACGATTAGGGTGGGCCTGCTGTGTGAGCTATGCGTATTGTGTTGGCTTTGTGCATTGAGTTAAGTGTGACTTTGGTCTTGTGAGAGTGTTGGGGGACTCGAGGTGTTGTTACGCGTGACTCATATGTTACCGTGCGAGTTCGCACGTGTGATTGGTTGTGAGATAGCCGTGGGCATTGTTCGTTGAGAATTGTTAGGTGTGAGTGTCAATGGTTAGTGTGGAAAGTGGTGGGTTCGATTCATGGTGAGTTGTTTTGCGGATTGCGCCTGGGTGAAGGTCACGCATTGCCTTGGTTGTATTTGGTTAATTTGACTTTTAATAGTTGTGCTTTACTAGTATGCCCTAATTGGAACGGTTACCCGTGGTGATGAATCGTGGTTCAGAACCTTAACTACTTTTCCTGTTGAGCGTAAGCTCACCCCCTTACTTTGTTGTGTTTCAGGTGTTGAGCGGTTTCTGTACTAGCAAGATTCTCGGAGCTTGGGAGCTGGCGAGGGTTTAGCTAATGTCTAGCGACGTACCGTTAACCGTTGAACTATTTTACCCTTGTTTTTATCAAACTGTGACTCACGGCATTGTTTAAAGTTTTGAACTACTATTTGAGACTTCATTTGGCTTACTTTCATTTAAATTTATTATTGTTTTAGCTCACGTCTCGAGTCCGGTCAAAACCGGATTTGGGGCATGACATATCAACTCGTGTTCGGTCCCATCATCCGATGTGTACCCGCAGTTGTCGTCCAACCTTATACGCTTTCTTGCTTCACTTTCAGCGTCTAGGTCAATGTCAACGTCACAATGCGGTGTCTTCAGGTTCTTCCAATTTGGTTTCTCCCTCACGATCCTCCAAACATGCTTCCAAGCAAACTCACACTTCTCCTCCCTCTTGTACTCATCTTCAGCGGCTGCCATGATGTCAGCTTTGCTTCTCCCACATACAGTATGGTCCGCGAGCCCTGAATATTTTTCTTTCCCTTTGGTTACTTTCCTGTTGATCGGATGCCAGTGATCCTTGCAATTCTTCAAGGTATGTAATGGCTCGTGTGCTTTCCTCATCGAATCGAACTCAGATCCGACTTTCTTCCATTACATGTCATTCTTCTGCTTCTTTCCTATGATGCTATCCAGAGAGTTGTTGAGCCACGCCCTCGCCAACAGTTCCTCCTCCTCAATGCTCCATTTCAACCGCAGTCCTGAACTTGTTGTCAGCACAACCTTCTTCCCTTCTTCTTTTTTGGTTGAGTGGCCAGAGCAGATTGGGAAGGTTGCTCGTTTGGGGTTTGCGTTGGTGGCCATTGCGAATGTTGGAGCGGGTTGAATTGTGTGGGAATTGAGTGGGTCGGGTTGAGGAAGGAGGAGTAGGATTCGATGTGGCATGCAAGCTCTTCTTCCGTGTGTACCGAGTCCTTGAGGTTGAAGTCGTCCAAGTTGAACTCGTTGTTGGATGGGTCGGCCATTGGGAAAATGATGTGGAAAAAATTAGGTTGAAAGGAGAGAAGAATAGAAGAGGTGTGTAGAGGAGAGATGTGAATTTTGGGTAAGGGTGGTTGTGTATTCATAGAAAATTTTAGGGTATTTTTGAAATCACTCGGCGCCACATGTCGGCGTGGGACAGGCCCACCGACTAGTCGTTGGGCCAGCAACGGTTCGCAACGCCGTGGCAAGATTCTGAGGCGATACGTTACGACGACCCACCAAACGACGGCTCCAACGACGACACGTCGTAGCAACAAACCGTGACAGAGTCTACGACGGCATGCAAACCACGATGTTGCAACGACTTTTGGAGCTGCTCTTGTATGTACATAGAACGAAAGATGGAAATACAAGTGCGCGTATAATAAGTTTGTACGTGTTTCAGTGCGCAGTTGTGATCCGCGAAGTCATCACTTTTCTGAAACATGAAAATGGCAAATGAATGAAAACAGTTTCATGTAACAGCTACACCAAGAAAAACATACTAACACTTTGTTTGTGAGGTGAAATCGGCTACAAACACTAAACCTAATGTTTAGTGTTGATAAAACAAGTCAATTACTCAATTGCATCTCACTCATCCATTCTTAAAATGGATGGATTAGATTGGTTCTCTAGTTTTTAGGTTCAGACATGGTTTGTATTTGATTTCTCCTCCTTTGTTTGTCCCTATATTTTTCTTTTGTTCTGTACCATAAAAGTAACTGAGGAGGTGAAATCGGCTACAAACCACTCTTAACCTAAAAACTAGAGAACCAATCCTAGCCACACACACCTGACATCCAACATTCCACATGATGCCACATCACCACCCCAATTTCACCCAAACTCACGCCAATTCATCCTTTCTCACACAAGCAAGGGCATAATTGTAAAAGCATGGTGCCATGTGGACAAGTGTCCATTTTTTTCTTCACCAATTCACTAATTTAATATTTCCCGATTCGTTTGAACTCCGATTAGCTTCAAACTTGCGCCAATATTTTTATTTTTTCAAGGGCTTTAAATCAAGATCAATCATGAATATATTTTGAAGCACGAAAATAAAAAGGTATATCGGAGTGATAAAAAAAATGTTGATTGTTGATAAATCTTCACTAATATATGTTTTATATCGGAGGTATCAAACTAGTGCTAAATGTTGATAAAAACATGTACCGAGGTGATAAAAACCATGTTCAATTTTGATAATAAGTGTGATAAACTAATCATGGTCGGTTTTGGAGAATGGGGTGATAAAACCAGTGTAGAGTGTTGATAAAACTAGTGTAAAGTGTTGATAAAACCAGAGCAAAGTGTTGATAAAAATTAGCCAGATATAATTTCTTTAAAAACCAGCCCCGAAATATAAAAAAATTTGTGCTTCAAAAAAACCATGTGATGGGGATGATAAAACACATGTAATTGAATGATAAACCTAGTGTTTAGTGTTGATAAAATTAGTGTTCATAAAAAGCACGCGATGGGGTGATAAAAACATGATCAGTTTTGGAAAATGAGGTGATAAAACCAGTGTAAAGTGTTGATAAAACCAGTGTAAAAGTGTTGATAAATCCAGAGCAAAGTGTTGATAAAAATTACCCAGATTTTTTTAAAAAAAAAATCAACACCGAAATAATTTTTTTTTTCGTGCTTCAAAATATATTCATGACTGATCTTGATTTAAAGCCCTTAAAAAAACAAAACTAATGGCGCAAGTTCGAAGCCAATCGGAGTTCAAACGAAGCGGGAAAAATTAAATTAGTGAATTGATTAAAAAATAACATGATAGTTTTACTAAAAAGCCCTTACCACTTATTAAAAAGTGCTGTTTTTTTTTGCAGTCAACAAGTCAACTACTCAATTACATCTCATCCATCCATTCTTAAAATGGATGGCTTAGATTGGTTCTCTAGTTTTTAGGTTAATACATGGTTTGTATTTGATTTCTCCTCTGTAACTGAGACATGCATGTGCCTTTTAGTTACCTCACTTCCACCTCTTTACTCCAAACCTCACTTCTTTTTCTTTCGACCTTTTTTACTGTAAAGTAAATTAGTTAACCCTAGTCCTAAGTACTTAACCATGGTTAACTCCATAAAGCATGAATACTAATGATTCATATTTTATGTCTCATTTTCGAGTTGCGGTTCGGTGGTATCAGTCCTGAATCTGATTACATCAACGAGGTTGCTCATTTTAATATAAAGACCAACCTAATCATTTTATTTTGGATGGTTTACGATAATTTGATACACATATTATTTTTATAGTTTAAAGAAAGATTCTAAAAATCGTTAGACACTAGTCGGGCGGCTAGATCCTTCAGGGATTAATCGGGGACTAGACGGGGATTAATCAGATTTGTATTTTTTAAATTTTTAATAGATATATTATTATATATATAAATAAAATATGGATTTCATTTTATTAAAAATGGTAACTAATATCTTAAATACATAAAAAATAACACCAAACAACTCAGAAGCACAACTCCTAATATCACCAACACCATAACCATCTAATTATTTTAATTGAGTCAGTATACTACGCAAAATTGTTGTAATCGCCTAGGCGGGTCGGCTAGGCGTAGGCGGACGCCTAGGCGGCGCCCAATCTGGATTTTTAGAACACTGGTTTAAAGTAGTCTGATTTCTTTGGTGGGTTGGGTTTGAAATTGACCCATCCAAAAACACTACATTTTCATTTTATACCAATTTATAATTCACATAATTTTTATTAATATAATATTTTGTTAAACATTTATTTTCAAAATAATACCCTAACAATTTTTTTTTACAGTTTCATACCCAAAAAAAAAAACATTTACCAACACTTTCATACATGGTCGTTAACTCTCCATCCAAATTTAGACGGAAAATATGTTTTAAAAAAAATTCCAATTTTGCCCTTGTATGGATTTGGCCATCGATTTTTTAAAACCAATCTTTAAACTCTCGTTCTCTCTCTAATATATGGCTGCATCATCTCTTCTTCTTCAGATTTTATCTGGCCGGTGAAGCATGAGTCAGGGAGACCCAAGAGCAGTGGATGTCGGAGAATCCCGGAGGATTGGAGCGGCGACGATTTTGGGGCTAGGAGTCCCAAGGAAAAAACCTCCTAACCCTAACTCATGGTCCTCGAGGTTCTTAAGAACGCTCCGAATCAGGAACGGTGCTGTCGCGAGCTTGCCGTGGAGGTCACAAATTTTCTCATCAGGAGCTTCGATTTCGTCGAGCTCCATCTCCAATTTCATCAAGAAAAGCAATACCAAAGAGAGTGAGAAAGTGAGGGATATTTGAAGGGAATTATTTTCTAGGGCTCTGTTTGGTTTAGTGTAGAGGCAACGATTTTGCCGATCTGAGCTTGAACGAATTTGGGTCCTCGAGATTTTGCTCGACCGCCTCAAATCTCTTGGATATTGTTTGTAGAAATTAGGGCTTTGCTTGAGGTGGATTTTTCTGCTTCGACAAATTCGATCCCGATTGTCGGGAATGAGGGCAGTCCTTGGAAGGATGCCTTGCTTCAACTCTCGATTTTTAGAGGTCGGGTTACTAAAAAGCACAATTTTGCAGGTAGCGTGACCTATTTTATGCCTATAAAAAGATCCATAAGTCGGGAGAGGGATATTCAGACCGCTTGTAAGAACCGCACCCGGTCGATCCCGGTCGAACCGGTGAATTCTAGACAAGTTTGACCTTCAGCCGGAAAAGTCAACCGATGACTCAGGAAGTCATTCAGGACCTTTCCGGGGCCAAAAAAGCTTAGTCTTCATCACGGTTAGCTTAGTTGGGCCATCTCCTTCAGTTTGACTGTAATATTGGTTAGGTCAAATTTCGGTCAAACTTGGACTTTATATCGGTTAATTTCCGATAAATCTTGGAAAGCTGGAAATTATTCAAGTGGAAGTGACCCCACATGACACTTGTCATAATTGGCTTGGGGGATGAAAAATGAGCTTCAAAGGACTCTTATACCCTCCCAACATACCTTTAAAGGGATAGGACCTTAAGGGCTTTTCGGTATTTGGACAAAATAGGTCATTTAAAGCAACATGAGCACATAAATCAGATCACTCACTTTTGTTGCAGCCGAAAATCACAAGGAGAGAGAGAGGGGAGAGCTCATTTCTTGAGGAAGAAGAAAGTGAAGAAAACTTGGATTTTGGAGCTTGTTTTTAGTCCTTTTGCCTCCATTTTCCTTCCATCTTCTTCATCTCACAATCCTAGAGGTACGGATGCTCTTAACTCTCCATTTCATCTACTTTCAATCTTTGGGTTTTTGGCTCAAAAGTTGAAGAACTTGCTTTGTGGTTGTTGCTTGGAGAAGAAGTAGTGAAGTAGGATGTTTGGTTTGTGTTTTGGTTGAAGTTTTGATGAACCCATTGAGGGTGTTGATGTTGGGTCACCTTGGATGAATATTTTGGAGTTGAGAGGACTTGGAAATGGGGTTTTAATGTGATTTTCGTGAAACTCGAGTTGGGGAAGAAAGGGGAAAGAACTGGTCAGGTTTGGCGCGGAACGTGACCCGAACCGGGCCAAGTGTCGGCACGGCAGGCCGCACGGAACGGGCCTGGTACCGGCACGACACGCGGCACGAAACGGACTAGAGTCCGGCAAGGTACCTCACACGGTCCGTGTCGCACTCCGGGCCGGTCTGTGACGCGGTCCGTGCTGGCTACCGGGCCGGTCTGTGATACGGTCCGTGCCAGGTTCAAGCACGGCTAGCCACACGGTCCGTATGGCGTTCCGGATCAGACACCCAGAATCCAAAACCTTTCCTTTTAGCCCTTTTCGATTCTTAAATCATTTCTTCAAACCTTATTTCCATTATTTGAGTGTTGTTTTGTACTTTGGGTATAAGAACATCGTTGAGTTATTAACTTTGGTCTTTTGGTGGTCTAAGACAGTGGTACCGAGCAAGGAAGGAAGGAAGAACTTGGACTAGAGCTTGAAGAACGAAGAATCACGCCGGAACCCGTGTGAAGGACGGAGTTGTGACCACCGAGTTGTCAACATAGTTTTAGAGGATTACCAAGAGGTAGGGAAAGTCTTAACTTCTTAATTAAACGCTTAGTATGCATGTTAGGTTAATAAAATTGGAAATACCCTAGAATTGCCTATAGGATGCGAATAACTAGAATAATCGTCTTTCAATTACTAATAACCGGAAGTGTCTAGAATGCATGCTTAGGATGAAGATGACTAGTGTAACTCGTTTTCAATACTAGGGAATTGATTTACTGGTAGAGAGGCTGTGAAGAGCTCTCGGATTAGTTGTGTGGTAGGTTCACATGCTTGGTTGCTCGTTATTAGGATAAACTAAGAGTATAATGAAACTAGTTAGCTTGTATGATTGAAGGATTAATTGATCACTCACATGATTGTTGATTGGTCGAATGTTTACTTGACTGGTTAGGTGATTGTGTTGATATAATTGTTGATTGAACGAATGATCGAGTATGACTGGTTGTGCCAAAGGGGTACAATCAGGTGATCGATGTACCGCTGGTTCGTGACAGGTAAGTATACGGTAAGTGTGAGGTGTTATTGGATGTCTTTGTTGTGATGAAAGTGTGATTTGAGGAGTGTTCATGATTGGTTGAATTATAGTGCTTTTTCCTTATTCTTATTCTTGAATACTTGGTTGTTTGTTTGTTTGTTTGTTGTTCGGTACTACACCCGGGGGGGGGGGGGGTAATCTGGTGCCGTTGTGATGGTTGGAGTTGGACAGATACAGTGAGATGTTGATTGATTATTGGAGCCCGAGAGCTCGGCAGATCCTACGGGATATTGATAGATTATAGTAGCCTGAATGCTCGGCAGATCCTGCGGGATATTGATAGATTATAGGAGCCTGAGTGCTCGGCAGATCCTGCGGGATATTGATTGGTTATTGGAGCCTGAGAGCTCGGCAGATCCTGCGGGATATTGATAGCTTATAGGAGCCTGAGGGCTCGGCAGATCCTGTAAGATATTGATCGGATTACTTCATGAGAGATGGTTTCTGAGATTTCACCCAAGGGTGTGCGTCCTACGGGAGCACTACCTTGGTTCCCTATGATTATGGTCCTTGGAGACATTTTCGAGAATTCCGACTATGAGCATCCCTATGGGATGGTTTCCTTTGCTCCGATGTATGTGCCTCCTCTGGACCGAGGGAAAATCTGATGTGATATGAATACTCTAGTGGATCGGGATATGGGAACCGAGGTGATACTAGAATCTATTCATGGATCGGAGGCTTGAGAAAGCAAGTGGTTGGCGTGATACAAATTACTCCCATTTAATCGTTCTAATACTTTGTAATAATCCTTTTATGGAACTTTTCAAGTAAAGGTTATCTTTAAGAGGACGGCGCTTATCTTATCCGATCTTGTTTATATATATTATTTCATCGTACTTATCTTGTTCTATCTTGTTGCATATTATTTCATTGTTAATCATATTTTGTTGTTAATTGAGTTATCTGCTTACCCAGTACAGTATTGACCTAAGGGTTGAGATGTTAAGGTTTTTCCTACCGAGCGTAAGCTCACTTCCCCCCTTTTGGTTTTCTTACTGTTTTACAGGCGTAGCTGATGTCTAGTGAGTTCGAGGCTCGGGAGCTTTTGGACATCTTGCGGTTTATCTTAGAGTTATGTTGGTCTTGTATTTTAAACATTATTTATTTGACTCTTTATGTTGAGTTGTGATTCATTGGAAGTTTTGGAACTATTTATAGTTGTTGATTTGAGAGAGTTTATCTTGTTAGGAAAAATTACACATAACCTCCCTTGACATTGGCTTATTTTCAGATACCCCCCTTAACTATTTTTTTTCTTCATACAACCCCCTTAACTTCATTTTTTTTCATTTTAGTCCAACGCCGTTAACTTTTCATCCAATAGACATCAAATGTCCAAAATACCCCTCATAAACCATCAAATTTTCAAAACATTGCCATTAACTCCTACAAACTTAAAATTTAAATTGTTTTCTTTATTTTCTTAATATTTTTTTTCAGAATGTTTTTAATTGATAATAATATTTTTATTTTTAATATTTTATTTTCAGAAATACTTTGTTTCTTTATAACCCTTTTTCTTTAATTTTTTTATTTAATTCATAATAATATTTTTATTTCTATTTTCGGATTTTCTTTTGTTTTAAAAATATTTTTAATAATATGAATTTCTATATAATTATTTTAATTCAATTCTTTTATATTCATTAATTAAATGAACTACTTTTTACTTTATCATCAAATAAAAAAACAACGAAAATGAACTTATGTGATACGATGAACATCACATGAACATCCATGAACATCATCAAATATGAAAGGTAGATGAACATCGATAACATCCATGAACAATTCCTTTTCGTGTCTTTTTGTCCCTTTTGTTTTTTTGTCCCTTTTTGTATCAGATGAAAATCATACAAAGAAAATGAAAAGAAAAAACAAAACAGAATCAAATCTGAGACTGGAACTCAAGTGGCGAGGAGGAGCAAGGGAGCCGGAGGGCTTGCCGTTGGGGCTCGCCAGAACGCCGCACGCGGAGGCGTATTGGGTGTGGTGTGGTGGAGGCGAGGCGTGGAGGCGATCTGTGTGCCTTGCCGGATTCGCTGTCGGAAATCCCCAATTTAGCCACACTCGACCTCAGCTCCGACAGATTCTCCGGCCCGATTCCGGTGGGACTTTGCCAAAACCGCCAAAACACCTTCGCCGAGCTTTACCTCCAGAACACGTTAACCAGAACAATCCCAACAAGCCTCAGCAACTGCTCCCTCCTCGTCACTCTCGATCGTGGTGTTGGAGGTGGATCAAAAATGAAATCAAAAACAAAAAAGAAGCAAAACAGAGAAGAGGTGTAAAGAGAGGAGATTATGTGGCTGCGTGAAGTGGACGTGCAGCGGCAGAGCTCCATGGTCGAGGTGTGGAGATGAAACTGTGGAGAGAGCAAAAATGAAGAGGTGTGTGCGGTTGTGTGAGAGTAAAGGATAAAGGTTTAGTTTAGGGTTAGGCTTAAGGGTAGTTTAGGCATTTTTAAAAATTATAAGAGCATGTGCCTTGCACATGTTCGCATTCCGTTTGTTTTTGGATGACGTTGGACTAAACTGAAAAATATAAAAGTTAGGGGGGTTATATGAAAAAAAAATTAGTTAAGGGGGGTATCTGAAAATAAGCAAATACTAGGGGAGGTTATGTGTAATTTTCCCATCTTGTTATTATAAAGGTTTTGGTACTTAATTATTGCTTTTCTACTTTTAATCCCGGTCACGTCTCGAGTCCGGCCAAAACCGGATTTGGGGCGTGACAATTTGGTATCAGAGCCTGGTTTCATTTGAAACGGGTTGTAAATTTTGAACTTGTTTTCAAAACCTCGGACCAACGTCAATTAGGTGGGTAGAGTTATGGAGTCTAAGTCGTGTACTCGGTGATGCAAGCTAAAGACTTTGATGCATAGAGTGAGAACGACTCGAGTCTTACTGTTTTCAATGGTTGTTTAAATTTGAACCTTTTTATTACAACGGTTACATCGCTTAAGTGGTGTCCTTACCCTTTGAACTGTCAGTCACAGTGATCGGTGAAACCGAACGGTTGAGATCGGTATTGGATTAACGAGCAATGATCAACCCGCTGTGTATTAATTATTGAATAACTTATCTGTTAAAGGTGTTACTACCGTGTTGGCCGGTTTAAGTTTGTTAAGGTTGGACGGTTAATTGATTGAGGTATTGATGAGGTTGGAGATTGGTTTCATTGGAGTGTTACTGTTGGATTGGTGATGGACCGGAGGGGGAACTTTTGAAAGGAGTAAAACTCGAGTATTCTTGCACCCTCTTTGATTGTGTGTGTATTTTACAGAGCATGAGAACTCTTTGTATTGAATAACTTGTGAAAATTGATTGGTAAATGTCCCGTTTAAACGGAGGGTTAGTGGAAAATACGAATAGGTCATGCCGAATTTTCTGTAAAGCTGGATTGGTTGTACTATCATAGTTGACTCAGGGGTGCCACTGTAGTCAAATGTGATGGTTGGATGTCAAGTGGTTACAACAAGGTTCGGGGACGCCTGAATCGAGTTGTAACGATGCGAGATCGACTTGATTATTTTGATTGAAGATAAGGAATTTGGGAAAAGAGAAAGGCTTGATAAAAGGATTAAGGACTTGTTTCCAAACTGTTTGCTACGTGCTTGAAACCCTAGTTATGGGTGTGTTTGTTAGTCTTAGTGCCCATAGTTCAATCCTAAATGTCCAAATGTATATATCATCGTTAGCAATAAAATTAAAGCGGCTCTATATTACTTATGTGTTGGAGTAATATATCGATGTGTGCTCTGATCTATGCCCACCATGCGAATAGAACCATAGATCGAGATAGATCACACTCGATGGGTCCCTAGTCAACAAAGCTTCACTAGAAGCGACTAGTATGAAAGATGGCTCTTTATGGCTTACGTTCTGTTAGTCATTGGAATGGGATTCCGGAGTCTGATCATAGATATCATGTGGGACATGATATTGGACGACCCGCCCTGAATATGTGCCATAGATTAAGTCATGAACATATTCAGTGTCGTAGCTTGTCATGTATCCTTAGAACAAGGATTCTTTGTGATCGCTATGTAGTCAACAACTGAGTTTGACCTGAGCCTAACGTTGTCCGTAACAGAGCTTCCATAACGGCCAGGATTGGCTTGGGGACGGGCTACATGAGTGACACGAAAGGCGGCTAAGGGATTTATCCCTCATACTGAGGTATGGGAAAGATATCGGTTCTCGGCCGCTTGATCGAGAGTGACTGAAAGAATAGCATGACCATGCACATGATACTGGGTATCATATCTTCAGTCATCTCACATATCAAGGAACGGTGATTGAGAATAATAAGGATGACGGCTCTATGCCTTATCTCAATCAGGATATCGGACATAAAAGGATAATGACAGGGATGACGGAAAGGTTAGAATCGACAGGGTCGATTCGTTATGCAGTGTCAGGCAATACTAAAGTCTCGTTAGTTGCCACTTAAATAGGATCAAGTAAAATGGGATTTTACGTTGATCTATTGACATGCATAAACCTAGGGGTCACACCGGAGGATGAAACTCATTGACACATTTATGGAGAATGGCCAAAAGGGAGTTGTCTCGGGACATGACCAAAACTGGGTTTTGGGTCATGTGCTCGTACGTGAATAGGACTTTACGGATCGAGACAAGGCTTGGAGTCTTGGGATTGATCGCGTCGGATAATGTTGGACATTTCCGGTATGGAAGGCTTGGAGGCGATGAGCGAATCACAGGACCTCGTTAGAAATGGCCACGGGCCATGTTCCAAGAGGCCCATGAAAGGCCCATGCAACCAAGGCCCATGGAACTAATTAATCAAGTCTTGATTAATTAGTACTAAGTAAGGAAGACAAGGATTAAGGTGTTGGTGATTCACCACCTAACCCAATCTTGTCTTGCCATACTTGTCCTATTTACACCTTACTTGACACCATACTTGTCCCATGCCTTTAGTTGGACAAGTATGGGTTTTGTTATGTTTAAGTCATCTTTTTTCAACATAACAAACACAAGACAAGAATAGGAAACACATTTTCTCTCCCTCTTCCATGGCCATTTCGGGTTTGGCTAATTTCCTCTTCCATTTTTGTGTTCTTGAGTCCTCAAAGAGAAGAACTACGTGGCTTTGATTCCCATGTGGATACGTAGGCGTCTTGGAGACTCAAGCCAATCATTCGTTAACCGGTGTTCTTGTTTTGGTAAGAGATAGTGCTGAATTTTTCTCTTGTGAATCCATTCTTTGTTAGTTGTTTCATGGTTTTAATCGTCTCTTGGTTTTCATTGATTTTCCGCTGCGAGTTGGTTCATCTCCAACCCTACCTCGAGACCCAACAGTGGTATCAGAGCCGTGCTACCTTCGGGATTCACAAGACGGTGTTCAAAGTTTCGGTTTTGCTTGAAAGTTTCGTTTTTGGCATGTTGTTTTGCTAAATTGATTGATAACATGTTTTAAATTCTTGTTCATGGATTTAATGCATGTAAA
This sequence comes from Erodium maritimum, assembly GCA_963921825.1. Lineage (NCBI taxonomy): Eukaryota > Viridiplantae > Streptophyta > Magnoliopsida > Geraniales > Geraniaceae > Erodium > Erodium maritimum. The sequence continues at coordinate 34,921,357 of OY997596.1, forward strand.
ATGAATTTTTGAAAATTATTTCAAATCTGGAAATTTTGAAAAAAAAATTGATTTTTCGGGTCTCGGGAGCGGGACTCTCGGGGAGCCGAAACCGGGACCGAACGGGGCTCCGTTGGACTGAGCTAGGCCAAGCATGACTATTGGATGGTTGATATGCCAAGGCTAAACCGTTTTGTTAGTTATGACGAGTTTGGAACCGTCATGACGAACTCGAAGATCAAATGTTCAAAAGTTTCATTTTTGAACGGTTTCGATAAACCGAGCATCAAAAAAATTTCGAAACTTGGCTATTAATTAAAACCGGAAAATAACATGATGTTTGATAACATGCTTGTTTGATAAAACGATATGTGATGTGATGTTGGTATGGTGTACATAATAGCCCCGAGCTCGATATAATTATTTATCGCTTTTCACGGCCTGCGAGCCGTTAGAGTTAGCGTGTAATTATTCTTTCAAGGTGTGGTCGTCGAACCACTTGTTTGTAATATTTATTTATTCCCGACCTGCGAGTCGTGTATTAAATTGTAATATTTTACTCAAGACGAAGAAAGGGCGAAAAGGTCATTTGGTGGCTTTTCGGGTGTTGGCATCAGCTTGGAGTCGGTGGAGCTCAAGAAGCTAGTGGGAGTTAGTTTAGGGGGCTATTATGTGCACATTTATCGCTTTATGCTTGGTGTAGTTTACGCATGATTAATTCTATGTGTTTTAGAATTGCATGCTTAACTTTATTTACCGAGCATATCACCTCACATGCAAAGATAAAATTGGAATTTTAATCCTTGTGTGTGAACCCATAGAACCGTCATTGCATTGGATGTAGTTGACGGGTTCAAAGGAAGAATTACATTGGATGTAATTTGAGGCATCATTGCATTTGGAATGTAGTTGATGTGCTCATCGCATCTAGGATGTGCCAAAGTTTTGAACACAACTGGACAAGTAAAAGCGGGTCATGTCCGATACCTCCCAATCATCAACACCTTACTACCTCCCCGTCCTATGGGTGTCGTGCGCATTAGCGGAGCATCCATGGGGAAGCGGGGTAGTAGGTTTGGACGACATATGTGGGTGTCGTGCGCATTAGCGGAGCACCTACATAGTGACGAGCCATAGTTTAAAATTGGTGGACCCGACTATGATTCTCAGCCTGAGGTTGAGCTAGGGTAACAGATAGGGTAAGTCGTGTACATAAGTACATACCCTAGCCAAGAGTCACATTGGATGTGATTGGATGGAGTCCTACCTACATAGCTCTATTAAGTGGTGAGCATTAGTTCAGCTTAATCGAGTGAATCAAGGATCTTGGTTTCAGATTCTAAAGTTTTAGAATCGATTGTTGGTGTTTAAGCTTGATCTTCATAAAATTTATTCAGTTTACTGATTGAATTTTATCTGTTGTAGATCAAATGGCAAATTCAGCGAACATTAATAGTTTGTCATTAAAAACCATTCTTGACAGGGTCAAACTAAATGGGACAAACTATTTGGACTGGTACAGAATTTTGAGGATAGTCCTCAAGTCTGAACGCAAAGAATATGTCCTTGACAAGGCTGTCTCTAAGACCATATCAGAGTTACATGAAGTGTCATTAACTGCTGAGAAGAATATATCAGAGATCTAGGATCCAAGGATATTCTGATGGTCAACAAGGGAATTGGAAGTGGCAAGGGCGGGGCCCATGCGCACTTGGCAGGAAAGATGAGACACATGAGAATGTCTGCTTCTACTGCCAATAGCCTGGTCATTGGAACCGGGATTACAGGAAGTTCACGGCTGATCTGAAGAAGGGCAGTGGGACTGCGCCTTCATCAAATAGCGTGGATGATCTGAAGAAGGGCAGTAGGACTGCGCCTTCATCAGGAAACCTGGATGATCTAAGGAAGGGCGGTGGGACCGTGCCTTCATCTGGTATTAACTCTATAGAGCTACATCTCTCTACTTCCAAAGATTCATGGGTATTAGATACCAGGACTGAATCTCACACATGCACTTATATATGGTGGCTGAAAGTAGGAGAGGTTTGGAAAGCACGAAGTGGAACTCAGAGTTGTGGCAACTGTTGTAGGATCCATGAGTCTTTCTTTGCCAAGAGGCCTTGTCTTAGTACTGTATAATGTATATTGCATACCTACTTTTAGTAGAAATATTATATCTGTATCCGTGTTTGACAAGGAAGGATATAATGTTAATATTGGAAATGGAGTTTTCAATGTTCTATGCAATGATATGTTGTACTGACTTGGTTGGAGGATTGTACATATTAGATATGGGTAACAATGCCTCAAGTTCTATATATTCCGTTAATACCAAGAAGTCTAAATCCAACGATTTAAACCTAACTCTGTTAAGGCACTATCATTTAGGTCGCATAAACAAGAAGCACCTATCAGCACTTCAGAAGTGCGGACTTTCAGGTTCATTCGAATTCCATTCGATCGATAGGTGCAAGGTTTGTTTGATGGGCAAAATGACTAAAGTGCCCTTTTATCGATCGCGATGAAAGGGCGGGTGAATTATTGGGGCGGATACACTCGAATGTGTGTAGACCAATAAGTTCACTTGTCAGGAGGGGTTTTAGCTACTTTATCACATTTACTGATGATTATAGTAAATATGGTTATGTCTATTCGCTGAGACATAAGTCTGAAGCATTTGATAAATTCAAAGAGTTTAAGACTAAAGTAGAAAACCAGCTCGACAAAGGTATTAAGGCACTTCGATTGGATCGAGGTGGGCTATACTTGACCACAGAGTTATTAGATCATCTAAAAGAGAATGGGATCCTTTTGGAATGGACTCCTCCTGGGACACTGTAGATGAAAGGTGTAGCCAAACGGAGAAATCGGACATTGTTAGACAATGATCCGTTCCATTATTAGTTGGACTGATCTCTCAATCTCTTTCTGGGATTATGCTCTAGAGACGATCGCATTCATAGTGAATCGGGCTTCGACGAAGGGTGTGGAAGGGATACTATTTTTAAATGGTACGGGATGATGCCCGCTTTGTCCTTCCTAAAGATTTGTGGTTGCGAGGCTTATGTGAAACATTTGGTTTCGACTAAGCTCGAACCAAGATCTGAGATATGCACCTTCGTGTGGTATCCCAAAGCAACAAAGGGATACTACTTCTACAATCCCAGTGAGAACATGGTGTTCGTCGCATGGGGTGGGGTCTTTATGAAAAAAGAGTTTTGTTTCCAAAGACGTCATTGGGAGGACTGTGCATCTCGAAGAAATTCAGGATGGTACAGATCTGTCTAAACCAATTGGCAACCCAGTAGAAAGGAGCCAGAGATTGTCGTAGAGTAAGAACCAATTCCTGTTACAATTCCGGAAGGTCCAAGGCGATTTGAAAGGATCAATCTTCCACTTCCAATATATGGTATCCGGAGGTGACAATGAAGTCATGGTGGATCACGATGATCCAGCCACCTTTCAGGAAGTCGCGGATGGGCCCAACTCCGAGTTATGGCTGGGAGCCATGAGGGAGGAAATGCAATCCATGTCGGACAACCGAGTTTGGGAACCGGTTGATCCCATCAATGGTGTGAGGACCATCGGATGCAAATGGATCTTCAAGGTGAAGATGGACATGGACGGAAACCCTCTGACCTACAAAGCTCAACTGGTGGCGAAAGGTTATAGGCATGGATTGACTATGAGGAAACCTTCTCCTTAGTGGCTATGGTCAAAATCGATCCAAATTCTTCTTGACATAACTGCGTATTATAATTACGAGATATGGCAAGTGGATGTCAAAACCGCTTTCCTAAATGGAAATTTGACTGAGTACGTTTTTATGTCTCGGCCCAAAGGTTTTGACGATCCGAAGAATAAAGGAAAGATTTATAAGTTGTTGAAATCCATTTATGGATTGAAACAAACTTCTCGGAGTTGGATCCTTCGTTTTGATGAAGCTGTAATTGGATTTGGCTTAATCAAGAACGAGGATGAATCTTGCGTTTATAAGAAGGCTAGTGGGAGCAAGATTACCTTTCTGGTTCTCATTGAAAACGACATCCCAACCTTGCACGAGACTAAAGCTTGGTTGAGGAAGTGTTTTTCAATAAATGACTTAGGCGATGCTTCTTATATCTTAGGGATTAAGATATGTAGAGATCGCACCAAGAGGGTCTTGGATTTAAGTCAGGGAACCTATGTGAACAAGGCATTGAGTAGGTTCTTAATGCTCGATTCAAAAAAATACTCTTACCCACTAGTCAAGGCATTTATCTCAGCAAGACTCGGTGTCCTAAGACAGCTGATGAGCTGAAAATGATGATGAGAATCCTATGCGCCTAGGGGCATGATCGATCATATATGCCATGACATGTATGAGACCGGACGTCTCGTAAGCCTTATGTTGTACCAGTAGACATCATTCTAACCCGTGGGAAAGATGATGCTGAACTAGTCGTCGAAGGATGAGTAGACGCTAGTTTTCCAAGACAAATCCAGATGACTTAAGAAGTCAGTCAGGATATGTGTTTACGCTGAATGGCAGAGCTTTAGCTGGGAGAGCGTAAAGCAAGATATAATTGCCGAATCTACGATAGAGGCCAAGTACATGGATGCTACAGAGGCAGCTAAGGAGGCTATGTGGATTTGGAAATTCATGGCAGGCCTGGGTGTAATTAAAAACCCATCCAGCCCGGTGAATCCATTTTGCGACAACACAAGGGCCATTGCGCAAGCTAAAAGCCCAGATCGCATAACAAATCCAAACATGTACTACGGCGTATCCACCTCATCAGAGAAATACTGAACTGAGGTGAAGTGAAGATAACATATATTGCAACAGATGATAACATAGCCAACTCTTTGACTAAGGCAGTGTCACTGCCTGAACATGTTAGACATGTAAAGTCGATGGGGGACATATTGGAGTTTAGATTGGAACTAAGGCAAGTGGGAGATTGTTAGTCTTAGTGCCCATAGTTCAATCCTAAATGTCCAAATGTATATATCATCGTTAGCAATAAAATTAAAGCGGCTCTATATTACTTATGTGTTGGAGTAATATATCGATGTGTGCTCTGATCTATGCCCACCATGCGAATAGAACCATAGATCGAGATAGATCACACTCGATGGGTCCCTAGTCAACAAAGCTTAACTAGAAGCGACTAGTATGAAAGATGGCTCTTTATGGCATACGTTCTGTTAGTCATTGGAATGGGATTCCGGAGTCTGATCATAGATATCATGTGGGACATGATATTGGACGACCCGCCCTGAATATGTGCCATAGATTAAGTCATGAACATATTCAGTGTCGTAGCTTGTCATGTATCCTTAGACCAAGGTTTCTTTGTGATCGCTATGTAGTCAACAACTGAGTTTGACCTGAGCCTAACGTTGTCCGTAACAGGGCTTCCATAACGGCCAGGATTGGCTTGGGGACGGGCTACATGAGTGACACGAAAGGCGGCTAAGGGATTTATCCCTCATACTGAGGCATGGGAAAGATATCGGTTCTCGGCCGCTTGATCGAGAGTGACTGAAAGAATAGCATGGCCATGCACATGATACTGGGTATCATATCTTCAGTCATCTCACATATCAAGGAACGGTGATTGAGAATAATAAGGATGACGGCTCTATGCCTTATCTCAATCAGGATATCGGACATAAAAGGATAATGACAGGGATGACAGAAAGGTTAGAATCGACAGGGTCGATTCGTTATGCAGTGTCAGGCAATACTAAAGTCTCGTTAGTTGCCACTTAAATAGGATCAAGTAAAATGGGATTTTACGTTGATCTATTGACATGCATAAACCTAAGGTTCACACCGGAGGATGAAACTCATTGACACATTTATGGAGAATGGCCAAAAGGGAGTTGTCTCGGGACATGACCAAAACTGGGTTTTGGGTCATGTGCTCGTACGTGAATAGGAATTTACGGATCGAGACAAGGCTTGGAGTCTTGGGATTGATCGCGTCGGATAATGTTGGACATTTCCGGTATGGAAGGCTTGGAGGCGATGAGCGAATCACGGGACCTCGTTAGAAATGGCCACGGGCCATGTTCCAAGAGGCCCATGAAAGGCCCATGCAACCAAGGCCCATGGAACTAATTAATCAAGTCTTGATTAATTAGTACTAAGTAAGCAAGACAAGGATTAAGGTGTTGGTGATTCACCACCTAACCCAATCTTGTCTTGCCATACTTGTCCTATTTACACCTTACTTGACACCATACTTGTCCCATGCCTTTAGTTGGACAAGTATGGGTTTTGTTATGTTTAAGTCATCTTTTTTCAACATAACAAACACAAGACAAGAATAGGAAACACATTTTCTCTCCCTCTTCCATGGCCATTTCGGGTTTGGCTAGTTTCCTCCTCCATTTTTGTGTTCTTGAGTCCTCAAAGAGAAGAACTACGTGGATTTGATTCCCATGTGGATACGTAGGTGTCTTGGAGACTCAAGCCAATCATTCGTTAACCGGTGTTCTTGTTTTGGTAAGAGATAGTGCTGAATTTTTCTCTTGTGAATCCATTCTTTGTTAGTTGTTTCATGGTTTTAATCGTCTCTTGGTTTTCATTGATTTTCCGCTGCGAGTTGGTTCATCTCCAACCCTACCTCGAGACCCAACAGTGTTTGTGTGTGAACTTTGCCTCCTGTGGGAGTTGGTTGCATTACTTGATTGTTGTGTGAGACGCACGATGTGCGGACTTCTTTGTCTATATACGTACTATATACGACTTATATACTTACCCGTGATCCAATTAGGATCCGTTGAGACGAACGAGAACGTCCATTTTGCTTAAACCGTCTCAGTTGTGTTAAACTGAGTTGAACCGTACGTGCTACTGCATCAATCTTTCGTGATGTCTCATGTTTACGTCCCGAAAGGTACCAGGAGTCGCCCAGTCAGTCACCAGCGGTTGGACTGGCAGGGGCAGCTAGCGCCCAGGGTGCTGCTCCCACAGAGCACTAGAGCTTTGAGGATGGACCATCAGTGTCACTAGTGAGAAATACTCCAGTCGCAGAGCCGATTCAGGCTACCCCTATTGATGAGGTAGTACGCGCAGTACTGGTAGCACTCAGTGCTCAGTAAGAGGCCGCAACACCAGCGTCAGAGCCCGTGCCTAGCACTGAGGCAGTCTCCGTCGAGAGGCCAGGACAGATGGATAGCTACACGGCCCGGGCGCTTCGTGATTTCTGTCGTTTGGGTACACCGACTTTTTCTGGGAGTGCTGACTCCGAGGCAGTAGTTTTATGGTTGGAGCGGATCACTCGCAACCTTGACACGTCTGGCATTTCTGAGGGACGTCTGAGAGTCTCCTTCTCCACCTTCCAGCTTTAGGGTGAGGCTTTTTACTGGTGGCAGTCTGTGCAGACCAGAGTTGGCAAGGATTTTGAGCTTTTCAGTCGACTGTTCTTGGAGCAGTACTTTCCGCGGTCAGTTCGAGATGATAGATGCCAGCAGTTCATGGATCTGCGGAAGAGGGGGATGACGATATCTGAGTATGCGGCGAGGTTCTTATCCCTATCCCGCTTCGCACCCGAGATGGTGCAGACTGAGGACAGTCGCTACAGACGGTTCAAGCGTGGACTCCTCCCTGCTATTGCATATCGTATTATTGTTCTGAGGATAGAGGTGTACTCTACTCTGGTAGACCAGGCCTTGGCAGTGGAGAGGCATTTTCGAGAGACCGCCAGAGAGCGTGATATCAGGCCGAGACCGAGTGGTTTCCTCAGGCCATCAGAGAGGCGTGATGCTAGACGAGAGAGGACTTCTGGGTACTTCCAGCCACAGTTTTAGCAGAGTGGTATGCGCAGAGGAGCAGCAGTGGCATCAGTTGGGCCTGCTCCGCTGACACAATTCTGCCCTATATGCAGACAGTAGGGACACTTGGCCCGAGACTGCCCGAGGAGAAGAGGACTCGCAGAGCGACAGATGGATCGTCCATAGATGTTTGGGGAGAGGCAGCGTGTTGAGGATCATATTTTTTACCAATTCGGCCGTCAGGGGCACATTGCTTTCGCTTGTCCCGATCGGGTTGGAGCTGCACCTCCACCGAGGCCCCAGCAGGCACAGCCGCGTCAGGCACCTCCCGGCCGACCACGACTGGCACTGCAGTAGAGAGCTCTACGTCAGGCGGTGGGAGCGGTAGCCCCGAGACACTAGGCTAGGCCTCAACAGCAGGTGTCACTACCACCACCTCCGAGAGGAGGACCACCAGCCCGACAGAGCCGAGTTTATGCAGTCACAGATGCTAGAGCTGAGGGATAGTAAGCCGACCATGAGGCTACACAGGGTACGTGTTTACTTTTTAATTCGTGGGCGTCGTTTCTGTTCGACACTGGTGCTTCCCATTCGTTTATTTCTGCTTCTTTTTCTCGTTCTTTGGGTTTGAGGGTGGAGCCCCTTAGTAGCCCTTTATGTCTTGAGACCCCAGTTACGGGGGAGGTAGTGCTGGATACTTTTTGTCGAGATTGTGAGGTTCAAGTGGCAGACTGCCCCTTCGTTGGTGACTTACTCATTTTGGAGATGACTGCCTTCGACGTGATCTTAGGGATGGACTGGCTTGCGAGGTATCGAGCGACGATCGATTGCTTTCGACGTCAGGTAACTGTACGATCAGATGACAGAGTGATTACTTGTGTTTTGGGTAGCAAGAACGGAGTCCTTCTTTCCGCTTTGACTTTGGGAGCAGAAGCTGAGGTTGTGCAGATTGGAAGAGACCTACCGAGGGTAGTGTGCGAGTTTCCGGACGTGTTTCCGGAGGAGCTATCAGGTTTACCGCCAGCACGCGAGTTAGAGTTCCGGATCGACTTGATCCCAGGCACCGCGCCAATCTCGATGACGCCTTATCGATTCGCGCCAGCTGAGTTAGTAGAGTTGAAGCGACAACTCGAAGAGTTGCAGGAGAAGGGTTTCATCCGCCCTAGTGTTTCACCGTGGGGAGCGCCGACCCTTTTCGTAAAGAAGAAGGGTGGTGCCTTAAGGATGTGCATCGATTACCGGAAGTTGAACCGGGTCACGGTAAAGAACCGTTACCCGATGCCGAGAATCGATGACCTGTTCGATCAACTGAGAGGAGCAACTTGTTTCTCCAAGATTGATCTAAGGTCAGGCTACTATCAGTTGAGGGTCCGGGAGGAGGATGTGGAGAAGACCGCATTCCGAACGCGATACGGACACTTTGAGTTTCTAGTGATGCCGTTCGGGTTGACGAACACGCCAACAACCTTCATGGATTTGATGAATGGTATATTCAGACCTTACCTGGATCAGTTTGTCGTAGTCTTCGTTGATGACATCTTGATTTACTCGCCTAGTGAAGAGGCACACGAGGAGCACTTGAGGATAGTGTTGACCTTGTTACGTACCCACCAGCTTTATGGGAACTTGGAGAAGTGCGAATTCTGGCTTGCAGAGGTGAAATACCTCGGACATGTAGTGTCCCGTGATGGTATCTTAGTCGACCCAGCGAAGGTCGATGCAGTTTCGAAGTGGGCGAGGCCCAAGAACGTTTTTGAGATCCGTAGTTTCCTGGGTTTTGCGGGTTATTATAGGCGCTTTGTTCAGGACTTCTCACGTTTGGTTGCACCTATGACAGCGTTGACTCGCAAGGGAGCAGAGTTCATTTGGACTAATGAGTGTGAACAATCTTTCTCAGAGCTAAAGGCTCGACTGACTACCGCTCCAGTGTTGATTGTTCCGGAGCGGGGAGTGGGCTACGATGTGTATTGTGACACTTCAGGCGAGGGACTCGGTTGTGTGTTGATGCAGTCCGGGAAGGTGGTTGCTTACGGCTCAAGGCAATTGAAGGTACACGAGCGCAACTACCCGACCCATGATCTAGAACTGGCAGATGTGGTCTTTGCATTAAAGAGTTGGAGACATTATCTGTACGGAGAGCAGTTTAGAGTATTCTCAGACCACAAGAGCCTTAAGTATATTTTCTCTCAGCGCGACTTGAACATGCGCCAGAGGCGATGGATGGAGTTACTTGAGGAGTACGACTTCGAGCTGCTCTATCATCCGGGCAAGGCGAACGTCGTCGCGGATGCTTTGAGAAGGAAGTCGACTCATTGCGTGGCTAGCATGGCAGTCCGAGAGTGGAATATGCTGGAGGAGTTGAGCTCTTTCAGACTTGAGCTTGAGGAGATCACGGATGGTGTGGTTTTTTTGTGCATTGGTAGCTCAGCCCACATTGATCACTCGGGTGCTAGAGGAACAGGCCGAGGATGCCGAGGCGACAGGGATTCGTGAGAAGTTGATGGACGGTGATGAGATCGATGGTTGGGAGTTGAGTGCAGATCAGAGTCTCCGTTATAGAGGACAGTTGTTTGTACCCCGAGGTTGTAGGGACACCGTATTGAGAGAGTGCCATCACTCTCGGCTTGCTGTGCACCCCGGTGGCACCAAGATTTATAGAGACATCTGACGACAGTTCTGGTGGCGTGGAATGCGCAGGGCAGTAGCACACTTTGTTTCGAGGTGCCTCACCTGTCAGCAGGTGAAGGCGGAGCATCAGCGACCCGCTGGCTTACTACAGCCTTTACCGGTCTCCGAGTGGAAGTGGGAACACATCACTATGGATTTTGTATGTGGATTACCGAGGTCGTCTAAGGGACATGATGCTATTTGGGTTGTGGTTGATCGACTGACCAAGTCGGCACATTTTCTGGCCATGCGGATGACTGACACGGTGGACATGTTGAGTCGGTTGTACATCAGGGAGATTATCCGTCTTCATGGAGTACCGGTATCATTAGTATCTGATAGGGATCCGCGTTTCACATCCAGATTCTGGAAGAGCCTACAGAAGGCATTGGGGACAGAGGTGCTGCTGAGTACACTTACCATCCTGAGACAGATGGACAGTCCGAGCGTACCATTCAGACTTTGGAGGACATGCTTCGAGCTTGTGTACTATACTTTCATGGATCATGGGAGGATCACCTACGTCTAGCAGAGTTCGCCTACAACAACAACTATCAGTCTAGCATTGGGATGACACCATTCGAGGCCTTGTACGGTAGACCGTGTAGGTCGCCAGTTTGTTGGGCAGAGGTAGGGGAACGTAACTTACTTGGTCCAGACATGGTCAGGGAAACGACCGAGAAGGTTGCATTGATCAGAGAACGGTTGAAGACCGCACAGAGATGGCAGAAGAGCTATGCAGACAGACGTCGCAGGCCGCTTGAGTTTTCGGTGGGAGACCATGTGTTTCTGAAGGTGAGCCCGAAGAAGGGACTATTACGGTTTAGCCGCGGCGGAGGAAAGTTGTCGCCGTGCTTCATTGGACCATTTGAGATCTTGGATCGAGTTGGAGTCGTAGCTTATCGGTTAGCATTGCCACCGCAGCTTGGGAACGTGCATAACGTTTTCCACGTGTCCATATTGCGGAATTACATGGCGGATCCTTCTCACATTATTGAGTGGACAGACATCGAGGTAGCTGACGATGTCTCTCATTTGAGGAGCAGCCTGTTAAGATCTTGGGTACAAAGGAGAAGGTTCTACGGAACAAGAGGATTCCACTAGTACTGGTGCAGTGGGGGAGTCAAGGAGCTGGGTCAACGTGGGAGCGTGAGGATGAGACCAGGGAGAAGTACCCCGACCTGTTTGATCTTTGAGGTACTTTCCTTTTAATTTCGAGGACGAAATTCTTTTAAGGGGGGTAGATTGTAAGAACCGCCCCCGGTCGATCCCGGTCGAACCGGTGAATTCTAGACAAGTTTGACCTTCAGCCGAAAAAGTCAACCGATGACTCAGGAAGTCATTCGGGACCTTTCCGGGCCCCAAAAAGCTTAGCCGTCATCACGGTTAGCTTAGTTGGGCCATCTACTTCAGTTTGACTGTAATATTGGTTAGGTTAAATTTCGGTCAAACTTGGACTTTATATCGGTTAATTTCCGATAAAATCTTGGAAAGATGGAAATTATTCAAGTGGAAGTGACCCCTCATGACAAAGGAGCTTCAAATGACTCTTATACCCTCCCAACTTACCTTTAAAGGGATAGGACCTTAAGGGCTTTTCAGTATTTGGACAAAATAGGTCATTTAAAGCAACATGAGCACACAAATCAGCTCACTCACTATTGTTGCAGCCGAAAATCACAAGGAGAGAGAGAGGGGAGAGCTCATTTCTTGAGGAAGAAGAAAGTGAAGAAAGCTTGGATTTTGGAGCTTGTTTTTAGTCCTTTTGCCTCCATTTTCCTTCCATCTTCTTCATCTCGCAATCCTAGAGGTATGGATGCTCTTAACTCTCCATTTCATCTACTTTCAATCTTTGGGTTTTGTGGGTTTTTGGCTCAAAAGTTGAAGAACTAGCTTTGTGGTTGTTGCTTGGAGAAGAAGTAGTGAAGTAGGATGTTTGGTTTGTGTTTTGATTGAAATTTTGATGAACCCATTGAGGGTGTTGATGTTGGGTCACCTTGGATGAATATTTTGGAGTTGAGAGGACTTGGAAATGGGGTTTTAATGGTGATTTTCGTGAAACTCGAGTTGGGGAAGAAAGGGGAAGGAACTGGTCAGGTTTGGCGCGGAACGTGACCCGGACCGGGCCAGGTGCCGGCACAGCAGGAAGCACGGAACGGGCCTGGTACCGGCACGTCACGCGGCACGGAACGGACGGGAGTCCGGCATGGTACCTCACACGGTCTGTGTCGCACTCCGGGCCGGTCTGTGACGCGGTCCGTGCTGGCTACCAGGCCGGACTATGATACGGTCCGTGCCAGGTTCCGGCACGGCTAGCCACACGGTTTGTATGGCGTTCCGGATCAGACCCCCAGAACCCAAAACCCTTCCTTTTAGCCCTTTTCGATTCTTAAATCATTTCTTCAAACCTTATTTCCATTATTTGAGTGTTGTTCTGTACTTTGGGGATAAGAACATCGTTGAGTTATTAACTTTGGTCTTTTGGTGGTCTAAGACAGTGGTACCGAGCAAGGAAGGAAGGAAGAACTTGGACTAGAGCTTGAAGAACGAAGAATCACGCCAGAACCCGTGTGAAGGACGGAGTTGTGACCACCGAGTTGTCAACAGAGTTTTAGAGGATTACCAAGAGGTAGGGAAAGTCTTAACTTCTTAATTAAACGCTTAGTATGCATGTTAGGTTAATAAAATTGGAAAGGTCCTAGAATTGCCTATAGGATGCGAATAACTAGAATAATCGTCTTTCAATTACTAATAACCGGAAGTGTCTAGAATGCATGCTTAGGATGAAGATGACTAGTGTAACTCGTTTTCAATACTTGGGAATTGATTTACTGGTAGAGAGGCTGTGAAGAGCTCTCGGATTAGTTGTATGCTAGGTTCACATGCTTGGTTGCTCGTTATTAGGATAAACTAAGAGTCTAATGAAACTAGTTCGCTTGTATGATTGAAGGATTAATTGATCGTTCACATGATTGTTGATTGGTCGAGTGCTTACTTGATTGGTTAGGTGATTGTGTTGATATAATTTTTGATTGAACGAATGATCGAGTATGACTGGTTGTGCCAAAAGGGTACAATCAGGTGATCGATGTACCGCTGGTTCGTGACAGGTAAGTATACGGTAAGTGTGAGGTGTTATTGGATGTCTTTGCTGTGATGAAAGTGTGATTTGAGGAGTGTTCATGATTGGTTGAATTATAGTGCTTTTTCCTTATTCTTATTCTTGAATACTTGGTTGTTTGTTTGTTTGTTTGTTTGGTTCGGTACTACACCCGGGGGGGGGGGGGTAATCTGGTGCCGTTGTGATGGTTGGAGTTGGACAGATGCAGTGAGATGTTGATTGATTATTGGAGCCCGAGAGCTCGGCAGATCCTGCAGGATATTGATAGATTATAGTAGCCTGAGTGCTCGGCAGATCCTGCGGGATATTGATAGATTATAGGAGCCTGAGTGCTCGGCAGATCCTGCGCGATATTGATTGGTTATTGGAGCCTGAGAGCTCGGCAGATCCTGCGGGATATTGATAGATTATAGGAGCCTGAGGTCTCAGCAGATCCTGCGGGATATTGATCGGATTACTTCATGAGAGATGGTTTCTGAGGTTTCACCCAAGGGTGTGCGTCCTACGGGAGCACTACCTTGGTTCCCTATGATTATGGTCCTTGGAGACATTTTCGAGAATTCCGACTATGAGCATCCCTATCGGATGGTTTCCGGTGCTCCGATGTATGTGCCTCCTCTGGACCGAGGGAAAATCTGATGTGATATGAATACTCTAGTGGATCGGGATACGGGAACCGAGGTGATACTAGAATCTATTCATGGATCGGAGGCTTGAGAAAGCAAGTGGTTGGCGTGATATAAATTACTGCCATTTAATCGTTCTAATACTTTGTAATAATTCCTTTATGGAACTTTTCAAGTAAAGGTTATCTTTAAGAGGACGGCGCTTATCTTATCCGATCTTGTTTATATATATTATTTCATCGTACTTATCTTGTTCTATCTTGTTGCATATTATTTCATTGTTAATCATATTTTGTTGTTAATTGAGCTATCTGCTTACCCAGTACAGTATTGACCTAAGGGTTGAGATGTTAAGGTTTTTCCTACTGAGCGTAAGCTCACTTCCCCCCTTTTGGTTTTCTTACTGTTTTACAGGCATAGCTGATGTCTAGTGAGTTCGAGGCTCGGGAGCTTTTGGACATCTTGGGGTTTATCTTAGAGTTATGTTGGTCTTGTGTTTTAAACATTATTTATTTGACTCTTTATGTTGAGTTGTGACTCATTGGAAGTTTTGGAACTATTTATAGTTGTTGATTTGAGAGAGTTTATCTTGTTATTATAAAGGTTTTGGTACTTAATTATTGCTTTTCTACTTTTAATCCCGGTCACGTCTCGAGTCCGGCCAAAACCGGATTTGGGGCGTGACAATTTGGTATCAGAGCCTGGTTTCATTTGAAACGGGTTGTAAATTTTGAACTTGTTTTCAAAACCTCGGACCAACGTCAATTAGGTGGGTAGAGTTATGGAGTCTAAGTCGTGTACTCGGTGATGCAAGCTAAAGACTTTGATGCATAGAGTGAGAACGACTCGAGTCTTACTGTTTTCAATGGTTGTTTAAATTTGAACCTTTTTATTACAACGGTTACATCGCTTAAGTGGTGTCCTTACCCTTTGAACTGTCAGTCACAGTGATCGGTGAAACCGAACGGTTGAGATCGGTATTGGATTAACGAGCAAGGATCAACCCGCTGTGTATTAATTATTGAATAAATTATCTGTTAAAGGTGTTACTACCGTGTTGGCCGGTTTAAGTTAGTTAAGGTTGGACGGTTAATTGATTGAGGTATTGATGAGGTTGGAGATTGGTTTCATTGGAGTGTTAGTGTTGGAGTGGTGATGGACCGGAGGGGGAACTTTTGAAAGGAGCAAAACTCGAGTATTCTTGCACCCTCTTTGATTGTGTGTGTACTTTACAGAGCATGAGAACTCTTTGTATTGAATAACTTGTGAAAATTGATTGGTAAATGTCCCGTTTAAACGGAGGGTTAGTGGAAAATATGAATAGGTCATGCCGAATTTTCCGTAAAGCTGGATTGGTTGTACTATCATAGCTGACTCAGAGGTGCCACTGTAGTCAAATGTGATGGTTGGATGTCAAATGGTTACAACAAGGTTCGGGGACGCCTGAATCGAGTTGTAACGATGCGAGATCGACTTGATTATTTTGATTGAAGATAAGGAATTTGGGAAAAGAGAAAGGCTTGATAAAAGGATTAAGGACTTGTTTCCAAACTGTTTGCTACGTGCTTGAAACCCTAGTGATGGGTGTGTTTGTGTGTGAACTTTGCCTCTTGTGGGAGTTGGTTGCATTACTTGGTTGTTGTGTGAGATGCACGATGTGCGGATTTCTTTGTCTATATACGTACTATATACGACTTATATACTTACCCGTGATCCAATTAGGATCCGTTGAGACGAACGAGAACGTCCCTTTTGCTTAAACCGTTTCAGTTGTGTTAAACTGAGTTGAACCGTACGTGCTACTGCAGCGATCTTTCGTGATGTCTCATGTTTACGTCCCGAGACGCTATAGTTTCAGCATTTTGGTTGGACGTCCGTGGTGATTTCCCCGCCAGAAGGCTCCTTGCAACGTGGTTGGGCAATTATTCCACTCCCAACGCATGTAGTAAAGACTCCCAATCATGCTAGTAAACCCTCACTTGTATCACAATTCAAACAAACGGGTCAAGCCCTCCTCACTTGGTGCTCGCTCGTAATCCTCCATCAATACCTTAACAACTGCCTTGCGAAATAGTCTGGCATTAGTCGCTCGTGGCCCTCGACATGACCTCTTTTAATTTCTCTTCGGGAAGGTTCCCTGCTTTCGACCCTTCGCTTGAATGCGTCCAACTGTGGCTGTATTATTGCTCGTTCACACTCCGCCCTTCGTTAGACTCGTACCTCCATTGCACGAACATTCGCTTCTAAATCATCCATAACGGGATCGTAAAATCGAGAGAGAAAGTGTATTTTTAGATTATGGGTGAGATGAAGGAAGTGTGAAAATTTTGGGGTATTCATTGGATTTTTTCCTGATTTTTCTTACTTTTGTAATTAATTTTGAAAAACATACTACTGTTAATAGCCGTAGGCAAAGCCAACGACTATTTTTTTCCACGCCAACCTCACATGGCGTAACGTGATTGGTGGCAAGCGGTTCATGAACCACTCGAGTGGGGTTTTGCATTGTCGACGCTGACCTAACTAAACAACTATTGCGACGAAGAATGGGCTTAGCGAAAGCGTAAGACCTCATCAAAAATACATGGACACAAAATTCTTGTTTTATTAATATCAATTAAATTGTAACCTATATGGGTTGTATAAAAAAAATACAATAAGACATATTTAAACGATTGGATTGAATGAAGACTGTGAAATAGGGATTATGTGATAGTAGTCTAAACTATTGCGAATACTTAACATGCTCCTTTTCCTCCATCTGGTCCTAGCCGTCCTCGGCTTATGAGACGCCCCTCCTTATCCGGTGCTCTAGCCCGACAACTCGATTTGTCTCAGTCTCTTTATCTCGACGCCCTGGTTCCAGCGACGATCCTTCCTCCCTTGAATTTGTCGTCTTTGACAATGCCGTCTGGGATCCCTTCCCTTATTTAGCCTCCACCGTCTCCGATTCCTCCATCGATGTATGCACCTCCTTGGCCTTTGTGTTTTTGTTGTTTTTCTCCTTTATGCAAGATATAATCATACGGAAGATCGCGAGACACAAATGAGGAGGAACGTCCGACTCCACAATCTCACTCCTCCTTTCCCAGAAGAACTACTCGGCTACCTGACATTCTTCATCCAATAGGGCCTCTACTGCGGGGCTGATAAGTATCTTAGGCACCACATGTCCACCTAAGTCGAGCCAGGAGAAGTGTTAGAAGCATAATTGTCAGCTGCGCTAACAACATTTGTTCTTGTTCCTTGTGTAATTTTCAACTACAACATTCTATGTAACTCCCATTTTTTCTCAAAAAAAGGTTTAATTTTATTTTGGTATGTTCATAAAAAAATTAAACATATTAAACTTGATTACGAAGATCACAAGCTATAATATAGATCTTAGGGAACATAATTCAAATTATATATTAGGGCATCCACAACCATATAGCTGGTTGCTGACGGGGAGTGTTTGTGTGGAGAATAAAAAATTATTTTTTGTTGGCTTATAGCCACCTCTCCCAGCCAGTAGTACCCTACAATGTTAAACCTTTTTGTGGACTTATAATAACCCATTTTGTTCACATTTTTGCTCCCAATCGGTGGTGAGAAGTTCCTAGTCGGCACTCCCAGCCAGCTCCCAACCACCTCCCAGCTAGCTTTTTGTCGGCGTTTTCTTTCCGTCAGTGCCTCCTCGCCCACGACTGTGCATGGCCTTAGTACATTGTTTTATGAATAAATTTGATATCATTTCGCCCGAAAAAAATGATTGGATTGATTTTACCAATAAAATTATTGAGCTCAAGAATAGATACAGAAAAACCGGTTGATGATTTTATGAGGGTGATTATGCCAAGGCCTGGCGGCACCTAACCCATCTCGACAAGTGGTGGACCAATGAATTGGAAATGATTGAAAGAAAGAGAATAATGGAGGTCCGTCCGTGCCCCACACGCGCTCCGGGTTAGGTAGGCTTCAGTCACTCGTGCACTAAGCCAAAGCAGTAAACCATGGTTCACTTCACTTCACTGTCCTGTTGTATGTCCTTGTTTCTTCTACTTGTACCCGCTCTCACTCCCACACACTAGTCTACTTTTCTTCTACTGATTTTCCATATGAATCAGAATAAGATGCTTTGAATAAAGACCCTCCAACAGTTTCTTGTCTCCTGCAGAAATAGATCCATAGAAATTAGACCTCACACAACCCACTAAAAAGCCATTTTCATTTCACCTCAACCGGAGCTCAGTGGAGCTCAAGAATCTTGGGCTTCTGTCAATACCCACTATCTTTTTACACTCAAAGGTTAACTTTCTTCTTCGTTTTCCTAAAGTTACTTAGAGCACCTGCAACGGTCGTCGCAGGTGTGCCGTTGCGGGACCTACGATAGCTCTACTATGACTCACTACCACGATCAATCGTAATAGCCGTTGTGGTAAGGGGTGCCGTTGCAGGATCCTGCAACAACTTGTCCAGTCGTGACAGTCCCCAAGGCTGATCGGCGAGCCAATTCCATGTCGACACGTGACGACAACGAATTTTAAAAAATACAAACAATTTAATTTCAAGTGCAAACAATACCTCGTACCACTAATTATAATTTGTCATTGGAAATGTCATAATACACAAAAATATATTTTTACCGCGGCTTCATATCACTGGTCATACACCATTGTGGATACTCTTATTGAATGACATTTCGAGCTCTCTATTGCTCTTCTTCTTCCTGTGTATAGTTTGTATCTTGTGTTGGATTGTTCAGCATCTGTATCTGTTTTTAATTTGTAGATAGGCCATCTCACCTCTGTTCATAGGCTTGGATTCGATTCTGGAGGTAACATTCTTTAATTTGGGGCTCCAAAATGTCTTAATATAACTAAAGAATTTCTGGGTTTCGTTCAAAATCAAGTCTTTTGGAGTGATTTGTTTGTTGCAGGATGGTTTCGAGGTCTTACTCCAACCTCTTAGACCTCGCTTCCGGCGACTACCCGTCATTTGGTAGGGAAAAGAAGAGGCTCCCAAGAGTGGCCACCGTCGCCGGTGTCCTCTCCGAGCTCGACGATGACAGCTGCAACAGTGTGGCCTCTGAAGCTCCCTCCTCCATCTCCCAGGAACGCATGATCATCGTCGGTAACCAGCTCCCCCTCCGAGCCCACCGCGGCTCCGACGGAGGCTGGCTCTTCACCTGGGACGAGGATTCACTTGTGTTACAGCTCAAGGACGGCCTCGGAGAAGACGTGGAGGTCATCTACGTCGGCTGCCTCAAGGAAGAGATCGACGCTACAGAACATGACCACGTTGCTCAAACCTTGCTCGAAACCTTCAAATGCGTACCCGCGTTTATCGATCCCGATCTCTTCAGTAAATTCTACCATGGCTTCTGTAAGCAGCATCTATGGCCTCTGTTCCACTACATGCTCCCTCTCTCCCCTGATCTCGGCGGCCGATTCGACCGCTCCCTCTGGCAGGCCTATGTCTCCGTCAACAAGATCTTCGCCGACAAGGTCATGGAGGTCATCAGCCCTGACGATGATTACGTCTGGGTTCACGACTACCATTTGATGATCTTGCCCACCTTCTTGAGGAAGAGGTTCAACAGGGTCAAGCTCGGATTCTTCCTCCACAGCCCCTTCCCCTCGTCAGAGATATACCGGACGCTCCCCGTCAGGGACGAGCTTCTTCGAGCTCTGCTCAACGCTGATCTCATAGGCTTCCACACATTTGACTACGCCAGGCACTTCCTCTCCTGCTGCAGCAGAATGCTCGGTCTTTCTTATCAGTCCAAGCGCGGCTACATTGGCCTTGAGTACTACGGCCGCACTGTCAGCATCAAGATCCTCCCCGTCGGGATTCACAAAGGCCAGCTCCAGTCTGTCCTCAATCTCCCCGAAACCGAGTCCAGGATTGCATATTTACAGCATCAGTTTAGGGGTCGGACTGTTCTGCTTGGTGTTGATGACATGGATATCTTCAAGGGGATAAGCCTAAAGCTGTTGGCTATGGAGCAATTGCTCATACAGCATCCGGACAAGAGGGGGAAGGTTGTTCTGGTTCAGATTGCAAACCCCGCCAGGGGGCGAGGGAAGGATGTGCAGGAGGTGCAGTCTGAGACCAAAGCGACCGTGATGAGGATAAACGAGACATTTGGTAGACCTGGATATGAACCCGTGGTTCTCATTGATACTCCCCTTCAGTTGTTCGAGCGAATTGCCTATTATGTGATCGCTGAGTGCTGTCTTGTTACTGCAGTGAGAGATGGGATGAATCTTATCCCTTATGAATACATTGTATGCCGCCAAGGAAATGAGAAGCTGGATGAGACGCTTGGATTGAACCCGTCTGCCCCGAAGAAGAGCATGCTGGTGGTGTCTGAATTCATCGGGTGCTCGCCCTCCTTGAGTGGCGCCATTCGGGTCAATCCCTGGAACACTGATGCTGTGGCCGAAGCTATGGACTCTGCACTGATGGTGCCTGAGGCAGAAAAGCAGATGAGGCATGAAAAGCACTATAGGTATGTCAGCACGCATGATGTTGCGTATTGGGCACATAGTTTTCTGCAGGATCTTGAAAGGTCGTGCAGGGATCACGTGAGGAGGAGGTGCTGGGGGATTGGTTTCGGGTTAGGATTCAGGGTGATTGCGTTGGAATCGAGTTTCAGGAAGCTTTCTGTGGAGCACATTGTTTCGGCTTACAAGAGGACCAAGAGACGGGCAATTCTATTGGATTATGATGGCGCCATGATGTTGCCAGGTCCGATAAGTTCCTGTCCTAATGCAGATGCCATAGGGATCTTGAACAGCTTGTGCAGAGACCCGAAGAATGTTGTCTTCCTTGTTAGTGGCAAGGGCCGGGAGACTCTAACTCAATGGTTTTCTTCTTGTGAGAAGCTCGGACTTGCAGCTGAGCATGGCTATTTTTTGAAGTAAGTCTCTCGTACTTTCCCTTCTCGTTGTACTCGAATGTTGTCATCATGTCTTAGAACTATACCATGGGTATGGATTTCTTGTTTTTCAGGGAAAATCATGATGCAGAATGGGAAACTCATGTGTCGGTGGCGGATTTTGATTGGAAGCAGATTGCTGAGCCAGTGATGAAGCTATATACGGAAACAACTGATGGTTCCACCATAGAAACCAAAGAGAGTGCTTTAGTGTGGAATTACCGGTATGCAGATCGAGATTTTGGCTCGTGTCAGGCTAAGGAGCTTCTCGATCACCTGGAAAGTGTTCTTGCTAATGAGCCAGTCTCGGTTAAGAGTGGCCAATTCATCGTGGAAGTCAAGCCTCAGGTTAGCAGCCCAACTTTTCTCGTTATCTTGCAGTACTAATTGTCCATACTTGGCTTTGTGATTGTTCGATGTGTGATACTATTATTCATTGCAGGGAGTAAATAAGGGGCTTGTAGCGGAACATCTGTTGTCAACAATGCGAGAGAAGGGTATGCTCCCAGATTTTGTTTTGTGCATAGGGGATGACCGTTCGGATGAGGACATGTTTGAGGTGATAATGAGTGCAAGAGACAGCCCCTCGCTCTCCCCGGTGGCCGAAGTGTTTCCTTGCACGGCTGGGCAGAAGCCTAGCAAGGCCAAGTACTATTTGGAGGACTCGACGGAAATATTAAGAATGTTGCAGGGGCTTGCCAATGCATCGGAGCAAGCTGCAAGAAACGCTTCCCCTGCTCGTCCTTGCGAAAGAGAATAAGACATCTTTGTCCCTTGGCTTAGAATTATGGTGTATAGAAAATTCGTTAAGACCCGTCTAAGCTCTAATGTTGTGGAGGGTTTGTGTTCTTCCCTTGTTATCTATGCTATATATATACAGTAGGAATTGTATGATAATTGGGTGTGAGGATTTGGTGGTGTTGTAAGTAGGTATAACTATCATCTCTTCATGTTTAATTTCATTAGTATCAGGTCATGTGATCATTGCGGTGATCTAGGGCTAAATATATTTAGACTATTTTAAAATCATCTCCATCGGTAGTCCTACTAATTGAGAAAGGAATATTGTCCTTTATAGTTATATTTAAATGAAAAAGAAATGGTTTACACGTAAATAAAAAAAGAGGAATATAGGGAAAAAATGAATTAATCCATGTTACATTTTTTTTTTCATTCAGATAAGGGAAAATATCAGATTGGTACCTTAACTATACGTTTTTAGCACATTGGTACCCTTAACTAATTAATTCACTAAAAAGATACCTTAAGTTTCCAATCAATACCACGTTAGTGTTTTCCGTCCATTTTTGGACGGAAAATTGTCATGTGCAATGCATATGAACTTAAACTTTAAAAAAAATGACAAAAATACACCTCTAAGTTCAAACCCTAATTATTCTTTTACCTTATTTCTCTTACGCAACCTTCATCTTCACCATTTTATTTCATACAAACGCCTCATTCATTCTGTTTCTTCTTCATTTTATTTGAAAGTTTAAGGTCATGTTGTCACGCCCCAATTTCAGTAAACCGAACTCGGGACGCGAACGTTTTAAACAATAAAACAATGAAACCTGTTTTGGATAAACACTTTAAAATATCCATTTAATTAATCAAAATAATGTTTACAACTTAAAAACACGTCCCAACACGTGGACAAAAGTACAAGGTATCCGTCACTAGACTCAAAAGACAAAACCCGGACTCCGCTCCTAGCTCCACAAGCTTCGAGAGCTTCCCTAGTCCGTCCTGTGATCAGTACCTGTAGGAAAAGCAGCTAGGGGTGAGCGTTCGCTCACCACCACAGATAACAGACTGACTACGGCATAATTAGCAGACAATGCCGGTAACACCAACAACAAACTCAACTCCGGGGATCACCGTCCCCAACTCAAGTACTCTGACTGACAACCACCCACAGTGACCTTCCTCGAACGACTCAACACTCAAACATGTAAGTAGACCGACACAACGATCACGACCTCTTCCAAGGAAACAAAAGAAACTACGCAACACCAAACAAGATCACAAAGGATCGCAAACCAGCTGTTCAGTAACCAATTCTATTTCTCTCGCCCTTTCCGATCCCAGTCGGGCCAGGCGGTCGACCTGTCAGTAACCATCTATGTATCTCGCCCTTTCCGATCCCAGTCGGTCCAGGCGGTCGACCTGTCTCAGTAACCTCTCTGTCCTTCGCTCTTTCCAACACAAAGTCGGTCCAGGCAATCGACCTGTCTTACAACTTCTCTGTCCCTCGCTCTTTCCAACACAAAGTCAGTCCAGGCAGTCGACCTGTCTTACAACTTCTCTGTCCCTCGCTCTTTCCAACACAAAGTCGGTCCAGACAGTCGACCTGTCTTACAACTTCTCTGTCCCTCGCTCTTTCCGATCCTAGAAGGTCCAGGCAGTCGACCTGTCTCAGTAACCTCTCTCACTCAGGTAACCACAATCACAATCACAAGCAAGTTCAACAAACAGCAACAACACAGGTTCAGTACTCCACAGGCACTCATGGCCACCCAAGACACCAACCACAAACACGGACTCAACAGCCCAACGGGCACTCACGGCCTCCCAAGACACACCAACAATAAAGATACGGGTTCAACAACCCCATAGGCACTCACGGCCTCCTAAGACACACCAACAGTAAGAACACAGGTTCAACAACCCCATGGCCACACACGGCCTCCCCAGGCACCAACAGTCAAACACGGGCCCTCATGGCCACCCAAGACTCAACAGTCAAACACGGGCTCTCATGGCCACCCAAGACTCAACAGTCAACCACGGGCTCTCATGGCCACCCAAGACTCGACAGTCAAACACGGGCTCTCATGGCCACCCAAGACACACCAACAGTAACTCACGGGCTCAACAACCCCACGGGCACTCACGACCACTCAAACTACCAACAGTAAAGACACGGGTTCACAACCCCACGGGCACACACGGCCTCCCCAGACACCAACAGTCAAACACGGGCCCTCATGGCCACCCAAGACTCAGCAGTCAAACACGGGCTCTCATGGCCACCCAAGACTCAACAGTCAATCACGGGCTCTCATGGCCACCTTAGACACACCAACAGTAATTCACGGGCTCAACAACCCCACGGGCACTCACGGCCACTCAAACAGTAAAGACATGGGTTCACAACCCCACGGACACACATGGCCACCCAAAACACCAAAGGTAAAGACACGGGTTCAACAACCCCACGGGCACTCATGGCCACCCCAAACTCAACAATAATACACGCTCACAACTTACCGAGACTCTAACTCGTAAGCCAGTCAAAGAATGCTTGCCACCTCCCCCGAGACTCTAACTCGGTCAGGCCAACCAAAGACACCAACCTCAAAACACGGGCTCTCATGGCCACCCAAACACAAATAATAACACGGACTCTCATGGCCACCCAAGACTCAACAGTCAAACACGGGCTCTCAAGGCCACCCAAGACACCAATAAACAAACAACCTCCGGCTTAACCAAAGCCTCCAACAGTCCAAATATCAACAGTTCCTCATTCAACCTCCGAGCATGATCATATGCCTCCAGTACTCCTAAAATCGATAAGTTCACAAACAACCTCCGGGCATGGTCATATGCCTCCAGTAATTCTAACAACGCTAAGTTCTCGGTTCCTACGACACACTAAGTGTCACATGCTTTTCCAATAATCACTACGTTCCCGTATCATGCATTTCTACTATTCGATAAACCTACTTAACCCACGACACCCCGGTGTCACATGCAATTCTACTGTTAACTTTCCCTAGTCAGGGCCGAGATCCGGCTACTTTTCCCTACCTCGTGAAGCGTGTCACAACCAATGCTCGATCTCCAGCAATGCTCCAAATTTCCCGCTTAGCCTCCTCTTTCCACGGTAGACGATACGGTCTACAATTATTACAATTAACACACTTTTTAAGTAAGCAGGCGAAACCCGAATTTAAAGTATTAAACGCCCAAATGAAACCCCGACAATGTCGATTACTCCCAAACTTCCCAATTAGTCGACATTGTCGATAATGGACCCGGAAAGGCCCGATTCACCCGACATGGCGAATCTGCCCGGGTTTTGAAAACGCCCTTCCGGGGCTCCGAAAATTCCCGTTTTCGTTTCTACGGTCTTAGAATAATTCAAGGGTTCCTAGGCACTCGATGGAATCGAATTCCGACTTCCGAGTCATTTAATTAGCGTTTAAAGTTTCTAAACCCGTCAATTACAACTTTCACAATTTAATTCCAAATTTCGATCCGGGTGTGGATTAACTACTTGGGGATCGTCCTAAACCACCCGAACATGAAAACCCGATACTCGGGCATGTGGGCCCCACCCGGCCACAATTAGGAAAATTTCCTGTTCGCCCCAAAACGTTCCTAACGAACCCTAAACCTCAACCATTCATCTTTAAACCAATTCTAACCAAAACCCAACCATAATCAAACCGTTTAAACTCAAACCCTAAATTTCAAACGTACCAAAACGAAAATCGGTTAGGTGCTCACCGTAGAGAATGACGGGGTGAGCTCGATTCTTCAATCGTTGAGACGATACGTCGGTCGGATTGTCGGGAAATCACAAAACTCTAACCTTTCTCCTTTCTTTTTCCTTTTCCTCCTTCTCTTTCTTCTCTCCACTTTCTCTCTCTACACAACTCACCTTTTCTGAAAATGGACGTGTACTTCACAATTTCCTTCCCTTTTGTTTTGTTTTAAAAAGTAACAAAATAATACTTAATTATAAACTAACACTATTGAAGTCTTCTCTTGTCTTGTCCAAAAACCTAACACCACCACATAGTTGACATGTGGTCAAGTGGGTCCCACACCTTTTTGGAAAATATCTTCTAGATATTTTCCAATCAGATTCGCGAAATTCGAACATTTCGGGCCCCGAACGGGCACTTTTTCCAAGAAATTCCGAAACTTCACGGGCTACAAGGAAACGGCTCAACTAAGACCGCTGCGACGACGGCTAAGCTTTTTGGATCAAAACGGTCCTCGAATGGATCAAAACGTCGCTCGGTTGACTTTTTCAGCGAAAAGTCAACATTTCCCAAATTGATCAGAAAGTTGCCCTGAGTCCCCCGGAACTCACTTTGGTCGATAACGGGGTCAACTTAAGTCCGGTATGACCCTCGGGGTCCAATTCCGATTCAGTTAAGTGTCTGCTCAAATTTTTTAAATTTTTCCTGTTTTTCGCAGGTTTGACTGGCGTTGACCGGGAGTGGATATTACAATCTGCCCCCCTTAAAGGAATTTCGTCTGCGAAATTTAGAACAATGCACGTCAGGAGTCGAACCGATCGGGGTACTTCTCGCGAACCTCGTTCTCGCGTTCCCAAGTCGACTCGGCCTCGTGGTGTCGCCACAACACCCGCTCTAAGCGGATAACCTTTCCGCGCAGGACCTGCTCTCGTGGATCCCTTTCTCACGTCAGTTTCTTCTTACACGGGACATCACCCGTTACCTCGACATCTGCCAACTCAAAGACGTACTCAAAACCTCGAAAGGCCCGATACACCGCGGGGCTAACCTGCCTCCGCCGCGGTTGAAACGCATTAGTCCATCTTTCGGACTCACCTCCAGGGATGCAGGACCACTAATTTCTGACTCGAGAGGTCGGCGTCGTCAGTCAGCATAACTCCTGCTGACTCTGCGCGGTCTTCAACCGCTCTCTCGGTCCAGTTCTAGACCCAAGAACCTCTTATCTCACACTTCTGCCCAGCACACGGGCGATCGACACGGCCTACCATACAACTCTTCGAACGGTGCCATCATGATTCTGGCCTGAAAGCTGTTGTTGTAGGCGAACTCGGCCAATCGCTCACGAAACCCATCGTGACGTGCCCCCATTTCCACTGTGCAACCCGTAGTGGCTGCAATAATCCAGCGAGACGCTGTTGTTCGGCTCTCACCTGCCGAAGAGTGAGGCATCGCGATACAACTCCGCGACCGCTCTCCGCATCCCGCTCCACTAGACATGCCACCTGAAGTCGCGCTCCTCTTAGTGCTACCCACAAGCACTGTCAGGCGTGAAAACTGCGACTCTCGCAGCTCGTCGCCAATAACAGTCGGTATTGGCTCGGCACTTCGCCAGCCAATCCATTCCCAAGACTACGTTGCTGTCACTTCGTAAGTATCCTTCCTACGGATGCACGCACAAGCTCAGTCGTTGTCGATCCTCACAGATCCTCGCAGTCTCTCTAAGACCTCGCTCCACTACCGTCGTCGTGTTTACCAACTCCGAACCCACCCGAATCCTCGGGGTGAGGACTCGATCCGGCATCAGGGTTCTTGAGCCCTCTCTCGAACCTCCTGTACCGGTTCGCTTCTCCAACTCCGCAGACACGACAGACACTAGTCAACACCACCCCACCACCAACCGGCGTGTCCCGACGTAGGGGTGGACTAAACGGCTCTAAACTCAGCCTCAACCTCTCATCACAACTCGACGAACAAACGAGTGTGATAACCTGGCATCCAATGAAACTGACGCCCAAATCGGAAATCGAACACCCACTCCATTAGTCACCCTGGTAAGGTCTAGTGTAACCCTCATACGGTCCTCTAGGCATTTACTTGTAACTTTCTGCAACCAAACCAGTGTTCGCTACTCGTCCCTTGCGGGAAAAGTAGTAAAGGGGATGAGCGTTATGCTCACCTCCATGGACACCCGTTCGATTATGGCATACTAGTAACGCGCTAAAGACTTATCGATCTAGCCAGGGCAAACCACTACCTCAAAACCGGATGCCAAACGTCACACTGCTCACGCCAACAACACCTCAAGTACTCGCTTACGTAAGATAAACCTCGACACGGGAATAGCCCTTCCTTAATTCAGTAATCGCTATTGTTCACAACCTCAATACCCCAAAGACCCGATCACGTAGGGAAACCTCAAACGGGGATCATGTTCTCAACTAAGCCAACACTGTTGCTCACAATATCGATACCCCAGTTACTCGATCGTGTAGGGAACCTCAATTAACCCACTCGCGGGAAGGAAACCTCAATCACCCGTTCACGCAAGGGAAAACTCGAACACCCGTGTACATAGGGAAAACCCTGGTTCGTAAGGCGCCGCAACGCACCAACCATAACCTCTCTCCGTGGTGAGACTCTCACACCGAGGCACTGTACTAATACCGTACGTTATCGATGAATCTCAAACCCAAGACCTCATCCCTTAACACCGAGCCTACAACCTCTACAACCCACAACCGCGAACACAATCACGTAAAACCAACGCTCAACCGCACGAACGTGAACCGAGTCACACCACCCCAAACCCAAACGCACAAAGAAACAAACAACCAAAGAAAAACAAAGACGGCTCACTGGACCAGGCCGGTACACGACCCCTGTCGTGCCACTCTCCGGGCCGGGAACCACACCTTGCCGGACCCCTTACCGGGCCGGCGACCACGCTTTGCCGGACCACTTACCGGGCCGGCAACCAAACCGTCCCGTTCGACCTACCGGGCCAAACCGGTGACCCCGATACTGTAGCGGTAATGATTTCACACTACTTACACCCGCTAAGTCTACCCTAGGGTACTCGTAATTTTCCCGGCTAATAGCGACCCGTACACTAGTACGTCGCAGACAACGACCACCAAACACATAACACAATTATGACAACTCCAGACCGACCTCAAACAAAAGCCAACACGGCCGAGTAATAACCATACACACCCATCGGGCTAACCAACACCGAACTACGCCCACCGGGCCAAGCACAATCAAACACACACGCCCACGGCGTCAAACAAAATCAAAACACGCTCACCGGACCAACCAACTTACACACACGCCCACATGGCCAATCAAAATCAAATACACCCACCGGGCCAACCAATTTTAAAAATTTCTCCACTTCATTTTTAAAACCTCATACTTGACATCACGCAGTTACAACCCGGTCCAGGCGTCCCCGAACTACGTTGTACCGGATCGATATCAGCACCGTCACGTTCGACTACAGGAGCGCTCCTGAGTCGACCCGCGACAGCTTAAAAACGTTTGACGCAGCAACAACGATCAGCAAGCCAGCAAGAAAACACTGCACGTACACACAAACCCAACCAGGACTCATAACACTACGGGTCTACACTGACTTGACCCTCCCCACCTAATTGACGGACAGTCCGAGGTGTGAAACCTCGAGCTCTGATACCAAGCTGTCACGCCCCAATTTCAGTAAACCGAACTCGGGACGCGAACGTTTTAAACAATAAAACAATGAAACCTGTTTTGGATAAACACTTTAAAATATCCATTTAATTAATCAAAATAATGTTTACAACTTAAAAACACGTCCCAACACGTGGACAAAAGTACAAGGTATCCGTCACTAGACTCAAAAGACAAAACCCGGACTCCGCTCCTAGCTCCACAAGCTTCGAGAGCTTCCCTAGTCCGTCCTGTGATCAGTACCTGTAGGAAAAGCAGCTAGGGGTGAGCGTTCGCTCACCACCACAGATAACAGACTGACTACGGCATAATTAGCAGACAATGCCGGTAACACCAACAACAAACTCAACTCCGGGGATCACCGTCCCCAACTCAAGTACTCTGACTGACAACCACCCACAGTGACCTTCCTCGAACGACTCAACACTCAAACATGTAAGTAGACCGACACAACGATCACGACCTCTTCCAAGGAAACAAAAGAAACTACGCAACACCAAACAAGATCACAAAGGATCGCAAACCAGCTGTTCAGTAACCAATTCTATTTCTCTCGCCCTTTCCGATCCCAGTCGGGCCAGGCGGTCGACCTGTCAGTAACCATCTATGTATCTCGCCCTTTCCGATCCCAGTCGGTCCAGGCGGTCGACCTGTCTCAGTAACCTCTCTGTCCTTCGCTCTTTCCAACACAAAGTCGGTCCAGGCAATCGACCTGTCTTACAACTTCTCTGTCCCTCGCTCTTTCCAACACAAAGTCAGTCCAGGCAGTCGACCTGTCTTACAACTTCTCTGTCCCTCGCTCTTTCCAACACAAAGTCGGTCCAGACAGTCGACCTGTCTTACAACTTCTCTGTCCCTCGCTCTTTCCGATCCTAGAAGGTCCAGGCAGTCGACCTGTCTCAGTAACCTCTCTCACTCAGGTAACCACAATCACAATCACAAGCAAGTTCAACAAACAGCAACAACACAGGTTCAGTACTCCACAGGCACTCATGGCCACCCAAGACACCAACCACAAACACGGACTCAACAGCCCAACGGGCACTCACGGCCTCCCAAGACACACCAACAATAAAGATACGGGTTCAACAACCCCATAGGCACTCACGGCCTCCTAAGACACACCAACAGTAAGAACACAGGTTCAACAACCCCACGGCCACACACGGCCTCCCCAGACACCAACAGTCAAACACGGGCCCTCATGGCCACCCAAGACTCAACAGTCAAACACGGGCTCTCATGGCCACCCAAGACTCAACAGTCAACCACGGGCTCTCATGGCCACCCAAGACTCGACAGTCAAACACGGGCTCTCATGGCCACCCAAGACACACCAACAGTAACTCACGGGCTCAACAACCCCACGGGCACTCACGACCACTCAAACTACCAACAGTAAAGACACGGGTTCACAACCCCACGGGCACACACGGCCTCCCCAGACACCAACAGTCAAACACGGGCCCTCATGGCCACCCAAGACTCAGCAGTCAAACACGGGCTCTCATGGCCACCCAAGACTCAACAGTCAATCACGGGCTCTCATGGCCACCTTAGACACACCAACAGTAATTCACGGGCTCAACAACCCCACGGGCACTCACGGCCACTCAAACAGTAAAGACATGGGTTCACAACCCCACGGACACACATGGCCACCCAAAACACCAAAGGTAAAGACACGGGTTCAACAACCCCACGGGCACTCATGGCCACCCCAAACTCAACAATAATACACGCTCACAACTTACCGAGACTCTAACTCGTAAGCCAGCCAAAGAATGCTTGCCACCTCCCCCGAGACTCTAACTCGGTCAGGCCAACCAAAGACACCAACCTCAAAACACGGGCTCTCATGGCCACCCAAACACAAATAATAACACGGACTCTCATGGCCACCCAAGACTCAACAGTCAAACACGGGCTCTCAAGGCCACCCAAGACACCAATAAACAAACAACCTCCGGCTTAACCAAAGCCTCCAACAGTCCAAATATCAACAGTTCCTCATTCAACCTCCGAGCATGATCATATGCCTCCAGTACTCCTAAAATCGATAAGTTCACAAACAACCTCCGGGCATGGTCATATGCCTCCAGTAATTCTAGCAACGCTAAGTTCTCGGTTCCTACGACACACTAAGTGTCACATGCTTTTCCAATAATCACTACGTTCCCGTATCATGCATTTCTACTATTCGATAAACCTACTTAACCCACGACACCCCGATGTCACATGCAATTCTACTGTTAACTTTCCCTAGTCAGGGCCGAGATCCGGCTACTTTTCCCTACCTCGTGAAGCGTGTCACAACCAATGCTCGCTCTCCAGCAATGCTCCAAATTTCCCGCTTAGCCTCCTCTTTCCACGGTAGACGATACGGTCTACAATTATTACAATTAACACACTTTTTAAGTAAGCAGGCGAAACCCGAATTTAAAGTATTAAACGCCCAAATGAAACCCCGACAATGTCGATTACTCCCAAACTTCCCAATTAGTCGACATTGTCGATAATGGACCCGGAAAGGCCCGATTCACCCGACATGGCGAATCTGCCCGGGTTTTGAAAACGCCCTTCCGGGGCTCCGAAAATTCCCGTTTTCGTTTCTACGGTCTTAGAATAATTCAAGGGTTCCTAGGCACTCGATGGAATCGAATTCCGACTTCCGAGTCATTTAATTAGCGTTTAAAGTTTCTAAACCCGTCAATTACAACTTTCACAATTTAATTCCAAATTTCGATCCGGGTGTGGATTAACTACTTGGGGATCGTCCTAAACCACCCGAACATGAAAACCCGATACTCGGGCATGTGGGCCCCACCCGGCCACAATTAGGAAAATTTCCTGTTCGCCCCAAAACGTTCCTAACGAACCCTAAACCTCAACCATTCATCTTTAAACCAATTCTAACCAAAACCCAACCATAATCAAACCGTTTAAACTCAAACCCTAAATTTCAAACGTACCAAAACGAAAATCGGTTAGGTGCTCACCGTAGAGAATGACGGGGTGAGCTCGATTCTTCAATCGTTGAGACGATACGTCGGTCGGATTGTCGGGAAATCACAAAACTCTAACCTTTCTCCTTTCTTTTTCCTTTTCCTCCTTCTCTTTCTTCTCTCCACTTTCTCTCTCTACACAACTCACCTTTTCTGAAAATGGACGTGTACTTCACAATTTCCTTCCCTTTTGTTTTGTTTTAAAAAGTAACAAAATAATACTTAATTATAAACTAACACTATTGAAGTCTTCTCTTGTCTTGTCCAAAAACCTAACACCACCACATAGTTGACATGTGGTCAAGTGGGTCCCACACCTTTTTGGAAAATATCTTCTAGATATTTTCCAATCAGATTCGCGAAATTCGAACATTTCGGGCCCCGAACGGGCACTTTTTCCAAGAAATTCCGAAACTTCACGGGCTACAAGGAAACGGCTCAACTAAGACCGCTGCGACGACGGCTAAGCTTTTTGGATCAAAACGGTCCTCGAATGGATCAAAACGTCGCTCGGTTGACTTTTTCAGCGAAAAGTCAACATTTCCCAAATTGATCAGAAAGTTGCCCTGAGTCCCCCGGAACTCACTTTGGTCGATAACGGGGTCAACTTAAGTCCGGTATGACCCTCGGGGTCCAATTCCGATTCAGTTAAGTGTCTGCTCAAATTTTTTAAATTTTTCCTGTTTTTCGCAGGTTTGACTGGCGTTGACCGGGAGTGGATATTACAATCTGCCCCCCTTAAAGGAATTTCGTCTGCGAAATTTAGAACAATGCACGTCAGGAGTCGAACCGATCGGGGTACTTCTCGCGAACCTCGTTCTCGCGTTCCCAAGTCGACTCGGCCTCGTGGTGTCGCCACAACACCCGCTCTAAGCGGATAACCTTTCCGCGCAGGACCTGCTCTCGTGGATCCCTTTCTCACGTCAGTTTCTTCTTACACGGGACATCACCCGTTACCTCGACATCTGCCAACTCAAAGACGTACTCAAAACCTCGAAAGGCCCGATACACCGCGGGGCTAACCTGCCTCCGCCGCGGTTGAAACGCATTAGTCCATCTTTCGGACTCACCTCCAGGGATGCAGGACCACTAATTTCTGACTCGAGAGGTCGGCGTCGTCAGTCAGCATAACTCCTGCTGACTCTGCGCGGTCTTCAACCGCTCTCTCGGTCCAGTTCTAGACCCAAGAACCTCTTATCTCGCACTTCTGCCCAGCACACGGGCGATCGACACGGCCTACCATACAACTCTTCGAACGGTGCCATCATGATTCTGGCCTGAAAGCTGTTGTTGTAGGCGAACTCGGCCAATCGCTCACGAAACCCATCGTGACGTGCCCCCATTTCCACTGTGCAACCCGTAGTGGCTGCAATAATCCAGCGAGACGCTGTTGTTCGGCTCTCACCTGCCGAAGAGTGAGGCATCGCGATACAACTCCGCGACCGCTCTCCGCATCCCGCTCCACTAGACATGCCACCTGAAGTCGCGCTCCTCTTAGTGCTACCCACAAGCACTGTCAGGCGTGAAAACTGCGACTCTCGCAGCTCGTCGCCAATAACAGTCGGTATTGGCTCGGCACTTCGCCAGCCAATCCATTCCCAAGACTACGTTGCTGTCACTTCGTAAGTATCCTTCCTACGGATGCACGCACAAGCTCAGTCGTTGTCGATCCTCACAGATCCTCGCAGTCTCTCTAAGACCTCGCTCCACTACCGTCGTCGTGTTTACCAACTCCGAACCCACCCGAATCCTCGGGGTGAGGACTCGATCCGGCATCAGGGTTCTTGAGCCCTCTCTCGAACCTCCTGTACCGGTTCGCTTCTCCAACTCCGCAGACACGACAGACACTAGTCAACACCACCCCACCACCAACCGGCGTGTCCCGACGTAGGGGTGGACTAAACGGCTCTAAACTCAGCCTCAACCTCTCATCACAACTCGACGAACAAACGAGTGTGATAACCTGGCATCCAATGAAACTGACGCCCAAATCGGAAATCGAACACCCACTCCATTAGTCACCCTGGTAAGGTCTAGTGTAACCCTCATACGGTCCTCTAGGCATTTACTTGTAACTTTCTGCAACCAAACCAGTGTTCGCTACTCGTCCCTTGCGGGAAAAGTAGTAAAGGGGATGAGCGTTATGCTCACCTCCATGGACACCCGTTCGATTATGGCATACTAGTAACGCGCTAAAGACTTATCGATCTAGCCAGGGCAAACCACTACCTCAAAACCGGATGCCAAACGTCACACTGCTCACGCCAACAACACCTCAAGTACTCGCTTACGTAAGATAAACCTCGACACGGGAATAGCCCTTCCTTAATTCAGTAATCGCTATTGTTCACAACCTCAATACCCCAAAGACCCGATCACGTAGGGAAACCTCAAACGGGGATCATGTTCTCAACTAAGCCAACACTGTTGCTCACAATATCGATACCCCAGTTACTCGATCGTGTAGGGAACCTCAATTAACCCACTCGCGGGAAGGAAACCTCAATCACCCGTTCACGCAAGGGAAAACTCGAACACCCGTGTACATAGGGAAAACCCTGGTTCGTAAGGCGCCGCAACGCACCAACCATAACCTCTCTCCGTGGTGAGACTCTCACACCGAGGCACTGTACTAATACCGTACGTTATCGATGAATCTCAAACCCAAGACCTCATCCCTTAACACCGAGCCTACAACCTCTACAACCCACAACCGCGAACACAATCACGTAAAACCAACGCTCAACCGCACGAACGTGAACCGAGTCACACCACCCCAAACCCAAACGCACAAAGAAACAAACAACCAAAGAAAAACAAAGACGGCTCACTGGACCAGGCCGGTACACGACCCCTGTCGTGCCACTCTCCGGGCCGGGAACCACACCTTGCCGGACCCCTTACCGGGCCGGCGACCACGCTTTGCCGGACCACTTACCGGGCCGGCAACCAAACCGTCCCGTTCGACCTACCGGGCCAAACCGGTGACCCCGATACTGTAGCGGTAATGATTTCACACTACTTACACCCGCTAAGTCTACCCTAGGGTACTCGTAATTTTCCCGGCTAATAGCGACCCGTACACTAGTACGTCGCAGACAACGACCACCAAACACATAACACAATTATGACAACTCCAGACCGATCTCAAACAAAAGCCAACACGGCCGAGTAATAACCATACACACCCATCGGGCTAACCAACACCGAACTACGCCCACCGGGCCAAGCACAATCAAACACACACGCCCACGGCGTCAAACAAAATCAAAACACGCTCACCGGACCAACCAACTTACACACACGCCCACATGGCCAATCAAAATCAAATACACCCACCGGGCCAACCAATTTTAAAAATTTCTCCACTTCATTTTTAAAACCTCATACTTGACATCACGCAGTTACAACCCGGTCCAGGCGTCCCCGAACTACGTTGTACCGGATCGATATCAGCACCGTCACGTTCGACTACAGGAGCGCTCCTGAGTCGACCCGCGACAGCTTAAAAACGTTTGACGCAGCAACAACGATCAGCAAGCCAGCAAGAAAACACTGCACGTACACACAAACCCAACCAGGACTCATAACACTACGGGTCTACACTGACTTGACCCTCCCCACCTAATTGACGGACAGTCCGAGGTGTGAAACCTCGAGCTCTGATACCAAGCTGTCACGCCCCAATTTCAGTAAACCGAACTCGGGACGCGAACGTTTTAAACAATAAAACAATGAAACCTGTTTTGGATAAACACTTTAAAATATCCATTTAATTAATCAAAATAATGTTTACAACTTAAAAACACGTCCCAACACGTGGACAAAAGTACAAGGTATCCGTCACTAGACTCAAAAGACAAAACCCGGACTCCGCTCCTAGCTCCACAAGCTTCGAGAGCTTCCCTAGTCCGTCCTGTGATCAGTACCTGTAGGAAAAGCAGCTAGGGGTGAGCGTTCGCTCACCACCACAGATAACAGACTGACTACGGCATAATTAGCAGACAATGCCGGTAACACCAACAACAAACTCAACTCCGGGGATCACCGTCCCCAACTCAAGTACTCTGACTGACAACCACACACAGTGACCTTCCTCGAACGACTCAACACTCAAACATGTAAGTAGAACGACACAACGATCACGACCTCTTCCAAGGAAACAAAAGAAACTACGCAACACCAAACAAGATCACAAAGGATCGCAAACCAGCTGTTCAGTAACCAATTCTATTTCTCTCGCCCTTTCCGATCCCAGTCGGGCCAGGCGGTCGACCTGTCAGTAACCATCTATGTATCTCGCCCTTTCCGATCCCAGTCGGGCCAGGCGGTCGACCTGTCAGTAACCATCTATGTATCTCGCCCTTTCCGATCCCAGTCGGTCCAGGCGGTCGACCTGTCTCAGCAACCTCTCTGTCCTTCGCTCTTTCCAACACAAAGTCGGTCCAGGCAGTCGACCTGTCTTACAACTTCTCTGTCCCTCGCTCTTTCCAACACAATGTCAGTCCAGGCAGTCGACCTGTCTTACAACTTCTCTGTCCCTCGCTCTTTCCAACACAAAGTCGGTCCAGACAGTCGACCTGTCTTACAACTTCTCTGTCCCTCGCTCTTTCCGATCCTAGAAGGTCCAGGCAGTCGACCTGTCTCAGTAACCTCTCTCACTCAGGTAACCACAATCACAATCACAAGCAAGTTCAACAAACAGCAACAACACAGGTTCAGCACTCCACAGGCACTCATGGCCACCCAAGACACCAACCACAAACACGGACTCAATAGCCCAACGGGCACTCACGACCTCCCAAGACACACCAACGATAAAGACACGGGTTCAACAACCCCATAGGCACTCACGGCCTCCCAAGACACACCAACAGTAAGGACACAGGTTCAACAACCCCACGGGCACACACGGCCTCCCCAGACACCAACATTCACACACGGGCCCTCATGGCCACCCAAGACTCAACAGTCAAACACGGGCTCTCATGGCCACCCAAAACTCAACAGTCAACCACGGGCTCTCATGGCCACCCAAGACTCGACAGTCAAACACGGGCTCTCATGGCCACCCAAGACACACCAACAGTAACTCACGGGCTCAACAACCCCACGGGCACTCACGGGCACTCAAACTACCAACAGTAAAGACACGGGTTCACAACCCCACGGGCACATACGGCCTCCCAGACACCAACAGTCAAACACGTGCACTCATGGCCACCCAAGACTCAATAGTCAAACACGGCTCTCATGGCCACCCAAGACTCAACAGTCAACCACGGGCTCTCATGGCCATCCAAGACTCGACAGTCAAACACGGGGTCTCATGGCCACCCAAGACACACCAACAGTAACTCACGGGCTCAACAACCCCACGGGCACTCACGGCCACTCAAACTACCAACAGTAAAGACACGGGTTCACAACCCCACGGGCACACATGGCCACCCAAAACACCAAAGGTAAAGACACGGGTTCAACAACCCCACGGGCACTCATGGCCACCCCAAACTCAACAATAATACACGCTCGCAACTTACCGAGACTCTAACTCGTAAGCCAGCCAAAGAATGCTTGCAACCTCCCCCGAGACTCTTACTCGGTCAGGCCAACCAAACACACCAACCTCAAAACACGGGCTCTCATGGCCACCCAAGACTCAACAGTCAAACACGGGCTCTCAAGGCCACCCAAGACACCAATAAACAAACAACCTCCGGCTTAACCAAAAGCCTCCAACATTCCTAATATCAACAGTTCCACATTCAACCTCCGGGCATGATCATATGCCTCCAGTACTCCTAATATTGATAAGTTCACAAACAACCTCCGGGCATGGTCATATGCCTCCAGTAATTCTAACAACGCTAAGTTCTCTGTTCCTACGACACTACTAAGTGTCACATGCTTTTCCAATAATCACTACGTTCCCGTATCATGCATTTCTACTATTCGATAAACCTACTTAACCCACGACACCCCGGTGTCACATGCAATTCTACTGTTAACTTTCCCTAGTCAGGGCCGAGATCCGGCTACTTTTCCCTACCTCGTGAAGCGTGTCACAACCAATGCTCGCTCTCTAGCAATGCTCCAAATTTCCCGCTTAGCCTCCTCTTTCCACGGTAGGCGGTACGGTCTACAATTATTACAATTAACACACTTTTTAAGTAAGCAGGCGAAACCCGAATTTAAAGTATTAAACGCCCAAATGCAACCCCAACAATGTCGATCACTCCCAAACTTTCCAATTACTCGACATTGTCGATAATGGACCCGGAAAGGCCCGATTCGCCCGACATGGAGAATCTGCCCGGGTTTTGAAAACGCCCTTTCGGGGCTTCAAAAATTCCCGTTTTCGTTTCTACGGTCTTAGAATAATTCAAGGGTTCCTAGGTACTCGACGGAATCGAATTCCGACTTCCGAGTCATTTAATTAGCGTTTAAAGTTTCTAAACCCGTCAATTACAACTTTCACAATTTAATTCCAAATTTCGATCCGGGTGTGGATTAACTACTTGGGGATCGTCCTAAACCACCCGAACATGAAAACTTGATACTCGGGCATGTAGGTCCCACCCGGCCACAATTAGGAAAATTTCCTTTTCGCCCCAAAACGTTCCTAACGAACCCCAAACCTCAACCATTCATCTTTAAACCAATTATAACCAAAACCCAACCATAATCAAACCGTTTAAACTCAAACCCTAAATTTCAAACGTACCAAAACGAAAATCGGTTAGGTGCTCACCGTAGAGAATGACGGGGTGAGCTTGATTCTTCAACCGTTGAGACGATCCGTCGGTCGGATTGTTGGGAAATCACAAAACTCTAACCTTTCTCCTTTCTTTTTCCTTTTCCTCCTTCTCTTTCTTCTCTCCACTTTCTCTCTCTACACAACTCTCCTTTTCTGAAAATGGACGTGTACTTCACAATTTCCTTCCCTTTTGTTTTGTTTTAAAAAGTAACAAAATAATACTTAATTATAAACTAACACTATTGAAGTCTTCTCTTGTCTTGTCCAAAAACCTAACACCACCACATAGTTGACATGTGGTCAAGTGGGTCCCACACCTTTTTGGAAAATATCTTCTAGATATTTTCCAATCAGATTCGCGAAATTCGAACATTTCGGGCCCCGAACGGGCACTTTTTCCAAGAAATTCCGAAACTTCACGGGCTACAAGGAAACGGCTCAACTAAGACCGCTGCGATGACGGCTAAGCTTTTTAGATCCAAAACGGTCCTCGAATGGATCAAAACGTCGCTCGGTTGACTTTTCCAACGAAAAGTCAACATTTCCCAAATTGATCAGAAAGTTGCCCTGAGTCCCCCGGAACTCACTTTGGTCGATAACGGGGTCAACTTAAGTCCGGTATGACCCTCGGGGTTCAATTCCGGTTCAGTTAAGTGTCTGCTCAATTTTTTTTAAATTTTTCCTGTTTTTCGTAGGTTTGACTGGCGTTGACCGGGAGTGGTTATTACACATGTGCGTTGCACATGACCATTTTCCGTCCAAAAATGGACGGAAAACACTAAAGTGTTACTGATTGGAAACTTAAGGTACCTTTTTAGTGATTAAATTAGTTAAGGGTACCAATGTGTTAAAAACGTATAGTTAAGGGTACCAATCTGATATTTTCCCTTCAGATAATGTTTATAAGTAGTTAGATAAGAGGATTCAAACATAATATATGTTATAAAAAAACCGAAAAAAACGCTCTCGTCTACCCTAGCCACCAGGGTCCCTTCTACCCTAGCCACCAGGGTTCACCGCCGCCGCAGTCCCCCACCGCTCCACCACCACGCCGTCGTCCTCGTCAATCCACAACCTCTCGGTCGCGCCGTCTCCGTCAGTCAACACACACTTTCCTTCTAGCAGCCATGGTCCTTCCGTCGTTATGTCGTCATGATTGCTCGAGTCCTAGAGGACCATGGGCGCTGCAGCTCCTGGCCCGGTCTCGCCCCGGCATGCTCGACCAGCCCAAGCCCTCAGTGGCCATGTCCGCCCGTGATGGGTGGCCTATGCATGGAGCAGCCCGGGATCGGATGTGGTCTTACCCGTTCTGGATCGGAGCGCCGCAGATGGAACGGATCGATCCGTTGAAGTTAGTCACTGGAATCATCATCTCCGACCGGACTAGTACCGGAGGCTGCCTGGCGAAGGATCACACTGCCGGGATCGGGCCTCCGGCCTCCCACCACCGCGTCTTGCCTTATCTCTGTACCGGTGGGATCAGGTGCATCGCATGCTATGGCCGCCGGCATATCAGATAGGGTATGAACGCCCCACACTGCCAGTTTACCCGGGGGGGTCATGAACCCTAGGGTGCATGTAAACCCTAGGGTACTCTCAAACCCTAAGATGCATGCAAATCGTACGGCTATCGCTAACCCCAGTGGATATGCAACCATGAGGAATCGAGGTAGTTGGGTTTAGGGTTTTAGGGTTTTAGGGTTAGGGGTTTGAGAGTACCCTAGGGTTTACATGAACCCTAGGGTTCATGTAAACCCTAGGGTACTCTCAAATCCTAGGATGCATGCAAACTGTACGACTATCGCTAACCCTAGTGGATATGCAACCATGGGGAATCGAGGTAGTCCTGCTAGGGGCTTGGGGGCGAGCCCAGTGGTGGCCTAACGGCATGGAGTGGTGTCAGTCCGACCTAGGCCACAGATGAAGCTCGGCACGAGGAAGAAGTCACCTGACCCTAGGTTGGGAGACCTGAAAGACTGTCATTTGGCCCGCCGGGGGATCCTGAGATTCACTACTGCCATTGGGCCCAGACCCAGAATAATCAAGACGGGTCATAAGCCAGCGGAGGCACCACATGAGTCGTTGATGTTGCCATTTAACACTGAGCATGAGCATGAAAGGGAAGTCAGCCCGGGGGGCTATCACCCCTCGGGGGATGAATGATCCTCCAGGGCGGGAGTGGGGAGGATCGTCTGGGGCCTATACCCACAGACCCGCGACAACGACAGCCGGGAGGTCTCGGGGAATCCGCAGTTAAGGCTTCGTTTCAACCTATTTTCATCGTTTCAGGTCGAATAATATTTTGGCTAGGTAGATTCTATTTCGTTATTTACTTTCAGTTTGAAACGTTGGATCGAGGAACTCTTGAGTTCGGATCTGCAATCAAAAGCAGACTATATGTATGGAACCATGTGCGCCCGATGGACTACGACCGATTGGGACAAAAGCTGGTATCCGGGACTGTTAGGTCCTTCTTTGTAAGCATGATATGATCGTAATACAACTTCTTTCCTGTTTCAAAAATAAAAGTAGTTAGATAAGACAGAAATGGCGGTAGAAATGCCTCACAGGGAAAAGAAAAAAAAAGATACATGACCTATTGTGGCTGGTTGGAACAAGAAAGTGGAAATCGATGTGTTAGGCTCTCCGCAAAGTGTTACTGGCAGACGAGTGTCATTTTTGCGCTACCTCCCTATCAATAGGCGTTCTCCCGAAAATAATGCTTCCTCTTCAGCCATTACCTTAACACCCCCTTGAAGGGGATGCTTTACGTAAGATTTACATAATCAAGCTTCAGATAATGACATTTTTTTGTTAGTCACATAAAAACGATAATGACGTGGAGATGTAAGAAAAGTGGTTGGTGGACGATTCCATACACTTGGATTGGTCTACGTATTGACCTTTTTTACTGCTATTTGCGTATCCAAGGAAGACATGGTGCTTCTAAGTTGTATATCATGATTTGTTAACCAAGGCCGACAAAAAGTTATAAGGGTGTTAAGCGACCACTTAATGCCTTGTATCGAAAAAGGTCTTATAAAATTAAATCAATAGACCCTGAAGGCCTTGATCGAAATATGCCCCATAAAATTAAAGATCTCTTACTATTTGATCAAAACCTAATGAAGTAAAAATATTGGACATCTAATTTTGAAATCACATTTTATTACAAATTTGTCGAATTTTGATCTTGATTAAACTTTGCTTTTAAAAAACCATCTGCACCCTTTGAGTTCATAGCCATTAAAAATGCCAATTGCTTGAAGTCCCCACAAGGAACCGAAGTGTACAAAACCAAACCACCTCCAATTGGAAATGGGTCTTTGTGGAGCCTCAACCTTTAAAATATCTCCGGCTTCCTGGAATAAATTTTGAGTCCAAGTGCATGATGTTTGTGCTGGTAGATTGTGACTAAAGACCTAATGTTCTTCATTCGTGGGAGTTTTTTTTTGTTGTTTGTCTCTTCTGTGTTTAGTAGTGGAGAAACTATAACAGATTTCAATGACCTCTCAACTTCTAGCACTTTTGTTGGTATTGTTATTGATCCTCTATTGATTCTGTTCTTCTGTCTATCCTCAAAACCTGGTGGAGGGCCTAACGAGGACGAAGAGGTTTGTTGTGGAAGTAAATGTGTCCTATTAGTTTCCAACGCCATGTTGTGTCTTCTCCAATTCCCATCATCCTTCTTCTGGAAGTGTGTCTTATTATCTTGAAAGAGATTAACTCCTTCCAAAGTATCTTTCACTTGTTGACAAACTTGTGATGAGGTGAGAGTGTTCTCCGGCGAACAGGTGACTAGTGTATTATGTTTCTCTAGCGATTCAGAATGTTCCCCAACTATGAGTGTCGCACATTTCAAATGTTGGAAAACCAAAGCCTTGCATATCCTTTGTTTCTTGGGTATATCTTTATTTTTGGAACGCTTCAGAGCTATCTTTTTTCCTTGGTAGATCGGACCCCAACCTTTCTGGCCGTTGATTAGTTTTGTGGTACCGTTTTTTTGGATGAGCGCGAATTTTTTTTATTAAAAAAGTTAGATCCAAGTAGGATTTAACCAAAGGAAATCATTACAGGGGGGCTCCCAGAAGGAGCTGCAGGAACAAAACCCGAAACAAACAAAAAGGGACACAAAATCACCCATCAGTGACCCACTCATCAACTTCTGAGGTCAAGGTCGGATCATCAAAAGCTTTAGCTGCATGAGCCAGCTGAGCAGCTTGAGTTCGTTGTAAGATCTGCTTCCCAACGTCCACAGGATTTACAACTCTCTCCTGGCTCCTAGAATGGTTTGTGTAAAGACCAGGGTTTTTATTATCTTAAATTATTGGTTGGAACGTCACGAATTGG
This sequence comes from Erodium maritimum, assembly GCA_963921825.1. Classification (NCBI taxonomy): domain Eukaryota; kingdom Viridiplantae; phylum Streptophyta; class Magnoliopsida; order Geraniales; family Geraniaceae; genus Erodium; species Erodium maritimum. The sequence continues at coordinate 34,964,764 of OY997596.1, forward strand.
AGAACGGGTTGATTTTTGGATCGATTTCAAAAAAGAAAAGAAAAGAAAAGCAATAAAAAAAAGAGGGGGCTACAGGCCCGTGCTTACCTGGTACACGCATTGGGCCGAGCCAGACCAGGCCCGATCAAGCGGACCAGGCCCAGCCAGCCCAACACGCCAGACCCAGGCCCACTCGGCCTTCGCTAACCCTAGCGCTCCCTCTCTCTCTCCTCACTTCAGCGCATGCCTCCCGAGGTTTCACTCTCTCATTCTCCCTCGAGCTCTCAGATCCCCTCGTCGTCTCTCACCCTCGAACCTCGTCAGAGCTACCTCGCCTGACTTCTTCTCCTCCACCATCGACCTTCCTTCACCACCAGACACCCCAAACACCCCAAACCCCCTCCTCCTCTCTTCTTCTTCCACTTCGATTCGAATCGAGCCAGCGTCGTCGTACCTTCGATTATCGCCGCGCCTTTAATGGTCTGATTAGGTGATGGTGAGCCCTTTCCCGACCTCGTTCCACCTCTCCCGTCACCCCTCGCCTGAGATCTGTGAGCGTTGGGCTCGTTTTGACCATGCTTGAGGCGGAGAAGCTCGCCGGAGCTCTCAAAAACCCAGATCTAACGCTCCGTCGCCGGCGAGCCTTTCACGGGTCAGATATGGAGCGGAGAGGCGCGGGACTCACTCCGACGACCTCCCCTCGTCGTCCCGAGCATCCTGACGCCTCCCCGCCGTCGAAAACCACATCGAAACCCCCTGGCGCCACCGCCGTCGCCGGAGTTGAACCGGACGAGAGACCAAACCCTATCTCGTCTCTGACGGGCCTTGGGCCAGGACAAGTCCGGGTACTTGGGGCCTGGCTTTATCTGGGCATCGGCCCGGACGTGGACGGGGCTCGGGTCCAGATCCTAAACTGGATCTGGACTCGGGTCTGGAACCGGGTCTAGGTCGGGCTCGGGTCAGGTCCGGGTTTGAGATCTGGACGGGTCGGATCCAGGTCCGGGTTTCGGACTCGGGTCGGATCCGGGCCAGGCCAGTGTAATTAAAATAACAATTAATGTCACGCATCAAATCCGGTTTTGACCGGACTCGAGACGTGAACTAAAACAGTATTAAATTTAAATGAAAGCAAGGTCATAAAGTTTAAAATAATGAAATGCGGTTCATAAATTTGAATAAGAGATTTAACAACTCTTAAGTAAACAGTGAAGACAAAAATATTTCAAAACGTTGTACGTCTCTAGACTATCTAGCCTAGGACCCTCGTAAGCTCTCAAGCATCGAGCATCCGACTAGTACACTTCCCGCTTAGAACCTGAAAAACAACAAAGTAAGGGGTGAGCTTTCGCTCAGTAGGAAAAGGAGTTAAGGTTATGAGCAAGCACTCATCACCACGGGTAACCGTCCAATTAGGGCATACTAGTACAACACACAACTAATTTCCAACGAAACTCGTAACCACAATTCTCAACTCAAGACCAAACTACACTTTTGAGCACAATCACCCAAACAACACAAACAGCAACCAGCACAACAATCAACGAGTCATCGAACGTAAAGTAAACTGTAAAAGTACAACACGTCCCGTACCGCAGTCCCCTACTCGGTCGGCTGTCCACAGCCCGACACCATCATATCGTACCAGAACATCATCGGCCTAGATATCTTCCCGTCAAACAACCGGGGCACAATCTCAAATGGTCATACCGGAATCTCCATCGGCCTAGACCTCTTTCCCTGAACTCCTTCGGGCAAAGGACAGGTAATACAACTTTCCCGGAACTCCTTCGGGAAAAGCACTGAACACGTAGGCGTCGACCTAGATGTCCTATACCAGAATACCCCCTCGATGTAAGCCATCATACCGGAACCACTACCTGGGGGACCGCGCATACATGAGACCACACCGTCGGCCTAGGTACTACCCTACACCGGCGTACCTCCTCGGTCATAGGTACCATACCGGAAACAACTCCTCGGACACACAACAAGATAATATTACACATCGCAATGCCATAAATAAACACGGCTTACGAAGCCCAACAATCGTTACCACAACCAGTCACGTCGGTTTATCACTCACCCGACCATATCACATCCAAGGGTTCACATCAACACAAGCACGGCACACTCGCCCACACATAGCAACAACATGCTCAGCGGATATACTAAATCTTGTCTATTAAACCTAAGGACACCGACTCACACGGCAGGCATCTCAAACAATAACATGCAATTCAAAACAACACACAACCTACGACTCGACATGGCCGATCTACCAGCACGACAATCTCCCAAGTATCGAAAACAGATAAAGCAGTTAACTGGTGAATCACATCCTACATGTTACTACGACTCGTCCGGTTATTATCTGATATAAACGTTCTTTCCAGTTTTATTAATCCTATCATGCATACTAGTAACTTTCCGCAATCCGCTACTTTCACTACCTCAACCGAAGAACAATCGCTACGTCTCCTAGCTGCTGACGTCCTGGCTCGCTACCTCCGGTCTTCTCTTCGATCGAAGCCGGAATCTAAAATAACACGAAAGCCAAACTCAAAAACGGTTCCAAAGTTGAAATAAAAGTCACGACGGGTTCAAATTAAGTTCAACTGTAGTCTTTTAAACTCGAGCGGGCTAAAAGCGGGAGTATACGACGAATCGGGTTCGAGCACTCGAGCTCCGAGCATCGAACCCGGTACACGTTTCCCGAGGCACAGATCCCGAGGCACGATTCCCGAGGTACAGGGTTTGAGGCACGGTTCCCTAGGTACTCGATTCGGTGTTCTGCTTTGTCCCGTTCTAAGTCGAATTACAGTCTGTTTTAAACGTCCAGTTCAACCGTTCGGGTTCCAAGTTCGTTCAAGTTCCAAAACCGTCAACAGTCCCCTTTTATTAAATCCGATTAAAACCCTTTTTATTAAAACTGATTTTCGTTTTACAAACAAGTTCTTTTCTTTTCTTTGAACCAATTTCAAATCAACACTGTTTTGTTTCAAATTAATTTCCTTATCAATTTCCTTTTATTTTGCTTCCAAAAGTCCAGATGCAAAAATGATTTTTGGATCCACAGTGCCCAGAATCAAAACAACGCACGGGAACGAAGAAAAGAGAAGGAGAGGGTTTCGGGTTCAGAACAAAACCGTGAGGTTTGGTCGAGGGTCGAGGTGCTTCAGATCTGGGCCGTCCGGTGAGGATCTCGGCGAATCCGAGGTGGCCTGAAACGGAGGTGACGGTGGCGTCGGTTTCCTCCTTCGCCGGCGAACCAGACGGCGGAGCACGGCTTGGTGAAGCCCTGGACGACGGCTCTCGGACCTCCAGCAACGCTCCCTCTCGACTCTTCCACGGCGAGCTCGAAATGAGCCCGAGGAAAGAGGAGAGATGGCGACGGGGACGTGGCCGGCGAGTCGTCTGAGCGGAGAAGACGGGCGGGAGAGAGGGACGGAGAGGGAGATGCGGAGCTCGGTGGCGAGTCTGAACGAAGATGAAGAGGAGTGGGGACTTGTCGGTGAGGAGAAGGGAGTGGAGGTCGGGACGGATATGAGAAGAGGATGAGGGAGAGAGAAGAGCGTAGGGGCTGTTGCGAAGAACAAGTAACACAAACCCTAACCTTCGGGTATATAAGGGCTGGCCGGAGTGGTCTTTTGGGCCACTGGAGAGAAGACGGGCCTCACCCTCACGGCCCAGTGTGAGGGAGCAGGCCGAGTTGGCCTGGCTCGGGCCTGCGGGTCTGGGCGGGTCCGCCCGGTCTAGCTTCTTTTTTCTTTTTTCTTCTTTTTCTTTTTTTAACCTTTTGTTTATTTATTAATTTTTTTTGCAAACACTCTCAACTTCGATCCAAAACTAACCACAGCGTTACCAACAACCGACCTGAAACTTTTTCAACCTCGACGCCCCGAACGATTTAAAATTAATTAAATTAACCTTTTTACCGAGGTGGTCTTCACAATTAAATCTTTCCGTCTTAAAATCAGATAAATTCAAGGACTTATCGGGCAATTTAGAGGACTTACCTGTTAATAAAATTAGAGGACTGTTACGGACTGGACTGGGACTGATGACCGTCCCCTTTTTGTGTTAAAACCAGGCTGTTACCCCGACCATGGAGAAGACCGGAGTAAGCACGGACGTCAGCAGCTAGGCGACCCAGATAGAGACTGAGAGGTAGGGATTACCTAGAAACCTACTTTATTACGGACGCACTAGAATGCATATAGGGAAACCTAACAACCGGATAAATAACTAGTATGAATGTAGGATGTGAATAACTAGCGTAGACGTAAACTGTGAACATTTACGATTACTGTCTTGGGAAAATGTCGTGTTGGTAGAATCGGGCCATGTCGCGCCTATAGGATTGTTTGTTGAGTGTATCTGCTTGTGTGCTCTATGTTGCTTGAACGGTTAATAAATAAAGAACCTGAAAACGAGTAGAGTTGAACTTGGTGATTCATATTAGCGACTTGTAAGAACCGCTCCCGGTCAACGCCAGTCAAATCGGCGAAAAACAGGAAAATCTAAAATTTTTGGACAGACACTTAAATGAACCTAAATTTGACCCCGAGGGTCATACCGGACTTAAGTTGACCCCGATATCGACCAAAGTGAGTTCCGGGGGACTCAGGGCAACTTTCTGACCAATTTGGGAAATGTTGACTTTTCGCTGGAAAAGTCAACCGAGCGACGTTTTTGTCCGTTCGAGGCTCTTTTTGGATCCGAAAAGCTTAGCCTTCATCACAGCGGTCTTAGTTGAGCCGTTTTCCTGTAGCCCGTGAAGTTTTGTAATTTCTTGGAAAAAGTGCCCGTTCGGGGCCCGAGACGGCCAAATTTCGCGAATCTGACTGAAAAATATCTAGAAGATATTTTCCAAAACGGATGGGACCCACTTGTCACATGTCACCAATGTGGTGGTGTTAGGTTTATTGGACAAAACAAAAGATGAGACTTGATGTTAGTTTTGTAATTATGGTAAAGTTGTGTGTTTTTTTAAAATAAAACAAAAGGGAGCCAAATGGTGTGTTCGGCCATAAGTGTAAAAGAAAGGGTTTTTGGAGAGAGAAAATAGAGAGAGAAGGAGAAGGAGAAGAGAGAAAAGATAAAAGAGAAGGGGTTATTTGGAGTGGTGATTTCCCGACGATCAAACCGGTGGATCGTCTCAACGATAAAAGAATCGAGCTCACATCGACATTCTTACGATGAGCACCTAACCGATTTTCGTTTTGTTAAGTTTGAAAGTTAGGGTTTGGGATAAAACTAGTAGTTTATGGATGAGTTGAGGTGTGGGGTTCGTTGGAGGTGTTTTGGAGCGAAGAGATGATCGTTTTCCGGTGACCGGAGGCTCAGGGGGAGCTTCGGCCACCGTGCACGGTCGCTTGCTGGCCATGGGGTGGCTGGCCGGAGCTAGGACCGGCCACCACCATGGTGGACCGGCCCCAAAATGGCCCTAGCCACCCACGGCCAAGGGTGGCCAGGTGGGGCCCACATGCTTGGGTATTCGGGTTTCGTGTTCGGGTGGTTTAGGACGTTCCCCAAGTCGTTAATCCACACCCGGCACGAAATTTGGGATTAAATTGTGAGAGTTGTAATTGACGGGTTTAGAAACTTTAAACGCGAATTAAATTACTCGGAAGTCGGAATTCGATTCCGTGGAGTGCATAGGAACCCTTGAATTATTATAAGACCGTAGAAACAAAAACGGGAATTTTCGGAGCCCCGGAAGGACGTTTTCCAATCCCGGGCAGATTCGCCGGGTCGGGCGAAACGGGCCTTTCCGGGTCCATTATCGACTATGTCGAGTAATTGGGAAGTTTAGGAGTGATCGACATTGTCGGGGTAACTTTTGGGCATCAAGTTTGTTAAAATTCAGTTTATGCCTGCAAGCTTAAAAGTGTTTAAAATTGTGTTCTTATTAGATCGTGCCACCGACAGAGGAAAGGGAAAGCTAGGCGAGTGATCGAGATCACGCCGGAGCTTGTTTGTGAGCTTTTGGAGAAAGCATACGAGGTAGGGAAAAGTAGCCGGATCTCGGCCCTGACTAGGGAAAGTTAACAGTAGAAATGCATGTGACACTTGGGTGTCGTGGGATAAGTAGGTTTATCGAATATTAGAAAGGCAGGCGACACCGGGTGGTGTCGTGTGATACGGGAACGTATCGAACAATAGAAATGCATGTGGCACTTAGTAGTGTCGTAGGAGCAGTGAACTTATCGATATTAGAATTACTGGAGGCATTTGGTTATGCCCGAAGGTTGATTGTTTAATTTGTGTCTTGGGTGGCCATGAGAGCCCGTACTTTACTGTTTGTGTCTTGGGTGCCCATGAGAGCCCGTACTTTACTGTTTGTGTCTTGGGTGGCCATGAGAGCCCGTACTTTACTGTCTGTGTCTTGGGTGGCCTTGAGTGCTCGTGGGGTTGTTGAACCCGTGGTTTACAGTTGGGGTGTTTTCGGTGGCCGTGAGTGCCCGTGGGGTTGTTGAGCTCGTGTCTTTACAGTTGGTGTGTTTTGGGTGGCCGTGAGTTCCAGTGGGGTTGTTGAGCCCGTGTCTTTACCGTTGGTGTGTCTTGGGTGGCCATTAGTGCCTGTGAAGTGTTAGACCGGTGTTGTTGCTGTTTGTTGAACTTTGTTTGTGATTGTGATTGTGGTTACCTGAGGTTGGGGGCCCGCTTCATAATAACGGGGGTCCTGTGATCGCACCCGTATGCATGTTCAGACGAGGTAGGGGGCCCGCCTGAGAGAAAAAGGGGTCCTGGCCGCGCGTGCATGGTGGTGACAGGTCGATAGCCTGATCCGACTTTGTGTCGGGAAAAGTGCGACAGGTCGACCGCCTGGCCTGACAGGGATCGGCAAAGTGCGTGGGGAATGAGTAGCTGGAGTGTGATCATTTGCGATCTTGTTTGGTGTGCGATCCTTTGTGATCTCGGGTGTCGCGTGGTTATCTTTCGTGTCTTTGGAGGAAGTCATAATCGTTGTGTCGGGTCTACATTACGTGTCCGAGTGTTGAGTCGTTTGAGGAAAGTACCAGTTCGTGTGTTAGTCGGGTTGATGTTGGTGTTACCGGCATTGTCTGCTAGTATGCCGTAGTCAGTCTGTTATCCGTGGTGGTGAGCGAACGCTCACCCCTAGCTGCTTTTCCTACAAGTACTGGTCGCGGGACGGACTAGGTGAGCTCTCGAAGCTTGAAGAGCTAGGAGCGGGAGTCCGGGTTTCCTTTTGAGTCTAGCGATGTACGCCCTGTATTTTGTCCGCTTGTCGCGACGTACTTTTGAGTTGTAAATTATTATTTTGATTAACTAAATGGTGGTGTTAAAGCGATTATTTAAAAGGTTTGAAAATGTTTTATTGTCTTAAACGTTCGCGTTCCGAGTTCGGTTTTACTGAAATTGGGGCGTGACACGACTTGAGTGATTTTTTCCTGTTTATATGATATGTTGAATTGGGGATGTTGGGGAACGGATACCGGTTAAGCCAGTGGGGTTACCACGTTGAATGTGGTGCCGGTAAGTGATGGTAAGTGCGTGATGGTTGTGTAAGTTTGTTGAGAACGTGAGCATGATTGTGATTGTGATTTTGGTTGTGATTGGTTACATGATAAATGTGGTTTCCCTACCTTCCGACCTTGAGTCGGTAAAACGCTGTGTTCCGCGAAGAGGTGTTTTCCCTACCTTCCGACTAGCACTCGGTAAAACTTTGTGTTCCGCGATGAGGTTGTACCGCGAAGAGGTTGGGCCTGTGTTCAGTGATGAGGTTGTTCCGCGAAGAGGCGTTTTCCCTGCCTTCCGTGTATTGGTAAAACGATGTGTTCCGCGATGAGGTTGTACCACGAAGAGGCTGGGCCTGTGTTCCGCGATGAGGTCGACCGCCTCTCCCGACTTTGTGTTGGGGAAAGTTGCGTGCGGCTACGCCGGGCCGAGCGGGTTGCTCCCGAGACCGTGCAATTGTGTAGATTGCTGTGTTGAGAATACCTTACTTTTTGGATGCATGTGATTGTGCCTGTGAGTGGTGTTGTGTTTGTGATTGTGGTAATCTTACATTGGTTGTTCCTTGGTGTGACCTCGGTGTAGTCGTTAGTGTGGAGTTAAAGTTGGTATGGTTGGACTGGGAGTGTCAGAGTAAAGGGAATATTGACATTTAAATGGCTTAGGTGTCGCATCGTTAGATCGAACCTTTTAATATATTTTAAATTTTGGAAACGCGTTTTGGTAAATCCGAAATGAGGAAGTTTTTGTGGTTTTCCCTACTCAGCGTCAAGCTCACCCCCTTAATGTGTTCTCTACAAGTGTTAGCTGGGAGTTGGATTAGGGGGCATCGTAGAGCATGGGCTAGCGAGAGTCCAGGATTTTCGTTATGTTATTATAGACGTATTGTTCATTTTCGAACTCTGTTTGTAACTGAGCGTAAGACTTAAGTTTTTGGACTTGTTGCTTTATATTTGACTTACTTTCAGACTTTTTTTTCGCTTTTACATTGTTTTTATGTTAATTTCACTAAGTCACGTCTCGGGTCCGGTCAATACCCGATTTGGGGCGTGACAGTTTGGTTTGATGTGAATGGTATAATAATCCCCTAATAACTTGGGAGGTTGACTAAGACGGTTCGAAGTTCTAGAAGGGTGCTTCGAAAGACTACCATTTTTCAAAGGTTTAGGATTTAGGGGTTGTAGGAGAACCTCTTTCCACAGACTACTTTGGGGAACTCCAACAGGATCTCTAATTTCCACCTGATGAGACACGGTATCTCCTGAAATAACCACAACGGGTGATTGAACCGACCCATTAGAACCCGTTGGGTGACCATGATTCTGTAATCGGAGAACAACTCATACTTCTCAATTCTTCTTCCGTATATCTTCCCATAATGAACTATATTGATTAAAATATGAACTGAGATGAACTTGGGAAAGATGAATTGAGATTAACTTTGAAGAACCTTACTGTAGCTTCATACTGTATATGTAGGCACAAAATTTTAGTTCCTGTAGAAATAAGAAATTGTTCTTATTCACTTGATCTAAATATACATAGAGACTAGATATATATACACAATTACATGACTTCTCAAGTACCCCATTAATGGTAGGACCATTAATGAGTGACTCTTAGACTTCTAGGACAACTAATAGATGGCACTTATTTTCCCACATTCATTACACTCCCCCTCAAACTGATGCATAGATGTTAATCATGCCCAGCTTGTTACAAATAATCAACCCGAGTACCCGGAAGTGCTTTGGTGAACATATCTCCTAATTGTTCTCCGGTCTTGACATATGCGGTAGTAATCAAATTCTTCTGAAGCTTTTCACGAACGAAATGACAATCAATCTCAATATGCTTGGTTCGTTCATGAAATACGGGATTTGAGGCAATATGAATAGCAGCTTGATTATCACACCATAATTTTACTGGCATGGAGACTTTGAGATCGAGTTCTGATAGTAGTTGATAGATCCACATAATCTGAGCAACCGAATGTGCCATGGCTCTATACTCTGATTCTGCACTAGAACGTGAGACAAAATTTTGTTTCTTACTTTTCCACGAGACTAAATTTCCTCCCACAAATATACAATATCCCGACGTTGATAGTCGATCAATTTTGGATCTTGCCCAATCTGCATCTGTGAAACATTCTATATGAGTATGATTGTGGTTCTGGTAGAGTAAACCACGTCCTGGTTCTCCTTTTAGATATGCTAGAATATGTTCAAGAGCCATCCATTGTTCAACAGTAAGGGAGGACATAAACTGACTTACAATGCTTACTGAGTATGCAATATCAGGCCGGGTTACGGTAAGGTAGTTCAGTTTCCCCACAATTCTTCTTTACCTCTCTGGATTCTCAAATAGTTCACCTTCTTTCACGAGTTGCATATTTTGAGGTAATGGGGCAGAACATGCCTTGACTCCTAGCTTCCTAGTTTCTGATAACAAATCCAACACATATTTTCTCTGAGATAAGAATATGCCCTTCTTGCTTCTTGATACTTCTACTCCCAGAAAGTACTTCAAGACTCCCAAGTCTTTGGTATTAAACTGGTTTTGGAGAAAAGACTTCAGAGAAGAGATGCCCAAGTTATCGCTGCCAGTGATAACAATGTCATCCACATATACGACTAGAAGAATAACACCTGCTGGAGATTTCCTGTAAAACACAGAATGATCGGACTTGCTCTTGTGCATTCCAAACTTTTCAACTGCTTGGCTAAACTTTCCAAACCAAGCCCGAGGACTCTGTTTGAGACCATATAATGATTTCCGAAGGTGACACACCAGTCCACACTCCCCCTGAGCAACAAAACCAGGAGGTTGCTCCATATAGACTTCCTCATTCAAGTCCCCGTGCAAGAAAGCATTTTTGATATCCAGTTGGTATAAAGGCCAATAATAAGTGGCTGCCAAAGAGATAAACAATCGCACAGAGGTCAGCTTAGCCACAGGGGAGAAAGTATAAGAGTAATCCACTCCATAAGTTTGAGCAAAGCCTTTAGCTACGAGTCGAGCCTTAAGGCGGGCTACAGAGCCATCATAGTTAAATTTAACAGCAAACACCCACTTACAACCAATAGCCTTCTTCCCGGGAGGCAACGGGATCAACTGCCAAGTACCATTCGCATCTAGTGCACTCATTTCTTCTATCATCGCCGAACGCCAGCCAGGATGGGATAGTGCCTCATTAACATTTTTAGGGATCGAGACTGAATCAATAGAGGCTATGAAGGAACATGATGAAGGAGACAATTGATCATATGACACAAAGGAATAGATAGGATACATACATTATCGTTTACCTTTGCGGAGGGCGATGGGGAGGTCGTCATGATCTGGTGGCGAAGAGGAATTTGGCTCCGGACATGCAGCGGGAGGTGCTTGACGACGAGAATAAATGTAACGGATAGGCAGTGGTGGTGGTGGCGGGTCCGGAATAACAGATGGTGTCGGCGTGGTGGTGGGCAATAAAACAGGAGGTGCTGGTACAATCGGTTCTCGATGAGAGATGTGGTAGATTAACAAGTCATCGGTCTCCCCCTGTCTTGGAGTGTGAGGAATCGCCGAATAAAAGAAAGGACAATGTTCCATAAAAGTGACATCAATGGAGACAAGGTATCGATGAAGATCAGGACAATAACAACGATAAACCTTCTATACCCGAGAATACCCCAAGAAAACACATTCAATAGACTTAGGATCCAGTTTCGTACGAGTAGGACGAACATCACGAACAAAACACGTACTCCCAAAGGTACTAGGAGTAATAGGAAAAAGAGGTTTGGTGGGAAATAAGACTTGATATGGGATGTCTCCTTGAAGGACAGATGAAGGCATACGATTGATGAGAAAACATGCAGTTGAGACAACGTCATCCCAAAAACATTTTGGTACATGAGTCTAAAATAAAAGTGCTCTTGCAGTTTCAAGAAGATGTCTATTCTTTCTTTCAGCAACTCCATTTTGAGACGGGTATCTATTCAAGATGATTCATGAAGGATACCATTCTGGGCCATGTAAGTAGTGAATGGCTCAGAAAAGTATTCTTTGGCATTATCACTTCTCAAAATACGAACATTAGAACCAAACTGAGTTTGTATTTCAGCACAAAAGGCAATAAAATGGGAAAACAACTCAGAACGATTTTTCATAAAATAAAGCCATGTAGTTCGAGAAAAATCATCCACAAAAGAAACAAAATACCGAACCCTAGTTTTAGAAACTACAGGGGACGGACCCCAAACATCAGAATGGACTAATTCAAAAGGAGAGCTGACTCTTTTCTTGACTCGAGGAGTAGAGGGGAGACGATGATGTTTAGCAAACCGACAAACTTCACAATCGAAAGATTGTACCTTCTCAAACTGGGGATAAAGCTTCTTCAAGGTTAGAAAAGACGGATGGCCAGAGCGACAATGGGCTTCAAGTAAGGTTAAGGTGGCTGAACAAGCGACTGGTGGTGCGGGCTTCTCGTAATTCATGATGTAAAGCCCCCCTGACTCATGTCCTTTACCAATAATCCGCTTCGTCAAAAGATCCTGAAACAGATTATGATCAGGATAAAATGAGACACAACAATTTAGGGCACGGGTAACTTTCCTGATGGACATCAAATTAAAAGAGAATCCAGGTAAACTTAAGACCGAAGGTAAAGAAATGGATGGTGTAAGGTGGACCGTCCCAGACCCGAGAACAGGGCATTGAGAACCATCAGCTAAGCTTATAGAAGAACATGAAGTACGAGGCTCAAAAGTGTCAAGTAATTTAGGGTTACCTGTCATGTGATCTGTGGCACCAGAATCAAGGACCCATTGAGAGGGGGATTGGGACGAAACGAGGCACTTAGGTAGATTACCTGACTCAGCGGTTGAGGTGACAGAGTGAGATGAGTGCGTGGATGTATCCTGATACTGGCGAAGGCGGTCATACTCGGCTGCAGATATAGTGATGGTCTGATCGGACGAAGTAGCAGCAACATTGGCAGATGATCGTGGGGTCAATTTTGGGCATGATCTCTTGGTATGTCCTGGTTCATTACAATAGAAGCAGATAACTCCCCCTGTCTCATGATTTCGACTACTCCAACGACCAGGATTACTTGCTCGTCCACTTCTCCTATGAGCGCCTCTCCCATAAGGGCGAGAATTGAGAGGACCGCGTGAATAACCAATAAGAGCATTGTGAGCCTCGGGGGTAGATGACACTTCACCTTTTTTTTGGTATCTGTGCGAAGAACTCTACTAAATACCTTGACCAACGAGGTTAGCTTTGTGCTAGAAATGATTTGAGATTTGGCCGACTCAAACTGAGAGCCAAGTCCTGCAAGCAAGCTCATTATCGCCATTTGTTCTCGCTGTGTCTGTTGAACCTTAACATCTGTGCTGAAAGGCATTACTGCATTTAGTTCCTCATAAGTCTTCTTGAAGTTCATGAAATAGGTTTGTAGTGATTGTCCTCCTTGCTCAGCACAATAAAAAGCCCTGACAAACATCATAAGTACGAGCAAAATTCCCTTTCCCAGAATAAACAAAGTCTAAATATTCCATCAACTCTTTAACATACTCATAGTGGTTAACCAAACTAACCACCTTCGGATCAATAGAGTTCCTGATCTGAAGGAACAAGCATGCATCATCACGCACCCATTCTTTCTTAGCTTTGTCATCAACAGGGGGGTTATTAGAAAGGTGATCATCCTTTGAAATACTCCGTAAATAAATACGAATACTCTTTGACCAACCCGGATAATTGGGTCCAGTCAATTTGTGATCGGTTATTCGGGACATAATGGGAATACTTTCCATCAAAATAGCATTTTTAGTCTCTTCATCCATTCAAAGAAGTAGAGAGTAGATACGAACAACAATAGATGGAAAATACCCGAACCAGGCTGGCTGAAGTAAGGAAACAGAACCACTGTCACTCATTAGGCGCGGGGCGGCGGCAGAGGGCGGCGCGTGACTTCACGCGCGGCGGGGGATGGCGGCGCGCGGGGCCCACGCGCGGTTGTGGGCGGCGGAAAAAAAACCAGAAACTCGCCGGAGGCCAGTTTTTCCCTTCTGAAGGCTCACTCGCCGGAGGTGAGATAAAATTATGACTGACAGCTTGTCAAACGATCCAAAACAGATTCAAAAACCCCTTAGCTTCTCCAGGCAAGTGAGATTCCGGTGGTGGTCGGATGGGTCTCAACTTTCAGATATAGGCAACCCAGAAGATCCTCTATCTTATGGGATAGGAGGTGAGAAAATAATATGAACGAAAAAACACACCTGCACACTTGGGCAGTAAACGTGCACACCAGGGCACCAATGGAGGCTCACCTAAACTCACTAATCCCTTAGAGCTATAACCATAGCTCTGATACCATGTAGAAACAAGAAGTTGTTCTTATTCACTTGATCTGAATATACATAGAGACTAGATATATATACACAATTACATGACTTCTCAAGTACCTCATTAATGGTAGGACCATTAATGGGTGACTCTTAGACTTCTAGGACAACTAATAGATGACCCTTAGTTTCCCACATTCATTACAGTTCTTAATACTTTGTTTAGAATAACTCCAATCTTAAACTCTGATAATAAGGAAATCATATGGCTAAAAAATCAAACTTGAATCAACTCGTTTAGACTGACTCGTCTACAACCATACTTCTATAAACAACTCTAGTATGACTAATATTTTTCATGACAACTATAATTAGAAAAATTAGATAACATAACAATTAAAAAACAAACCCCAAAACAAAAAACAGAAAGAAAATATCAAAAATTGAGGGGTACGTGCCATTTGATTAAAAAGAATGTTAAGGTGTAATCTATTTTTCACCAAGAAATTTTTTGCATGGATAGTTAATCAAAAGGTAGTCTAGTGTAGAACAAGTAGGGAGGAAAAATCAAATAGAAGCCACTCCTTAACGTAAAAACTGTGTGAACCAATCCAAGCCATTTATTTTAAGAATGGATGGATGAGATGCAATTGAGTGGTTGACTTTTTGACTGCAAAAAAAAAATAGCACTTTTAGTAAGGGGTAAGAGCTTTTTAGTAAAACCATCATATATTTTTTTTTACCAATTCACTAGTTTAATTTTTCCCGCTTCGTTTGAACTCCGATTGGCTTCAAACTTGCGCCATTAGTTTTGTTTTTTCAAGGGCTTTCTATCAAGATCAGTCATGAATATATTTTGAAGCACGAAAAAAAAATTATTTTCGGGGTTGATTTTTAAAAAAAAAAGTTAAGTCTGGGTAATTTTTATCAACACTATACACTGGGTTTATCAACACTATACACTGGGTTTATGAACATTGAACACTAGTTTTATCACCTCATTTTCCAAAATCGAACATGATTTTTATCACATCATCACATGTTTTTTATGAACATTAAGCACTAGTTTTATCAACACCAAACACTATGTTTATCATTAAATTACATGTGTTTTTATCATCCCATCACATGTTTTTTTTTATCAACACTAAACTCTAGGTTATCACCCTTTTTTCGGGGCTGATTTTTAAAAAAAGTTAAGTCTGGGTAATTTTTATCAACACTATACACTGGATTTATCAACACTGAACACTAGTTTTATCACCTCATTTTCCAAAATCGAACATGATTTTTATCACATCATCACATGTTTTTTATGAACACTAAGCACTAGTTTTATCAACACTAAACACTATTTACCACTAGTTTGATACCCCGATATAAAAAAATTATTAGTGAAGATTTATCAACACTAAACATTGTTTTTATCACCCCAATATAAATTTTTATTTTCGTGCTTCAAAATATATTCATGACTGATCTTGATTTAAAGCCCTTGGAAAAATAAAAATATTGGCGCAAGTTTGAAGCTAATCGGAGTTGAAACGAAGCGGGAATGATTAAATTAATGAATTGTTGAACAAAAAAATGAACATTTGTTCACATGGCACCATGCTATTACAATCATGCTCTTGCTTGTGCGAGAAAGTAAGAAAGTGACGTGAGTTTTTGTTGAATTGGGATGATGATGTGGTGAATGTTGGATCTAAAGGATGTGTGGGTAGGATTGGTTCACATAGTTTTTAGGATAAGAGGGGTTTCTATTAGATTTCTTCTCCAAGTAGGTAATGTTAGGGCATAACAAAAGTACAAGAGTTAAAATGTCCGATGGAATCCAGTTGCAAGCAACAAGACACAAACAACAAACGACATTGAAAACGATGAAGATGAAGGCAACACAAGACCCTTGTCTTCAAGAGCCAAACAAACCGAGGCTCTCAATCTCTCAGCTGTCAAACCTCCTCCTCTTGATAATTTCGCACCATCCGGCCCTCACTCTCCATATATATAAATGTCACCATAACTGCTTCAACGAAACAGAACCCTTGAACATCAACTAATGGCAGAACCAACCGCTCAAGATGCCCACAAGAAGAAGGCTCGCACAAGTGATGACGATGAAGACAATCCCACAAGGCTCGAGACCATGTCTTGGTACCGCTACGAGCTCTGCTCAAGCTTCATCTAGACCACACTCATCCCCATTGTCTTCCCTCTCATCATCAGCCAAATCGTGTCGTCCCCTCCCGAGCCTCAGCCCTAGAGGGCTCGTTTGCTCTCAGAAGCAAATGCTCTTGTACGACTTGCTTACACATGGAGAAATAAGAGTCCACAATATGAAATTCTCACCCTTAGGATGGACTTCGCTTTCGTGGGCACTAGGTCTCATCCTCGCCGCACCAACGCTGGGTTTTTCTTCCATCCCTCTTGACCATGGCCAGATGCAACAGCTCATTTTCGACGATTGTTGGAGCTCTCTTTTGCCTTCCTGCAGGATTCTTCAGAACCGTCAAGATCTTCCCTCCTTACATTTCAATCATCATTGCAGCTCATGTAGTCGCTATTGCCTCCCACACCAGACACCTCGGACTCATGGTCCGCGGCGTCACTGGCTCGTTCATTACTAAAGATCGGTTCCCAGTGAGAAGTGCAGTGAGTGGGTGGTTCTCTCTCTACGCCGCTGCGCTCGGTAGCTTGGGCTCGGCCGTCATTGCTGCCTTCACTTACCACATGCTCAAGGAGTCGGAGCAGTTCATCAGCTTGTGGGTTGTGTTCATCTTTAGCGGACTGACATGGCTCGTTGGAGCGATACATGTAGCTCTGGCCTTCAGGCCTGGGACAATGTCTGAGTCTGTCTCCAAAATTCATTTTGTTTCGGTCTTCAAGTACCCTCATGCGCTCGGAAGCCTGGTGGTGGTGTTCCTTTCTTCTTTCACAGCAATGTGCCTCTTCACCGGAGCGTTGCTTTTCGTGGTGGGGCAGCTCTGCCTCAAGCCAATCTTCTTGCTCTACCTCTGGCTTACCTATTTCATCTTCCCCTCGCTTTCGCTACCGCTGCTGCAACCGTTGCAGCATGTCATGAGGGCGGATGCTGTCAAGATGCAGCTTCTAGGGTTGTTTTTGTCGGTCTTCACTTCGGGGATGGGATTTTATTTCCGGGGCAAGAACTGGCATAGCCATGTGATACTCATCTTTGCGGCCATACAGAGCACATCCGCGAGAATTTTGTTCGCTTTTGGGAGGGTGTTGTTGCTGAATTGTGCTCCGGCTGGGAAGGAAGATGCATTTTCGGTTTGGTTCTCGTGGGTGAAAGCGCTTGGGACGTGCGTTGGATTCGCAGTTGCATCCGCTTGCCATGGAAGAATTTGGGCTTCATTTGGGATGGCCTTTGCTGCTGGGTTGGTGTGTTGGCTTTGATTTTCTGGAACATCAGTGATGTTGGTGGCGCTATAGCTGCAGGGAATGTGCAAGAGGATGAGGATGAGGAAGCATGACCTGAGATTGTTGTGTATAAGCGAAAATGCTGCTCTGATAGTATCATTTTATTAGAGTTTATCCAACATTTGGTTATCGAATGTTCCATTCTTTATTGTTGCAACTTGAGGAACTGTATAATATAAGATGTATCTATGAATGATGGTTTTGCAATGCCAATAACCAGACCAATCTAAAAGGTTTTAGTTGTTTTGTGAATATTTATTGTGCTGATCTGTATTGGGTACCACTTTTTATTTATTTACTTTTTTATCGGTAAAAAACACGATTTTTTTATAATCGTGGGGAAAATCCATTGATAAAGAAGAAATACAATGGAGTAGGAAAAACAATCAAAAACATTGATTCCACAAAGACCAAACAATAAAAAGAAAACAATTCTTGACGGTCCAAGAAACAATATAGCAGCCAAGACTAAACCAAAAACTACACCA
The DNA here is from genome assembly GCA_963921825.1 of Erodium maritimum. NCBI lineage: Eukaryota > Viridiplantae > Streptophyta > Magnoliopsida > Geraniales > Geraniaceae > Erodium > Erodium maritimum. The sequence goes on from OY997596.1 coordinate 34,982,495, forward strand.
GTCCAAGAAAAGACCACAGCAGCAGCTTATATGAGACAAACGTTGCCTCAACTGTCCTTCTGCAACTTGGCACAGACCAACCCAACCCGGTATAAACTGAATCAGCTGTACTGGAAAGGACACAAAACAACACCCCACCAACAGTAAATCTGTGATCAAAAAAATCCAAGCAAAAATGCAAACACTGAAGTCACAGCATGCAACCCCAACGACAAGGAGTACTCAACCTCACATGAAACAAAACAAGGTGTCTCCAACATATTTAAAAGATCAATTTGTAATGAGAGGAATAGGAACTGAATCTAATTCAAATTCCTCATCATCACATATATCCTCATACAAGTCCTCCTCGTCTCCTTCAAGATCAAGACGCTCATTAACTTCCAATCCAAATTATCGAACTGATCAATGGCAAATTCGGAATATTTCAAAGCTTTTACTCCAACCTGCTCCACATAATCCCATTTTCTTTGCCTGGATTCACGAGAAAAGGGGCTTTTCTGAGACAAAACTAGAGCTTGATAAACCACTGGACTCTTTAAAACCGAATTCTTGAAAGACTTGGATGGCGTTGGCGAAACATGTGTTACACGCAGCTGAGAATCCGACGAATTTGTCTCGCAGGGTAGAGATTTATCAACTAGAAGGATTGGTGGAGATGAAACAGACTCTTCAACCTTAGAAAAAGAATTCTCTTCCTTTTGAAAATCACGACTTTCGTCATCCTTTTCCAAAGTGGTCTCTGGCAAGCTGATCGTCGGGAAAAACAATTCCGGCACCTCTGAAACATTGATTCCAGTAACACATAACGGAAAGCTCGAGTTTTTCAGCACAAGAGTCATCCCCTTGACTCCAATCTTAATATTACTGTGAATTAACAAGTAAACTACATCAAAGAATGCTGAAGCCGGATTGGAGTCATAAGAGTGATGCAATATAGTACCTAGAGATTTCCCAATTGCCTTAAACGAATCCTCATTTCTACCTTGGAATGGAATGCCTTCGATCTTAACCCATTGGATAAAGCCACCTAGAGTTAACAATACGCCGGAGTTGCATAAGACATCGAACCAAGGCTTCACCCAGCTCCAATTTTCACCCTCAAGCTCATCACGTAGAGACGGATCGAGGTATGTTAAAAGAAAGATACGATGACCAGGATCGAAGAACAATGTCCTCCAAACCTTGAGACTTTATCAAAGAGATGAATTGAGACACCTTCCAATTGTTGTGAGCCAGAATAAGAATTCCTGCAAAAGCCATCTCCTTTGCCCCTTCCACGGAGGAACCATAAGCAACCAACTCTGTCTGAGCTTCAGTATTCGCGTACTGAGGCATAGAAGCTGCTTTCCTCGACCTGAATGGTTTAGGCTTAGGATTGGCAAACGCCACCAAAAGCTTAAACCCGTCCTACAACGTCCCATTGAACGCCTCCACTGCTTCCTTTGCCTTGTCAGGATTGATCTTAACGAAACCAAAGAACTTTCCAGTACGATTTGATCGTTTGCACACAAAACAGTAATCAACCTCATCTGGACCTAGCAATTTCTTAAGCCAAGTCTCATCTCTACCAGGAGGAATGTTGCAGACAAATAATTTACGTCCCCCTTCCACAGCTTGATTTGCATAAGTCGATGATCTAGAAACAGAGTCAGCATGAATAGCTAACTTAGGGAAGCTAAAGTCTTTGGCTACCTCAGGGACTGCAGGACACGAAGCTAGAGGGGTTTCAAGTTTCTGAACGGTCGAGGAAACTATTCCCGCCAAAGGCCAACGATCAGGGCTAGAAAGTTTCTCCTTTGCCCCAATGTTATTGGGAGTAGAAGAGGAACTTCCACTAGGAGCAATCACAAGCGATTTAATTCTTGCGACTCCCTGTTCTCTAACTGGAGACGAAACCAATTTTGGTGCTTTGCCCTTCCTCTCGTCTCTCTTCATCCTAAATTTCTTTTGTGCAGATCTCGGAATCCACAACAGATTCTCCTTCAGAATCATAGAAGGAATAGACTTATTGTTGTTGCTTACAAAAACAGAGGATTGGTTCACAAAGAAACATCACAGGTACAACCAAAAAAATGCTCCACACAGGTGACGATACGGTCCGTCACCACCCTCACCGGAAATTGATTTGCAGGAGACAAAAATTCAGATCGAACCAGTAACACGTCGGCGAGGTTCCGATCGAACCAGTAACATGCCGATTGGTTCACAAACAAACCCACATGTACAACCAGAAAAGTGCTCACCGGAAACTGGAATTGATTTGCAGGAGACAAAAATTCAGATCGAACCAGTAACACGCCGGCGAGGATTGGCGGCGGGCAGACGGAAACACGCCCCACGATTCACGACACCGACCAGCGACGAGACGAAGATGACACCGACCGGTGACAAGGTTCCTGCAACCGGCGCCCAAGCCCAGCCCTACGCTGGAGCAAACCCGGAGTTACCCCGGAGAAGAGGCAGCAGCGGCGGCGCACAACCGAGATGCGCAGGAGAACCCTTTCTCGCGCGCGTGGGGCGCGACTATTCTTTATTAGAAGAAACGGACAATGGTTTTGTTGTTGTAAAAAAAACACGATTTTATTGAATGGAAAAATCCAAGATTGGAGTAGGAGAGTACAATGTTTGATGCTTAAGAATAAAAGCTTAGGAATAAACACTTCAGTAAAGCCACATCAAATCAGGGGACTGAAGAGGAGATAGTGCTCAGGAATCAGAACGGGGAACAGTTACAAGATCAATGTCTGCTACTGTGATATCGGTGAGTTAAGCTTAATATGAACTTTAAGCTACATTTATGTGGTCATCACCATGTGGATCTTGTACGGAGGTGCGCTAACTGTTGTTCAATGCTACGAGTAAACATTGTTATAAAATTGTAATCCTAGGTTGTTTTTCTCAATCCTATTACAAAATCTCTTTTCTTTCATTTCTTGATCTCCACAAATAAAACTGTAATCCTAAGTTATTTTTCTCAATCGTATTACAAATATCTTTCCTTTCATTTCTTGATCACCACAACAATCAACTATCATTTCGTGATCACCCATTCTAAGTCTTCCTCTAGTTAGTTAATTAATGACTTAGAGTTAAGAGAGTGTGGAACAAGAGGAAATGATCTTAAAAGAGGGCAGCCAAAAATGTAAGAAGAGAAGTAGAACAAACACGTCCTATTGGCTGCCGTTTTGGCCCAAGCACGATTCTTCCCACGAGTTAAGGCTATTACCTCGGGGGTAACCTGATCATGCTTGTTTATCCCATGCTTTGAAAACTACGATATATCGTATTTTATAAGAACTCGTCGCTTTTTATCATACATACTTTTCAATCTTTCTTGTTTTTATGGAGGGGAACGATGGTTATGATATTTGTCCTTAAAAGTTGTGTTTCATTTATGGTTAAAAAGTTGATTCTTATATTTTTGTATCTATTTATTAGATATGTACTTCAACCTTTTGGAATTGTTTTTGATATTTTTTTATGTTACATTGTTCATCAAGAATGATTAGAGGACATCAAAATAAATCGGATTGCTCAATCTAATTGTGTTTAATACAATTAGACTAGGTTTTGACATTCTTCATTGTTGACTGATCAAATAAAACCAAAGTCGGATCCCTCAATCTGATTGTGTTCAATACGATTAGATGAATTTTTTTTTATTGTGTAGCAAAACTAAAAAATTATCCATCCATCTATTCAAAAAGGACTGGTAAAATAAAGTTGGACCAGAAGAGGTTCTTATAAGGGATATTTACAAATACCTATATTAACCTATATTCTCAGATACGTACTCTAACCTTTCAATCTTATAGATACCTACACTAACCGATATATATTTTTAAGATTTTAATAGATACATACACTAACCGATATATATTTTCAAGATTTTAATAGATACCTACACTAACCGATATATATTTTCAAGATTTTAATAGATACATACACTAACCTATGGCTCCAAATTACAACCTCTTCACTCACATTCATTCCCTAACTTGTGATGCAAGCTTCAGGACTTTATTTGACAATTGTGGCTTGAAATGGTCTTAGGCAATAGAAACATAATATCCTTCAGGCATGATCACTGGTGGGTAATGAAGTATTGAAATTCTCTTATAGAAGATTACTCTTATTAAGCAATCTCAAGAGAGCAAAAAATAGTCGGCTTTGGGATAAAGGTTATTGGTTTCTAAATTTCAGAAGGGGTTTTAGAGACTGGGAATTTGGAGAGCTGAACTCTCTATGCTCCATTCTAAACCAGACAATCATCTCTAAAGCTGATGACTCACTCTCTTGGTTAGAAAAAAGAATCACATACACTATCTCAAAGGCCATTTCCTTACTTGCAGAACAAGGTTGCCCAATTCTCCTATGGTCTAAGTTGTTATGGACACCATCAATCCCTCCAAAAAATTTAGCTTTTGGCTAGTTTTATCGTCATCATGCAATTTCAACCAAGTGTGTTTTGAAGGGCATAAATATTTCTTTCAGTTTTAATCAGTATCTATGCCCTTTTGCAACAATAACTTAGAAGACCTTCAACACCTCCTCCTTCATTGTCACAATTCTAGGTTAACTTGGTACCTGGTTTTAAATTCGAGGGACTTTCATGGGTAATGCCATCTAATATCACTCTCTCTTTAATTCTTGAACTGCCTTCTTAAACAATAAGAGCATGTACAATGGAAAGACTCACTAGTAAGGCTCGCATGCTGACTGGACAAAATAGTGGGACTTGGGAATTAGAATAGTAGGTGTTTTGCAATGAGAGGCTTGTATATGAGGCTCACATTGTTAGTGGATGCTGACTGGATGCTGAATGGTTAATTAATTGACATTTTACTTTTTTATTTAATTATTAAAATTCAAATAACTGTGAAAAAATAAACAATGATAATAAAAATAATAAAGTAAATAAAAACTGATAATTTTATTTATTCCCAAATAGGAGCATCAAGAACAAAAGTGCTAAATAAAAACTAATCATCGGCGGCCCTCTCCCTTAGAGCGTTGATCATTGGCATTGCTCTCTGTATGCCCCTCTCAATCCTTCGCCGGAGTCGTTCCTCAACTACACGCATTTAGGCTGCCAACTCCTCATATGTCGGCATTTGGGCTGCCAACTCCTTATATGACGGACCCTCATCGTCAGACATTTTGTATCGAAAAATAGAATTTGGAAATGGGAGAGTGAAAAAAATGGGGTTGGGGTATTTATAGGGTAAATATTTAAGTAGATTAAATAAATAAATAAATAAAAATTTGTTACCGTTTTCGACTGTTGGAAAACGGTCGGATTTTTTTTTTCTTCAGAAGGGACACGTGATAGGCGGGGATTGGCGGGCGGCCTGACGTGGGACGCGGGCTTCGGCCCGTCCAGGGTTGTGGAACGAGGGACGCGGGCCTCGGCCCGGCCTGCGTTTTTGCGAGACGCGGGACGCGTAAAAGCCGTCCCACAACGGAATGGTCCGCATCTTGCTGCCCCAAAAACGCGAGCTGGACTGATAGGCCGGTCCGTTGTACATGCTCTCAGTCTCTAAAACAGTGGAAGATCATCATTCTCTTGTCCTCCGGTTCATCTAGAATGCTAGAAATAATTTAGTCTTCAATGGATTATTGGTGTCTTTTGAGGAGATCCTGTCAGAACTGCAGAGTTATGAATTCTCTATCATCTAAAGCCGATGTAAATCTCACATTCCTCTATCATCTAAAGCCGATGTAAATCTCACATTCTCCTCTTTCAACCAATGGCTCAATGACCATTCTCCCTGTTGAGATTCTAACATTAGACTGATATGAATGCTGAATTATGGTATCTATTTTGGATAATCTGGTATGTGATGTAGAATAGATCTCCAAATTTTTCCTTTTGAGAATTCAAACTGTAAGCCTTGAATTTCTCTTTCCATGATTTGAGGGAATTTTCTTTTGGTCTTGCCTGATTATTTAGGCTGGTACCCTTAATCTATTTGCTGATTAAAAAAAACTATATGTTAAAATTACGGATGCACACACTAACCCACATACCAAATGTAAAGATTATTGTAAACATCCATAATTTTCAAACGTTACTATGTACATTTAGGGTAGATAAACTTAATTAACCCTTCTTTTTTTTTTGATCAGCAAAGCATTATATAAATCCTCTTCTTTTCAAAGGTTGAAAAGAAAGGACAAGTGTCTCTAGCTACAGAGATAGTACATGAGACTAGAACCAAAAACCTTAGGTGTACAAAAGAAAAGAGTAACTAATTGAAACTAGTCAAAAAAAACTCTCATAATAACAAATAGAGCCTTTTGATGTCTGAACTGCACAATTGATCCGAGTATTCAAGAGAAACCGATTATGGGCTGCTTGAGGAAGTGTAAATTAGGTCTTAAAGCACAAGCCAATTTGCTATCACTCTGAGATATCGATGCCTTAAGACCAAAGCAACCACTGAGAAGGGTTTGTGAACTGAAGATCGTTGCCTTGGGACACAAGTAAAGTCTCACAAGATTTGAATGGTATGAAATTCACCTAAATAGCATACTGATGCAGCCAAAATTGAGGAAGATAGAGAAGTCATTTGAGAAGTCCAAATATCTGCAGACCAAACTGCACTGGAAGAGGACCTTGAGGAAGTAGAGATGTGCTGTAGAAGGAAGTCTTTAACCAAGCAAGAAATAAGACTCCAAGAACTTGCAAAAACAGAACAAAAGAAACTACCCTCTCTCACCAGAAGAGGAGACACACCTATCACTACCACACACAAGAAGGAGAGAAACAGAACAAAACCCACCTCACAGATAACAACAAGCTCACAACACTCCACTTCACCCAAACCAACCCCAAACCCCACCCATGACCCCATACCCAAGAAAAACAAAAATAGGAACCAACACACCCACTGTCAATGATTTTGTCTGAGACTAAGACAATGTAGAGGTTTTGTAGCCCAATCTTCAAAGGAGAAATGATAAGAAGAGGAGAAAGATGACCATTCCCAAGAGTAGCTAGTATGTTGAAGCTTGACAAAGATTGTGCCAGAATTGAATGCCACATTGTTGAAAGAGGTATCATTTCTACCAAGCCAGATCAACCAACAAGCTTGCTTCAAAATATTCCCCCAAGCCCTTCTGAAGGGTCTTTTGAATAAATAGAACCAACTGCAAAATAGGTCTTTTAAGGTGCCAGGTAATGCCCAAAGTAGTCCCCACCAAGAGAAAATGAAACCCCAAACTTCCCAAGACTGTCTGCAATGTAAAATGATGTGTGCAGCATCTTCATAATCCCAGTGACAAGAAGGGCAGATTAATTCATCAAATGTAAAAGCAAGGCCCCTACTTTCAAGGAAGAATTTCGAAGGAATTGCCTCTAAACAAGCTAACCAACAAAAGGCAATGATTTTGGGAGCCAATCCTAGTGTCCATAGGTTTTTTGTCCATTCAGGAGATGCTAAACCTTGAGGGGATAATAGGGAGTACATTTTTTTAATAGTAAATCCCTTTTCATTATACAGCCAGGCCAACTGATCATCTTCTTCTGATGGTGTGACCCTAGAAATAATGGTGCAAATCAGTCCCCATTCTTCCTCTTCCCAGCCTCTAGGAGATCTCCTCAGATTCAAGTCCCATTCCCCATCAGACCATAGATCTTCAATACATGCACCTTTAGAGCTTGATAATAAGTAGATTCTTGGAAATAAATCCTTGAAGATGATTTCTCCCCACCATAGGTCTGTCCAGAAATGTATCTTGTTGCCCTTCCCTAGACTCGAAAGACAGCCTTTGGATCCAAAAATATCTAAAAACCTTTGATCCTTGGCAAGAGACAGGACCTGGTTGAAGAAGCTTGAGGATCCAACTTCAGAGACATTTGTGAGATCCCAATCCTTTATGTTCCAACCATATTTGGAACAAATGACTTGTTTCCACAAGGCCTTATCTTCAAGAGCAAACCTCCACCACCATTTTGCAAGTAGAGCAAGATTCATATCAGCCAATCTTTTGATTCCCAGCCCACCTTCCTTCCTTGATTTGCATACCTTGAACCAATTGACTTTACAGAATACCCTTGATTTAGGGGAACCATGCCACATAAATCTTCTCTGCCAACTCTCACAGGATTTTATAACTGCTTTTGGGGCTTTTAGAACTGAGAAAAAATATAGAGGCAGGGCACTCAAAGTAGTCTTAATGGGAGTGATTCTTCCTCCAAAAGAGAGAAGATTTGCCTGCCATAAACCAAGTGATTTTTTAAAATTTTCTATAACTGGTTGCCAAGTACTTATGTTTCTGGGATTGGCCCCTAAAGAGAAGCCCAAATAGGGTAGAGGAAGGGAGTCAGTAGAGCACCCTAGCAATTCAGCAATTCAGTAAAGTCAGTAGTTTCTGCTTCAGATAGATTGAAATGAATCATGATAGACTTGTCAAAGTTAACATTCAAACCAGTGATTATATAGAACATTGCCAAAGCTGACTTGAGATTATCTACACCTTGAATGGTAGCCTTGATGAAGAATAGAGTATCATCGACATATTGGAGGTGAGATATAATAGGAGCTGATGTACCTACTTGAATACCATCAAAGAGATTGCCAATGATGCCTGCCTTCATAATTTGGTTTAAAGCTTCTGCCACTATTACAAAAATTAGAGGTGATATTGCACAACCTTGTCTCAATCCTCTTTGCATTTGAAAATCATAGCTTGGAGACCCATTGATTAAGACAGAAACTGAGGCTCTAAGACAGGAAGAGATCCACATTCTCCAGAGATGACCAAAGCCCATTTTAGCCAAAACTTCCATTATATATAACCAGTTAACTTTGTCAAATTCCTTTTCAAAATCAACCTTGAACAACAAAGACTTGTCTTTTGATTTTTGGAGAACATCCACCACTTCAGAAGCAACTAAGATCCCATCCAAAATCTGCCTCCTCATAATAAAACCAGTTTTCTCATAACCAACCAAGCTTCCAACAACCACTTTTAATCTTGTAGCCAATAATATTGACAGGATCTTGTAAGGTCCCCCCATTAAACTAATGGGCATGTAATCATCAAAAGACAAAGGAGCCTCACACTTGAGGATAAGAGTTAAGAAAGATGAGTTGAGACCCTTCCCAATGTGAGCTGAGTAATGAAAATGATCAAAGAATTTACAAAGGTCTCCTTTTAGTATTGGCCAACAGACTTGAAAAAATCTCAAAGTGTAACCATCTGGACCAGTTGCCTTATCTCCAGCACAAGCCATTAAGGCTTTGAGAATTTCTTCTTCCAAGAAAGGCCTTTCCAGCCATTGAGCTTCTTCAAGGCTTAAGTTGTTGAAATTCAGCCTATCTATTCCCATTGTTAATGGAAGAGATCCTTGGAATCTGTGGCTAAAATGAGCTGCAGCAGCATTTTTGATTTGAGCAGGTTCAGACAATAAATTGTCTTGGAACCAAATCTGAGTAATTTTCTTCTCAACACCTTTAAAGTTTGCTATTCTGTGATAATAATTAGAACCTCTATCCCCTTCATTCATCCATTTCCTTCTAGCCTTTTGACTCTAGAGCTTTGAGAGTAATTTTGTCTTGGTGATCAACTCAGCTTTAAAAGCCCCCCTTTGAGAGCACTCTTGAGGATATAGTGTTAGTCTTAGTGCCCGTAGTTCAATCCTAAATGTCCAAATGTATATATCATCATTAGCAATAAAATTAAAGCGGCTTTATATTGCTTATGTGTTGGAGCAATATATCGATGTGTGCTCTGATCTATGCTCACCATGCGAATAGAACCATAGATCGAGATAGATCACACTCGATGGGTCCCTAGTCAACAAAGCTTCACTAGAAGCGACTAGTATGAAAGATGGCTCTTTATGGCTTACGTTCTGTTAGTCATTGGAATGGGATTCCGGAGTCTGATCATAGATATCATGTGGGACATGATATTGGACGACCCGCCCTGAATATGTGCCATAGATTAAGTCATGAACATATTCAGTGTCGTAGCCTGTCATGTATCCTTAGACCAAGGAGTCTTTGTGATCGCTATGTAGTCAACAACTGAGTTTGACCTGAGCCAAACGTTGTTCGTAACAGGGTTTCCATAACGGCCAGGATTGGCTTGGGCACGGGCTACATGAGTGACACGAAAGACGGCTAAGGGATTTATCCCTCATACTGAGGTATGGGAAAGATATCGGTTCTCGGCCGCTTGATCGAGAGTGACTGAAAGAATAGCATGGCCATGCACATGATACTGGGTATCATATCTTCAGTCATCTCACATACCAAGGAACGGTGATTGAGAATAATAAGGATGACGACTATATGCCTTATCTCAATCAGGATATCGGAGATAAAAGGATAATGACAGGGATGACGGAAAGGTTAGAATCGACATGGTCGATTCGTTATGCAGTGTCAGGCAATACTAAAGTCTCGTTAGTTTCCACTTAAATAGGACCAAGTAAAATGGGATTTTACGTTGATCTATTGACATGCATAAACCTAAGGGTCACACCGGAGGATGAAACTCATTGACACATTTATGGAGAATGGCCAAAAGGGAGTTGTCTCAGGACATGACCAAAACTGGGTTTTGGGTCATGTGCCCGTAAGTGAATAGGACTTTACGGATCGAGGCAAGGCTTGGAGTCTTGGGATTGATCGCGTCGGATAATGTTGGACATTTCCGGTATGGAAGGCTTGGAGGCGATGAGCGAATCACGGGACCTCGTTGGAAATGGCCACGGGCCATGTTCCAAGAGGCCCATGAAAGGCCCATGCAACCAAGGCCCATGGAACTAATTAATCAAGTCTTGATTGATTAGTATTAAGTAAGGAAGACAAGGATTAAGGTGTTGGTGATTTACCACCTAACCCAATCTTGTCTAGCCATACTTTGTCCTATTCACACCTTACTTGACACCATACTTGTCCCATGCCTTTAGTTGGACAAGTATGGGTTTTGTTATGTTTAAGTCATCTTTTTTCAACATAACAAACACAAGACAAGAATAGGAAACACATTTTCTCTCCCTCTTCCATGAACATTTCGGGTTTGGCTAGTTTTCACCTCCATTTTTGTGTTCTTGAGTCCTTAAAGAGAAGAACTACGTGGCTTTGATTCCCATGTGGATACGTAGGCGTCTTGGAGACTCAAGCCAATCATTCGTTACCCGGTGTTCTTGTTTTGGTAAGAACTAGTGCTGAATTTTTCTCATGTGAATCCATTCTTTGTTAGTTGTTTCATGGTTTTAATCGTCTCTTGGTTTTCATTGATTTTCCGCTGCGAGTTGGTTCACCTCCAACCCTACCTCGAGACCCAACATATAGATCTCTGGATTCTGATAAGGAATCAAGCTTGTCAATGCTACATCTTAGAATGGATATAGAAGTCTCCAAGTGACCGAAGACTTCAATATTCCAGGTTCTAAGATCTTTTAATAATTTTAAATCCTGCCAGAGGACAAAATGGGGAAGCCCTGTCACAATGTAAGAGTTCCAAAAGCCTTCTACTGCACTTAAGAATCTTTGATCATCTATCCACACATTGAGGAATTTAAAGGGTCTTGGCCCCCAATCTATAACAGGTGAAGATAGCACAAGGGCTCTATGATCTGAGATGCATCTTGGAAGACAAGATTGAGTTAAATTTGGAAAGCAGGCTAGGAGCTCTGAGGAGATAAGGAACCTGTCCAGCCTAGAGGCCTTAGAACCATGCCCAAACCATGTGAATTTACCACCTGATAGAGGTAGATCAATTAAACTTGCTTCCTGAATGAACTTGATAAAGGAGGTTCTCCCAGCATCAATAGATCTCTGATTATTTCTTTCTAGTGTTGAGATAGTAGCATTAAAGTCACCCCCCAATAATATCAAAGTCTGATCATCCAAACTTGCAATTCAGAAGATAAATCCCTCCACTAAATCCTTCTTTCTGGAGCTGTGCTAGGAGCATAGATATTTATAAGACATACTTTTCTGTTGATTGAAGAGATCATGCCATACCAGATGAGAGCACCATCTAAAGGTTTTGAGCTTTGATAAGTGAATTCAGAAGACTTCCAACAAGTTATAATGCCACCAGAACTTCCTATTGCAGGCACAAATTTCAACTCCCAGCCCTAATTCATACCACAACTTCTTAGAAAGGAAGTAGGAATTTTGTCAAGCTTTGATTCTTGAATGAACACCAGCTGAGGTGATTGCTTGCGGATCACGTCAGACAAGGTACTCCTCTTTTGAGAGGATGAGAGTCCTCTCAAGTTCCAGGAGAGGACTTTCATGGATCCTAATCAGTTGAGAGGAGGGAAGGTAATTAAATTACCTACCTGAAGCTCATCTTCCTCTAGATCAAGAAACTCTTCCCCACTATCATCCTCCAGGTTCACTCTTCTATTGGCATCCTCCTCAAGAGAACTGAGATGATGTATAATTATGTTATCACTGCATTTTGGCTCCAACCCTATGGCTTTACCAAAAGAGAGAGCTTTCTTTGCATCTTTGATATGTTTTGGAGTTGTGCAGCCCTTCAAGGCAATTTTTGGACTATCCTTTACTCTTGATCTGGTCTCATAAACATGGGCTGGAACAGATTTGGACTTCTTCTTCTTTTTCAAACTGATAGTAGAAGACAAGGGGAGATTTGTGGTTCCCAATCCCATATCATTTACTGTTTGTAGGACTTGATTGTGCAAGGCTGGACTTAACCCCAATGATTGTTGGACTGAGAGATCAGTTTGAATTAAACCACTTTCTACACCTTCCAAACCCTGAGAATGTGGGGTGAGGAGACCTTGAGATTTGGTAAGGATAGGGGCATTTAATGCTGCAGCAGGTTCCAATGAGTCTAACCCTCTTATTGCAGAAAATGAGCCAATTTGGGGGCAGGTTAGCAATAAATGGGGCGGGGCCAAGACTGTCCCCTCACCAACTAAAGGTAACTGAACTAGAGAATGAGAGGAGTGAGAGATAACTACCTCAAATTGTAGGTTGTTGGCCATTAAGTCCATAGGACAATGCTGAGGAGACAAACATTCTCTAGTTATTTCAACTACCTTAGTCAGATTACCTACAATAATATTTTCAACCAAAGTCTCCTCAATAGATGGAACTTGTGACAGGCCTGGCAGATCTTCAGCATCATAAGTGTCTAATACAATTTTCCCTCCAAAACTTTGATCTGAGGTAGGTAGAGTCTGAACTGGCACTGTAGGATCTAATGAAGTTTCCATGGGAGAAGCTATGCACTCAGGAATGGGACTGAGGATAGTATTATGCAGAGGTAGAGGAGATTGAGTTGTTGGAGATTGAGACTCTGAGAAATTTTCAGATATAATTGGAGGGGATAGAGAAGGATCTGACTCAGAAGGAAGCTCTGCCTCTTCACTAGAAGTGGAACAGGAATAGAAAGCCTCTCCAAGAATATGAGGAACTTCTGAGACAGAGAGAGTAGAGATCCAAACTCTGCATAACTGATTCCCTAGCAATATTAGCACTTCCTTGTCAATTTTCCTCAGGCTGTGGGAGTGCATTAGAACATAAGCTGTATCCACCAATACTCCAGCCTTGGTTTGAGGGTGAGTGTGAATTAAAGAACCAAATTGTTTGATGCAAGCTTCAAAAGTCTCCTCACACCAACCTTTGAAGGGAACTCCTTTGATGGAAACCCATATAAAATGGCCACCTTTGTCAGTCAACTCAAAACTATCTGAAATGAAAGTGAGCCAGTTGTAGAGCCAAGTTCCTTCTTCTTTTTTGAATTCTCTGTCATAAAGATCATCTGGACAACCAACCATAACCACTTTGTTGCCAAGTGATTTAACTTGAACTTCTGAAACCCCTTGTAGAGCCAAATCCCTCATAATAGATACAACAATATGGGAATTGTGGGTTAGAGCAAGATGGCATTTTTGTGAAAAAACCAGTTGATTGGAGACTATAGAGCCTCTTGCAATGAGAGCATAATCTTCAGAATGCTCAACCGAGGAGGGATGGAGAGAAGATCCTTGCTTAATTTGCTCAGGGTTTCTCAGCCAGGCCTTTGTGACAAAGAGTTTATGTCCCTCAATAATGGCTCCATTAAAGGAATGTATTGCCTGGAGAAGATTGTCTTCACGAAGGAAGTAACAAAACACGAAGAACCTAGCTTTTGCATTTGGCTTAGACGCTACCGATGTTTTGGAGAGTCCATTGATGGAAGAGAAGGTATTTCTTAGCCATTCCTCAGTGGCAAAATTGGGTAGGTTATGCACAAAGGCAGCAAATAGATGGGCTTCTGTGAATTCTTGCTTTCTAGTAGGAAATGAGACCTGGTTAGATTGAGCAACAACCCCAAAACCGACCTTTTCAGAGCTTGCTCTTTCCTTTGGAAGTCATGACTGGGCCTGTTTCTTCTGAGTTTAGCAGTGTTTGGAGTTGAATCTGAACCAGAGAGGATAGGTTGGAAGTTCTTATCATAAAACATCTTTTGAACATGAATGAGCTTGGTACGACCTCCTGGAGAATATTCTTGGGTATGATCCGAGGAGGCTGGCGATATATGTCTTCTTCCTTTCCTTTTGGACACTTTCTTCAAAGGACGTTCGAAGCTAGGAGGAGGACCTATGGTGGAGGAAGAAGCTGCCTTGTGTGATGGGGCTTCAGGACCTCCATTGAGTTCATCAATGGATAACATGATAACTGGGACAGATGAGGACCTGAGCAATTTGTACCAACTGACTATGAATCAAGCCTGAAAGAGGGTGGTCCGGTGCTATGAGAAGTCACCCTGAACACTACACCTCGATCAAGGCTCAAGATTCAGAAGAAAGCTCTTCGTAACACTCCATGAATCTTCAAGACCTAGGACTGATGAACTTCAGAACTTGCTCTGTACTTCAGTTTGAACAGTGACCTTGAAGACCACTGTAGCACTCTAAAGAGCATTGCATTGATTCTTCTTAATTAACCCTTCTTGAAATTTGGATTTCAAGTTGAGGATAGAAGAGTCTCGCATGACTTAGGTTTGAGTGAGTTTAGGGTAGAAGAGTCTCGCTTGACTTAGGTTTGAGTTTAGGCTTAAGGTTCTGGTATAGTGTTAAGAGGATTTAGGGTTAGGCATTCGTAATTACAAACAAGAAATGTTTCGCTTTTGAGATGCCTAATATACACCGCAAAAATAGAAGGGGATTGGGGGAAGGAAAAACACAGTCCTGGAACACAAGAGTGTACCCAACCGAGTCATCCAGCTCGCATGGTAACTCGGAACACACCATTGACGATTTCTTGAAAATGCCTATAATATTGAAATGCTAATACAAGTAAAACGTTTCCATTACATATGAAACAATTCAGCAGAGCTCCAAAAAGCAAACTAAAACAAGACAGAAAACAAACATTCACTTTCCCAACAATTTAAAACTGGCGGCTCAAGACGGGGTTAGTCCTGCCAGCTACCAACGCAGAAATAAAAGTATTAGTCGTCCTCACCAAACATTTTAATTACACCAAAGACGTAGAAAGTGAATTTCTGTGTACAAGGCTGAACAATGCTCCAATCATTTTTATGACAGCTCTTCCTTGTTAAACTTGTTCCAAGCTTCCTGCAACATATCAACATCCAGTCTAATCAGAAACCACGACTTGCTATTTCAATGCTTTTACCCTTTTTACCCAAATACTAATAAACCATTTTATACATATAAGCTAAAAAATGTGGAAAATGTTGAATAAATGGATCTCTCAGAAATCAAGTCAGTCTATCCAACAAGAAATATGAAATATATACATATATCATCCAATGGAGTAAAGCAAAAGGGAAGTTTTCAGTTAAAAACTGAGTTGTAGGCTTATTCTCCATGACGAGTTGTATAACATTAAACAAAACTGACAATGACTAATGTTATACCATATACCAAGTGTCAAATAAGAAGTATTGATGGTAATTCACATAGAATTCAAGCTTACATGTACAATAGGTAAAACCAAGGCAAGACCAGTATAGCTTATTATCTGTTTCTAGTACTAAAAGTAGTGACAAGGTACCTTGAGGATATCAAAAACCTTCTCTGCAGTATACTTTTGCTGAAGAGTGGCGCCTTTCTGTTGAACCTTATCAGGATGAATACATAAGGTTGCCTTTCTGTAGACCTTTTTAACGGAGGTGGAAGTAATCATATCTGTTAGAGAAACTGGCTGCCAACCACACTCAGGCCAAAGTACCTGTTCACATCATTCCATAAGGGATTAATTCAAACAAAGTCCAATCCTGGTGATAAAAAGTGTTGATGTGCCGTCCCACATCAGAAGAATGTGGATTAAGTAAACATATTGACGCCCCTCTCATCTTTAGGTTTGGGGTTGGCCGTGGCCTTTAACATGGTATTGAAGTAGGTTTTGGCCAGTGATTCTGCCCATAAGTGCAGAACAGTTCCTCAGGTGCCCAAGTGTTACCGGTGCCCCAGAGTGCAACACGTGCTAGGCCCGCACGTGTGAGGGAAAGTTGAAGTGTTGGCCCAAATTGGAAAAATGGATTAATTTACCACTCGATAAACATATTATTCAGACCTCCACCCATCAGCTTGAGCTTTTGGGAAGGATTTGGCTTTTAACAAACAGAAATGACATTCTCTATGCAACATTAAATAAACATAAAAAATGGAACGAATTCAAGTGATTTTGTATTGTAGTCTTCTGATAAAAAATAAAATAAAATAAAAGTGGTCTTGTAGCCTTGGCAATGGAAATGAAGCTACAAAGGCATCCAGTTTGGTGGAAACATAAAACCTCCAACTTTTACTTACTGAAGAGGGCTCTGGCTGTAGCAACTTCATGTAAACAGACCATTGAAGTAGCAATTATAAAATATAAAAAACTCCACAGTTCTGAACCTCGATGGATGTTTCCTAGGAAGATATTAATGAAAGATGGGACGACCAGGGATAAGCAAATTATGTTTGCGAATGTAGTGAGCCTAGAACTTAACAAGACTGTTAGATTTTAATATTGGGCTTCCCACACTTAGAGCTCAAGTTTATTGGCAAGGTTTGACCTTATCACTTATATGTAACTCTGTTTTTTCCTCTCTTTAAGCAGCATGAGACTTTAATATTTAACAAAGATAAAATAAAGGCGAATTTGAAGCAGACAAAAGTAAAATAGAACTGAAAATCAGATCAGAAGTAGAGTGGCATACAAGGTGCAAGGATGACAATAGTGCACGCATATTGTTTTCTTTCCCTGCGGACCAACGCTTTATGTCCAAATCCACACTCTCCGCAATCCTCTACACAGATTGAAATTAGAAGAGCCAAATAAGAAGTTTTAGGTGTCTAGATGTAAAAATAGAAGAGATAAACACAAAAATACTAGTTAATATGAAGATATTACCAAAACTTCTGCTGACACTGACAAGGACTGAATTAATAAATGATATAGAGATTTGGCACTTGCTAAACCTCATCCCAAGACTTAATACGACTAAAATAAAAATAAAATAATGAAATATGAAATGCTTACATATCTTTCGTCATTTTCCCTTTGGGTTTGAAGATCACGCTGGGTCATATCAGCCAACGCTTTTGCCTGAACATACATTGATCAGAAACTGGACAACCATCTAAACAAAGGAGTAAACCACAATTTCGCAACAAACTACACAGATAAATGCAAGAGAGATATTATTGATTCAGGTTTTAATACTTGCTACATTAAGCGATGGTGACATGACAGCTTCGAAGGCCATCCATTAATAACTTATGTAGCCCTTGCAAAAGTAATTCGGGGGATACTAGAGATGAGAATGGTCCATAAGGTTTGGCATAGCTTTCGAACATATGATGATTTACTCTTTTTATCAGCAAGAAAGTGGGGAAATCCTACTTTAGCCTAGTCTAACTCCTAACCTAACCTTCGCCAACACCTGCTCCCAAGCAGGTGTACCCATTTGTATTCGAACCTCTAACCTCAAGGAGGTGAGAGAGCTCTCTGACCACCAGGCCTCTAACCTCAAGGAGGTGAGAGAGCTCTCTGACCACCAGGCCAACCCAAGTGGGCTCAGAACATAATATGATTTTTATATGGTATAACGTCAGTTAAACCATGAACATTTTGACAAATATACTCCTGGTTCTTTTCCTATATGTTTTTACGGCATACTTGTTTAAACCACCCTTATAACTACATATCTGCACCCTTCAAATTTGAAAATAAAGATTATATCCATCAATCAAAAAAAAAATGCAATGAAACCAAATACAACAAAAATACTTGAGACGAGTAAGACGATCACGTACCGCACGCTCCTCGGTTCTTTTGAGACGTCCCATCCTTGATCTTCTTCTTTCTTCGCTTTCCCCATCCACCTCCTCAAATTCTCCAACTATTGGTGAAGCTTTAGTAAACAGAAAACACATCGTATTAGCACCAGAATGTGATGTAATACAATTTATTAATGCCACAATATTATTTCATCTTATAGCAAATACCTCCGAATACTGAAGAAAGGTCATCAACAAGATTCGCTGCAGAAGAAACCTTCTTCATACCAGATGTGGAACCTGAAAATGCCCTTTGAGCCAGTTCAGGTTCTCTTCTATTTGGTACCTGTGCATCAATGACCACAAATAGCAAGTTCTTCAAAGGGCAATCAAAAGATTCTGATGCTGTTGAAAAAATGGTATACTTTGTGTATCTATATTTCTCACCGAAGTTGTATTTCTTGACTTCGGAACACTACGTGATCGATTAGCCATACTGAAAAAAGATTCCAAATCACCTTCACCTTTTTCCTGATTTGCATTCTGCCTCTCCCTAGTTCCAGTACCTACATTGTTTGCCTTCTTAGAAACAGCTGGAGTGTTTAACTTTTCTTTTCTATAACTATTTCCCGGCCCACCCATTGCAAAGTCTTCAAGTTCATCTATTGCAGACACAAAAGAGCTCTTCACTGTATCAAGAAAAAATATTCATGTTAAGAGGATTACAAAGTAACAAATGTCATTTAGTTACTTCTTTATTTTCCAGAAGAGGGTGAACCTTTACCTGGCTTCACAACTTGCGACGGTTTTGGAGGTGGCCTCAATATTGGGGAAGCATTTGATGAAACTTTGAGTTTTGTGCCTCCATTGAAGTTAAAATGATTATTCTCTTGTAGAGGGTCTGAGAAAAGCTCTGGTGAAGAATATGCAGAGGTTGATGTAGACTCTAATACTACAAAAGGGTCGTTTGACTTCATAGAGGTAGAATTAGTTGACTGTTGAGGTTGACTTGTCTGCATATTTACTCTGTGAATGTGTTTAAGAACAAGATTGTCAAATTCAAAATATTACTTAATCATCCTCAAGTAAAACATCAATATCTCACACACCAAACTCTACTAGCAGACCGAAAACACCTAAGTCCCCTTAAAACAACTACCTTACTCCAACGAAACTGATGAAAAACTCTGCATTCCAGTAACCTAAAACTCTATCAACAATGCAACCCGTTAATGCCAAAGAAACTTTCTAACACGGATTTAAAAGAAAAGTTGGCTGCTTCCTGGAGAAGTACAAAATTTCAGAATGCCTAGTATAAACTCTAATATACCAATCAGGTTTGAAACATCAAGGAATCAAATTCAGTGGGAGTATCCATCACCAATAACAAATAAGCATGCACCAAGTTCCACCAGTAAGTAGCCTTAAAGAACTAATGAGACATAAAAAAGGTTCTAAATAGACATGTCATGTAAAGCTTAAAAATATTCAGCTTTTTTATGCAAAATGTGGTCAGGTGATTTACCATTGCATTTATATTCATGAATCAAAAGACCAAAAACCTCAACTTTTCAGACTGAATTCCAAAGCTAAAATCCTTCTGCAACTATCCTGGTAAAATCCAACTTGGACAACCTGGGCTTAGTTGGGTCAGGGCTTTTGGTGCCTCAAAATTCTGTTAGGAGGCACTGGTTTCTGTCAAACTATAGGTTCAGCGATAATAAATATATCATTATTAGTAGCACGATGTACAACAAACCATCATACTTATAACGGACGGTAAAAGTTGGCATGTTCAAAGTCCTTAGTTTCAGTTTCATCAGCTGGAGTGATGCACTATAGAATTTGTTTGACCAATAAAAATTAGATTAGATTAATCCCACGAATATAACAAATGTGCTGAAGACAATGGTACCTCATAAGTTTCTAGTTTCCCATACTACAAAATGAAAACTTAGAATCCAAAACATTTGCAGGACACATCAAGCTGTATAGGGAAAGAACCGGCATGTCAGTGGAACATCAGTGCAAACCCAAAACGATTGGATTCCTGATAAATATCAACTTCTAAATATGCCAGAGAGATGGCACCCAAGAACTCTCAAGAGTAAGGGTACTTTTACTAGTTAAACTTATCCACTAAATAGTTGCTTACTTAATATGAGAAGCCATATTCGCCAATTCCCTAGCTAGCAAAACTAAAAGATTATCAACCATTAAGCACTACTATTTTCAAGGATCAAACTTGGGTTTTTACATAACTGCATAGTCATCTTCACAAGCTACAAACTAGAATTTGCTATAAAAGTTAAACGAAGGCACTATATATAAATTGACAACATTAGCAAGGAAATACCCATTCTTAGAGGGATTGCTTCCGCCAAAACCATCAATCCAGTCATTTAAACCAGCTGCATTGGCCCCTGTTGGGTTTGAAGTCTTAGATTGGGCATCAAAATTGCCCAGCAAGTCGTCTCCATTCCTGCTAGAACTCCAACTCTTATCATATTGAGTTCCCCTTCCACCAAAATTGCCCAGCAAGTCAACTCCATTCCGGGTCGAACCCTTGTTAGATTGGGCTCCTGTTGCACCGAAATTTCCTAACAAGTCGCCGCCCGAGGCGAAAACATCATCCTTCCTGGCAGAAGCCGAGCTATTCAACCCACCAAATATGTCGTCATTATCATAACCAGAAACTCGTGAGTCTTTTGCACCGAAAGCATTAGATCCGCCAAAAAAAGAATCGTAATCGAACGATGATTTGCCGGTACGTTGATCAGACTGCCTTGACAGCTTGCCGAACAAATCATCGTATCCGTCGCCGTAGCTGTGCGCAATTGGATCCGATCCATTCCAAGACGCTGCTGAGGTCGATTTGGGATCGTTGGAAGAGGCTTGCCGCTTCGATGCGGCCATGGGAGCCGATTTCCCTTGCGGCTTGAGGCCGAAACTCTCCGTAAAGACCCCAAACTGATCCATGTTGAAGAAAACGAGGGAAATTTCGAACAGCTGAGGATCTACGGAATGGGTTGGGCGATTTTGCTGGGAATCAAAATAAAGAATAAAAATTGTATAAAACGAGAAATGAGATCTGAAATTGAAGATGATGGTAACGAACGGGTAGGATCTGAGTAGAAAATGGGGGTTGGGGTTTAGATTTCACGCAAAGATGGGGTCGGAAATAGACGGGAGGAGAAGATTTTGCGGGAATGTGAAAGAGGAGAGGAAAATGGCAACTGATCACCGTCTGGAAGTGACAGCCAGGCAGCCAGGTTATAAACGTGTCCCCTCGATTGCTCCATCTTCTACATATATTATGACTCTTCTTAGGATTGCATTTTCCTTGGAATTTATCTTGAGTTCCAACATAACTCTTATTCAATTTAGTCAACCAATTGACAGAGTCTCACATACTGAAATCATAAGGTTTAGGTCCGGTTCTTTATCGTCTTTACGCCGTCGTCTCTCATCGATCATTACCATTTCTGTAATGGTTCCATCGAAGACCTCCCCTATAACCGTGTCGTCCACTAAGTTTGTCCTTTTTCTGTCGAACTGTGACGAAGAGGAACGACCTTGTTCTTTTTGGATCGTCTCCTTCACTGTCGTCGCCCGAAAACTCCTCATTCGGAACACCATCGACTCCTTTTACCCACCCTCTATCCAGTCCGACTGGGTTTGTGGCCCCTCCGTCACAACGAGTCCTTGCCGAGACATATCGATCAGGGTTTCGCCTGCACCTACATAATGCATAACCACCTAATGATGTAGTGGGGGCATCCCGAGTGAAATCGTCCTGGTTGTTGCTGATGCGGACGACAAGAACATCGATGATCAATAGGCAAAGGCTCAGCAGCAGCCTCGCTAGGGAGAATGTGAGGACAAGGGGATGGGGGAAGGCAGGACGAAGGCCTATCCTCCAAGACCCGAGGCAACCAGTGTTGGGAAGTCTAGGGAAAGAAAAAAAAATAGTGCAAGATTTTCATCCTTTCAATTGCTTTAGTTGGTTTTATTTCAATCTGAATTTTAGTTTTTATATGGTTCATTGGATATTTAGTTTGGTTTTACATTATGTTTTTAGGAATTTTGAAATGTCGGTAAAAGAATGTCCTTAGGTATTGTATACGATCTAAAGTAGGCTAGTTATATGGGTCCAAGAGAGTCAGGTATGTTTAGATGCATCTAGAGAATATTCTAGGGCCCGAGGCCTTTGGCCCCACTTTGTATTCTTTGATTGACAGTAATGCACTTCCTCAGTTACTCGTTTAAAAAAAACTTGAGTTCCAACAAATATGAATTGCTAAATTCGATTTTTAACTCATCCAAAACCATAATATGATTGAATTCATCTCCATCTTTTCCTTTTGAGAAAGTGCTAGTTCTGTATCATTGATTTCCTTCCATCAAGATATAAGTAAGTACCTCGGGTATTAAAAGATCCGATCATGTGTAATCAAAGATCGCGCGGTCTTGACATGCTAGTAGACTGTAGCGTTTGTTGAACTCTTTACAAACACAAAGTTAACTTCCTCAATTTAAGATAAACTACCCTTACAACCTGCAAAATTCCTCTCTAAAGTGAGGACAATGGGATGTCACTATCCAAACAATTCACTAAAACCGATCATTTGACTGAATTATGATATTTGTAATGCTTGTCTCTTTAATATGTAGGAGGGCTTCTCGAATGGCTTGTGCTTCTACCAGCATTGGGGGGACAATACCTACAAAAGTTCCGTTTTCCTTCCAACATCGAGCCATGTTCATTCCAGTAAATGGATCTCCACCTCGTTTGGTTTGACTCTTGAAAAGCTATTATGTCCATAATCTGGTTTGGCTGGTTTCCCTATTCTTCGTCCATGATCCTGAGCTCGGTTTGCCTTTGGCTAAGTATTGTAGTAGATTTTCATCGTAATCACTATAGAGTTTAGGGATAGGGGATCTCCATTCCAGACTAAACAATTACTTGCTTTCTAGAGTCCCTATATCCACATAACTTTTTTTTCTGGTGTCCAGAAAGCAGCTGAAGAACTATACTCTATTATTGTCAGAATCAAGAGTCAAGGAGATGAGGTGCTGATAGTTTGTTTGGCCTAACAGCCTGTGTAAAGGGGTAATGTAGAAGGAGATGAGACACATTATTTATACTTTCCTGACATAAAGGACAAATAGAGGAAATTGGGAAATGGCGAGATCTGAGTGCTTCGTCCACCTGAAAGGTTCCCAATAAAGCTCTTCAGATAAACACTTTCACTATTGGAGGGGATTTAATCTCCCAAGTCTCCATCCAACTAGAATCATTTCATCGGGGGCCATGCCCCTTCCAACTTCTAAAACTCTCGTGTGAACTGAAAATCGAAAGGTGTTCGTAGTCATCTCGTTCCAACTTTGGTGCAACACAAATTGTGTCACATGATGCACTATTTTAAGGGATAATTACGAAAGTCTACATACAAGTATAAACATTTTACCTGGCGTTCTAGTCTGGTCTGGAGTTCATTTGCCTACGGGAACTCCCTTGACAGTCCTGAACGTGTATGCCCCTACCTCTGTTGGGGCGAGAAGAGACCTCTGGACGTCTCTCCATTCTCTTGTTGATAGTGTTGGGCCTGTGTTGCTTGTCTCCGGGGACTTCAACACGGTTTGTTCTCAGGAGGAGATCTCTTCTGGGGGGCTTTTGCATGGTGACAGTTCTGAGTTTTGCGACTTTATCTCGGCAGCAGGGTTACTCGATCTCCCTCTAGCCAATAGGCGGTTTACCTGGTTTGGTCCCACTTCTAGGTGCAGTCGTATTGACAGGTTTCTTCTGTCTCCTGAGCTACTATGCATGTTTTCTGGACCTGTTCAGAAAGGACTCACCCGTTCCCTCTCTGATCATTGTCCGATCTTGTTGTCTGCTGAGAGGGTCGACTGGGGTCCTAGGCCTTTTCGTTTTATTGATGCTTGGGTAGAGCACGCTGAGTTTCTCCCTTTTGTGAGTGAACGCTGGTCCTCTTATGTGGTTCATGGTGATCCGGAGTTCATTTGGTGGACCAAGTTGAGAACCTTGAGGAATGATCTGCGAGACTGGAATCGGTCCGTTTTTGGGCAATTAGACACTTGTATATCAGAGTTGGAGGTGCGTATTGATGCTTTTGATGCCCTGGTTGACACTAGGCCTTTATCGGAGGATGAGCTGACCGAGAGAGCCTTTTGCACCTCCTAGTTAGCCGCTAAGGCAAGACAGAGATCTAGTTTGTGGAAGCAGAAGGCCAGAGTCAAGTGGGGTAAGGATGGGGATCGTAATTCAGCCTACTTCCACAGGGTTTCTCAGTCCCATGGTGCTCGGAACCAGATTTTCTTGGTGATAGAGAACGGTACTGAGTTTTCAGACCCTGCAGGGATCAAGGCCCAGGCTGTCGCTCACTTTGGGGCTCGTTTCTTCTCTGACCAGTCTACCCGTCATACCTTACCTGCTTTACCGTTTGCCAGGTTAAGCGTTGAGGACTCTTGTATGTTGGAGGCTCCTTTTACTGAGGCTGAGGTGTTGGAGGCCTTGCCTGCTTGTTCTAGGGACAAGGCCCCTAGGCCAGATGGTTTCAATCTGGTCTTCTTTCGAGTGGCTTGGCCAATCATTCAGGTTGACTTTTTGTGTTTTCTTCATTTCTTTCATGCCTCGTTTCAGCTTAGCAGGGGGGTGAACTCGAGCTTTATTTTTCTCATTCCGAAGGTCCCGTCTCCTCGCTCCTTCTCGGAGTTTCGTCCTATTAGTCTTACGACAGCCTCGTACAAGATCTTGGCTAAGATTTTGTCAAGGCGGTTGAAGAGGGTGATAGGAGACCTTATCAGCTCTATTCAGTCCGCTTGTATGCAGGGGAGGCAGTTATCGGACAGTGTCCTAGTTGCTATGGAGGTTCTTGGTTATGTGCGACGTTCTCACCAGCCAGCAGCTTTGATGAAGTTGGATTTCGAGAAGGCGTTCGATAAGGTCGATTGGTCTTACTTGCTTCATGTTCTTCGGAGTATGGGTTTTGGTGGGAAGTGGATTTTGTGGATCTCCTCGTGTCTTCGGGGTTTCTCTTCTGTGCTGATTAATGGGTCTCCATCCGAGCAGTTTAAGGTCTTACAGGGAGTCAGGCAGGGGTGTCCAATGTCGCCTTATCTTTTTCTGATAGCTGCTGAGGGTTTTCACCAGTTATTTGAGCTTGGTATCAGGCAGGGTTTGTACGGTGGCATTAGGGTTGGCCCAACCATCAGGGTTTCTCACCTGCAGTTTGCGGATGACACTTTATTGTTCCTTGAGGCGGGGGTGGATCAGTTTCGTGCTGTTAGGTTTGTTCTCCACTCCTTTGAGTTGGTGTCTGGTCTGAGGATCAACTTCACCAAGTCGTCTCTGGTTGCTCTTTCCGTTGATGATAGGGTGTGTACGGATCTTGCGGAGGCCTTGCGGTGTTCTTTGGGCTCTCTCCCTATCACTTACCTTGGGTTCCCTCTGGGAGGCAATCCTCGTCTCGCTTCGTTTTGGGACCCAGTGGTAGATAGGTTCAGAGAGAGGCTGGCGGTGTGGCGGACCCGCTTTCTCTCTTTGGGAGGGCGCCACACGCTCATTAGGGCGACCCTGGCTAGCTTGCCGATCTTTTTCATGTCCTTGTTTCGAGCCCCAAAAAAGGTGGTTCGGCTGCTAGAGAGATATCAGAGGAGGTTCATTTGGTGTTCAGGGCGTGAGAGGAGGTGTCTTTCCAAAGTTCCGTTGGAGGTGGTGTGCAGGCCCAAGGACTCAGGAGGATTAGGTGTTCGTTCTCTTTCGGAGGTAAACACCAGTCTTCTCCTGAAATGGTGGTGGCGCTTTGCTACAGAGGGGGCAGCCTTCTGGAGGCGTGTTATTTGTGCTTGTTTTGGGTGGAGAGAGACTGAGTGGACTTGGGATCTCTTCCGGTTCCCCCAAGGGCGTCCTCTTTTTTCATTCGACATGTAGTTCGTTTGGATCGGGACCCTGGGTTTGCGAGAGTGCTTGGTCCCGGTACTCTGAGCTGGGTGGTTGGTTCTGGCACCACGATTCGTTTTTGGGAGGACCCGTGGCTTTTTGATACAGCAATGACGACTCGTTTCCCCCGGCTTTATCGGTTGGTGGCAGGCCATCATGGGTCAGTTGCAGAGTTTTATGTGGATGGGGACTGGGCTTTTCTGTTTGATAGGGATCTTCGGGTTCGCGATGCCGAGGAGTTGGAGGAGATGAGGATCCGTCTGGTTGGTGTTCGTTTAGTACGCGAACGCCCTGATACGCTGGTCTGGTCTTGGGACTCGAAAGGGTTTTCGTCAGCTAGAGCTTTTCAGGTGATTGCTAGTTGGGTGGATCTGGAGGTCACTTCCTGGGCTTCTGTGATCTGGTCAGCCCCTGTTCCGCCCAAGATCCATTTATTTGCCTGGTTGTTTTCTCATGGTGGGGTTCCCACTATCTCCTTCTTGGTGGATAGGGGTGTGCCGATACCGTTAGCTCGTTGGGGGTGCATGTTGTGTGGTTCAGGCGGGGAGGACTCTAGTCACTTGTTTTTCACTTGCTCTTGGACTTTGAGGGTCTGGTCTCTGATTTTGGGTTGGTGGGGAGTTGTGGGCGTGCTTCCGATGTCGCCGGTTCTGTTTCTTGAGTCCTGGACCTCTTTGTTGGGTTCGTGTAGGCTGAGGTCTGCGTGGAGTGGTATCAGTTTGTTGTGTCTTTGGCAGATTTGGTTGGAGCGCAACCGCCGTGTCTTCTCAGGGTCTGCTGCTATAGAACCAAGCATTCTGCTAGCTAGGGTTCAATATGGATCTTTTTCCAGTTTGGGAGCGGCTGGCCGTTCTTTCACCTTCCTCGAGTGGGTTGAGGCTCCGGGTGCTGCGCTGACTAGGAGCGCCTAAGGATGGACTGTTGTTTGCTGTGTCATGTTTGAGGAACTCAGCACCTTTTCCCCTGGTCCTCCTCGGTGGTTTCTCTTACCAGGTCTAGTGAGTGCTCGTTCAGGAGTCGTTTTGGGGTTGCTTTACCTTGGTAGGGTCCGGTGAGTACTTGTTCCGGAGTCGCAGTTTGGGGCCGATCTGCCCGGATTCGGGTGGAGGGGCACGAATCACTTAGCCTTCTTGAGGCCAGAGGATTCACCCGTGCGGTCTCCTGTGGTACTGTTCACTAGTCCGACCTAGGTTGCCCGAGCGGTCTCCTGAGGTACTGTTCACTAGTCTGGTGTATCAGCTGTTGTTGTGGTGGACCGGGGTGGCTTTTTTGTCTTGTTTGTTTGTTTCTTTTGTTACTTTCGGCCTTTAAGCCGTTTTTGTTGGACTATGGTTTGGTTGTTGTGGTTTCTAACCCAGGACCCACACTTCTTTTTTAATGCATTTCTTTCTCTCTGATAAAAAAAAAGTATAAACATTTTACAAATGCTATAGAATATATAAACATATTATTTAACATATTATTCAACTACATTAAACTATGCACAAATTATCCTCATTGCGGTTTTGGGTTAGCTCAGTTAAAAACAATTGTTAGTTTTCTATTGGAAAAAAAATATCCTCATCATTATAACCTAATTTCAGACCAATTTTCAAATTTACAGACCTGTCACTTAACAAAATCATATTTAATCATTTTATATAATATTTTATTTCACTTTATTTAATTTAGATTTTTATTCACCGAAAAAGACAATGACCTACCATTTAGTTTTGGTCACACCCACTAAATTACTCATTGTCTAAAAATAATAAATACGATGCTTAAACTTTTGGTCACAGACTTCCGTTAGTAAAAATAGACGGAATATTCCATTGCACTAGTCATATGACCCATTTGACTATTAAGTGGAGAGTGAAATGACTATTTTTCAGTTCTTTATTTTAACTTATAAATTTTATTGGAGAAATTACCATTTTATTCTTTTTAATAATAAATAATTTCAAAAGAAAAAATAACTTACATTCAGAATATTAGTATAAAATAACGAAATTCAGAATATAATTCAAAAAATTGAAAGAAAAAAAACACAAGGATCACACAGACAGAGCATGTCTCCATCAACCAATCCAAATCTGGTGAGCACGCTCGTCTTCAGCGACCTTCTCTAGTGAGCACGTCTTCTCGAACGAATCTAGTCGGCGATCACGTCTTCTCCAACTTCATCCACACTAGACAACACCGAAGTTAGGTATCTAGGATCACTCGTCGTTGTTCATATTTTGATGAGCATGAACCCACGAAGAGTAGATCTGGTCGGCAACCCACTAGATCAGCGTTGCGAGCTTTACAACTCTGGTCGCAGATGACGAGCCAGATTTTCCCTTCTGATTCCAACGCGTACGACTAGCTCTTCATAGATTTACAATCTGGAAAGAAGGGTAAGGTGATGCCGGAGCTTTTAGTTGTGCCGGAGAAGAAGATACCCACTCTGAAATCGCGTGCCAGAGAGGACAGATTGTGTTTATTTTGTATTAACAATTTATCATAATTTTAGAAAGGAAAAAATTAGAAAGAAAAAATATGAAAGTGAATAAAATTATTATAATGAATTAATAAACCTATCAAATATTTATTTTTAAGATTTCTCTCCGTTACAGCTTTTTCTCTAAGACAGAACTGTCGTACGGCTAAAGCCATGTCCATGGCCATGGTTATTACATGACATACGTCATGACTATGTTTCTAGTTTCTCTACATCTTCTCCCTTGCATTTCTCTTTTGGGTTATGCGAAGGTTTTTTTCCTTAGGATTTCTTTCGAACCGCTAGCCACCGCGACGTTGGCTCCCTTCCGCCACCAACATACGTTTTTCGATCATGGTTTTCGTCTGGCTCACCTCGGCATCGATCAACCTCACCGCCTTGGAATCCCGCGGCCACCCTGGCTCGGAGCATCCATGATGATCAATCTGCCGACATGACTGCTGCCTCCACCGCTGGTCATGTCCCCTCGGCTCAGAGCATTGATCCAGATCATCCGCCGACATGACTGTTGCTTCCACTAACAGTCTTGTCCCCTCGCAGCCCAACGTGGTGCAGCACACGCCATCTGTGCCGCCATTGGCGCGTCCTCCTCACTGGCCTCCACCATCGCACCCTCTGAAGTCGCCGCCGCCGTCGTTACAGTCGTCGTCATCTCCCCGACCAGTGCCTCTCCCCTGGCATACACCTCCGCCCCTCCTCGATCCTTCTATCGATTATGGATTTGACTAATCAATGATCACGGGTACGATTTAATACATCGAATTGGGCATGAAGGATACACCTTGAGCAATGATTATTGGGTTTGTGGAGGAATGAAAGGGATAGCTTTGCCTCCCTTGGAAACCGATGTCAGCAGGATCGGTTGTATTTTACAAAATATACAGCAGCTGGGCAAGACCTTGAGCAGCTGACATCAGATTCATTGTTATTTTTTTCTCCTTTATGGCACCCCAAAAACCGCATGTGTCGGTTCTTTTGTCACAGAGTTATGTGTAGACAAACTTTAGGGGCTCGATACCATGTAATAGCTCTTCTATTGTGGTCAAGGGTTTCCCTGATGCACTTATTTGTCGGTTGAAATCTATCTAATGAAATTTCACCTTTTAGTAAAAAAAATATTATAAAGAATTAATAATAAGTATTTCTAGAAAAAATGTATATTAATAAAAAAAAATTATTTTCTATATTTTAATAAAAATGAAGGGAAATTATTTCATTAGAATTAATAATAAGTATTTCTTAAAATGAATGAAATTATTAGAAATCATTATTTTTTATAAATTGTTTTTAGAATTTTACAAAAAGAACTAATGAAAATTATTATTTTTATACAAAAATGTAGAAAAGAATTTTTATTTTTTTAGAAAAATAAAATAAAATAATTATAATCATAATTAAATTGAAAATTAATAAATCAGTTATTGCGCCCTTCTCCTTGAATAACTCTATCTAAACCCTAGGTTTGATCTCCTCCCTCTCTCTTGTTGCACGACCATGGCTATGGCCATGGCCTTTGCTGTCACGCCCTAAATCCGGTTTTGACCGGACTCGAGACGTGACCTGAGTTAATAGTAGAAAATAATAAAAATTTATAAATCTTTCAGAAACTCAAGTAAATTCCAACAAGTCCTCATAGTAAATAATCCAAAATCTCGAATAAGAGTCACAACTCAACATAAAGTAGAAGATAAATAGTGTTTAGTACAAAAGACCAGCACAACTCTAGAACAATCCCCAAGACAAACTGAAGCTCCTGAGCCTCGAACTCCCTAGACATCAGGTACGCCTGTAAAACATTAAGAAAAACCATAGGGGTGAGCTTGCGTTCAGTAGGGAAAATCGTAATTAAGTTAACCTTCAGTTTAGTAATAAAACTGTCTTAAAGTGGTAAAGCAATTTACAGTTAAACGTTATCAAACAATGAAATACTAGGAATCAGTGTAAATAAGAATAGTATCGCATTCTCAAAGATAACTATAACTTTAAAAGATTGTATGAAATATACCAATAATACGTTACAACTATTAAAATGGGAACAAGTACTATCACATCAACCACTTGCTTTCTCAAGCCTCCGATCCACGAATAGATTCTGGTGTCACATCGGTTCCCATATTCCGATCCACCAGAGTATTCATATCACATCAGATTTTCCCTCGGTCTAGAGGTGGCACATACATCGGGGCTACCGGAAACCATCCCCGAGGGACGCTCATCGTCGGGATTCCCGGAAATGCCCCCAAAGGACCATAGGTCATAGGGAACCAAGGTAGTGCTCCCGTAGGACGCATACACTTGGGTGAAACCATAGTAACCATTTCTCACAGAGTAACTCATCCAACTGCCCAGTAGGGTCCACCTCCAATGCCCTCAGGCTCCGATAATCAATGCCCCGTAGGGTCCAATAACCAATGCCCTCATGCTCCAATAATCAATCCCCGTAGTATCCAATAACCAATGCCCCAGGCTCCAATAATCAACCATTATCCCGTAGGATCTGCCAAACACCAACGACCACAACACCACCGGATTACCCCCCGGTGTAGTACCGAACCGAACAACCAGACATCTCAAGAACAAGAGTAAGGGAAACATACTATAACTAATCCACCAATCAACACTTATCAAATCACACTTTCATCACAGCAAAGACATCCATTAGTACTCCACACTTACCGTATCCCTACCTGTCACGAACCATCCGTACATCGATCACCTGATTGTACCATTTGGCACAACCGGTCATATTCGATCATCCGTTCAATCAAACAATTATTTCAACACGCAATCACTCAACCAATCAAGTAAACATTCAACCGAGCATTCAATCATACAATTTAACTAGTTTCATTAGACTCTTAGGTTATCCTGAACTAGGCAAACAAGCATGTGAACCTAACACAACAACTAATCCGAGGGCTCATCACGACCTCTCTACCAGTAAAACAATTCCCAAGTATTGAAAGCGAGTTACACTAGTTATTCTCATCATAATCATGCATACTAGACACGTCCGATTATTAGTAATTGAAAGACGATTATTCTAGTTATTCGCATCCTATATGCAATTCTAGGACCTTTCCGATTTTATTAACCTAATAGGCATACTAGTATTGAAATACTCGAGTAGTTAGACTTTCCCTACCTTGTGGTCTTCCTCTAACAATTCTCTACTGTAACGCTCGTTTCACCTCCCCTCCGTTCTTCACACGGGTTCCAGAAAGGTCTTCGTCTGTAATAACCACTCCCGGTCAACGCCACTCAAAGCTGCGAAAAACAGGAAAATTTAAATTTTTTGGTCAGTCACTTAATGGAACCTAAGTTTGACCCCGAGGGTCATACCGGACTTAAGTTGACCCCGATATCGACCAAAGTGAGTTCTGGGGGACTTAGGGCAACTTTCTGATCAATTTGGGAAAAGTTGACTTTTCGCTGGGAAAGTCAACCGAGCGACGTTTTGGTCCATTCGAGGAACGTTTTGGATCCAAAAAGCTTAGCCGTCATCGCAGTGGTTTTAGTTGAGCCGTTTCCTTGTAGCCCGTGAAGTTTCGTAATTTCTTGGAAAAAGTGCCCGTTCGGGGCCCGAAACAGCCGAATTTCGCGAATCTAACTGAAAAATATCTAGAAGATATTTTCCAAAAAGGTGTGGGACCCACATGACACATGTCATGAATGTGGTGGAAGGAAAAGGGGAGGACAACTTTACCCTTTACTTTAAAGAAAAGACAAAAGGAAAAGGAAGAGCATTTTGGTCTTTTTGCTATGTGTTAGTGTTTGAATCAATTTAAAAGGGAAATGTGGAGGTGATACACGGAAATTCAGCAAAAAATAGGAAATGGAGAGATAAAGAAGAGAGAGAAAGGGAAGGAGAGAAAAGGAAAGAAAAGGGGAGATTTTGGTGATTTCTCGACGATCCGACCGACCGATCGACTCAACGATTGAAGATTCGTCATCCCGTCGTCATTACCTACGGTGAGCACCTAACCGATTTTCGTTTTGATACGTTTAAATTTTAGGGTTTGAGTTTAAACGGTTTGATTATGGTTGGGTTTTGGTTAGAATTGGTTTAAAGATGAATGGTTGAGGTTTGGGGTTCATTAGGAACGTTTTGGGGCAAAGAGGGAATTTTTCCTTTGTGGCCGTGTGGGGCCCACGTGCTCGGGTGCTCAGGTTTTTGTGCTCGGGTGGTTTAAAACGTTCCCCGGACCGTTTATCCTTAACCGAATCGAAATTTGGAATTAAATTGGAGAAGTTGTAATTTATCGGGTTTAGAAACTTTAAACGTCAATTAATTGACTCGGAAGTCGGAATTCGATTCCGCCAAGTACATTGGGACCTTGAATTATTCTAAGACCGTAGAAACAAAAACGGGAATTTTTGGAGCCCCGGAAGGGCATTTACAAAACCCGGGCAGATTCGCCATGTCGGGCGAATCGGGCCTTTACGGGTCCCTTATCGACAATGTCGAGTAATTGGGAAGTTTGGGAGTGATCGACATTGTCGGGGTTAAGTTTCGGCATCAAGTTTAATGATTTTCAGTTTATTCCGACTAGTTGTTAAGTACCTTTAAATTGTGTTATTTTAGATCGTGCCACGGACCGAGGCAAGGGAAAGCTGGGTGAGTGACTGAGATCATCACCAGAGCTCGTTGGTTGGCTTTTGGGAGAACACGCACGAGGTAGGGAAAAGTAGCCGGATCTCGGCCCTGACTAGGGAAAGTTAACAGTAGAATTGCATGTGACACCGGGGTGTCGTGGGTTGAGTAGTTTTATTTAAATATTAGAAAAGCATGATACGGGATCGTAGAAATTATTGGAAAAGCATGTGACACTTAGTAGTGTCGTAGGAGCAGAGAACTTAGCGATGTTAGAATTACTGGAGGCATATGACCATGTCCGGAGGTTGTTTGTGAACTTATCGATATTAGGAGTACTGGAGGCATATGACCATGCCCGGAGGTTGATTGAGAAACTGTTGACATTAGGACTGTTGGAGGCTTTGGTTAAGCCGGAGGTTGATTGTTTATTTGGTGTCTTGGGTGGCCATGAGAGCCAGTGTTATTATTTGTGTTTGGGTGGCCTTGAGAGCCCGTGCTATTATTGTTGAGTCTTGGGTGGCCATGAGAGCCCGTGTTATTATTTGTGTTTGGGTGGCCTTGAGAGCCCGTGCTATTATTGTTGAGTCTTGGGTGGCCATGAGAGCCCGTGTACTAAGGTTGGTGTCTTTGGTTGGCCTGACCGAGTTAGAGTCTCGGGGGGGGGGGGGGGGGGGGGGGAGGGGGGGGGGGTTGCAAGCATTCTTTGGCTGGCTTACGAGTTAGAGTCTCGGTAAGTTGCGAGCGCGTATTATTGTTGAGTTTGGGTGGCCATGAGTGCCCGTAGGGTTGTTGAACCCGTGTCTTTACTGTTGGTGGTTTGAGTGGCCGTGAGTGCCCGTGGGGCTGTTGAGTCCGTGAGTTACTGTTGGTGTATCTTGGGAGGCCGTGAGTGCCTGTGGGGCTGTTGAGTCCGTGTCTTTATCATTGGTGTGTCTTGGGAGGCCGTGAGTGCCCGTGGGGTGGTTGAGCCCGTGAGTTACTGTTGGTGTGTCTTGGGAGGCCGTGAGTGCCTGTGGGGATGTTGAGTCCGTGTCTTTATCGTTGGTGTGTCTTGGGAGGCCGTGAGTGCCCGTGGGGTTGTTGAGCCCGTGAGTTACTATTGGTGTGTCTTGGGAGGCCGTGAGTGCCTGTGGGACTGTTGAGTCCGTGTCTTTATCGTTGGTGTATCTTGGGAGGCCGTGAGTGCCTGTGGGGCTGTTGAGTCCGTGTTTTATGGTTAGTGTCTGGGTGGTCATGAGTGCATGTGGAGTGCTGAACCTGTGTTGTTGCTGTTTGTTGAACTTGCTTGTGATTGTGATTGTGGTTACCTGAGTGAGAGAGGTTACTGAGACAGGTCGACTGCCTGGACTGACTGGGATCGGAAAGAGTGAGGGACAGATCAGTTGTAAGACAGGTCGACTGCCTGGACCGACTTTGTGTTGGAAAGAGCGAGGGACAGAGAAGTTGTAAGACAGGTCGACTGCCTGGACCGACTTTGTGTTGGAAAGAGCGAGGGACAGAGAAGTTGTAAGACAGGTCGACTGCCTGGACCGACTTTGTGTTGGAAAGAGCGAGGGACAGAGAAGTTGTAAGACAGGTCGACTGCCTGGACCGACTTTGTGTTGGAAAGAGCGAAGGGCAGAGAGGTTACTGAGACAGGTCGACCGCCTGGACTGACTGGGATCGGAAACGGCGAGATACATAGATGGTTACTGACAGGTCGATCGCCTGGCCCGACTGGGATCAGAAAGGGCGAGAGAAACAGAATTGGTTACTGAGCAGCTGGTTTGCGATCCTTTGTGATCTTGTTTGGTGTGCGATCCTTTGTGATCTTGTTTGGTGTTGCGTAGTTTCTTTGAGTCCTTGGAAGAGGTCGTGATCGTTGTGTCGGTCTACTTACATGTTTGAGTGTTGAGTCCTTCGAGGAAGGTCACCGTGGGTGTTTGTCAGTCAGAGTACTTGAGTTGGGGACAGTGATCCCCAGAGTTGAGTTTGTTGTTGGTGTTACCGGCATTGTCTGCTAATTATGCCGTAGTCAGTCTGTTATCTGTGGTGGTGAGCGAACGCTCACCCCTAGCTGCTTTTCCTACAGGTACTAATCACAGGACAGACTAGGTGAGCTCTCGAAGCTTGTGGAGCTAGGAGCGGAGTCCGGGTTCAGTCTTTTGAGTCTAGTGACGGATACCTTGTACTTTTGTCCACGTGTTGGGACGTATTTTCAAGTTGTAAATATTATTTTGATTAATTAAATGGAGATTTTAAAGTGTTTGTCCAAAACAGGTTTCATTGTTTTATTGTTTTTAAAACGTTCGCGTCCCGAGTTCGGTTTACTGAAATTGGGGCGTGACATCGTCCCTCGAGCTCGAAACAAAGGTCTTTGGGACATAAGTAAACTCTAATCAATATATAACTAAGAAACAAATAAAGACTCAAAAACCATCCCAAAAGACCAGTTCATAACAAAGATCAAAAATGACGAGAAACACCCCAAAAGGACCCAAAACTGGTCTGCCACGGAATGGGTCACGGAGCCGTGACACCACCCGTCACGGATGACGTCACGGAACCGTGATGCCTGCTGTAAAACCCGCTTCGTTTCACTGGGGTATTAATTTAAAATCCGAAAACCGTAGGGTAGGTTTTTGAAACAAGTGGTAAAGCAAAAAAAAAAAAAAAAAAAAGGAAATGGAAAAACTGGACAGGCCAGACCTGTTCGGCCAGCCAGCCGTTTGGGCCTTAGGCCCGTTCCTCAGCTGAGGCCCGAGAGGGGTTCGGCCCAGCGTGTTCTGAATATAAGCTGAAACCCTAGGGTTTCAGCATCAGAACACGCAGCAGCCTCCCTCCCTCTCTCCTTCGATCCTCTCGGCCTCTCTCCTCCTCCTTCGTCTTCTTCGCCGAACCAGTCCCGGCCACTACCATCTCCGGCCGCCACCTCTCTCACCACCCTCAGCCCATCCCTTCCTCCTCCATCCCGACGCCGTCACCACTCCGGCCAGCCACACGACCCCGTCCACGACCTCCCTGCCTCACCCTTCTCCTTCATCTTCCTAACCAAACGCCCACCGTCCACCACCAGCTCCGGCCACCCTCGCCCCGAGCTCCCCACGCCGTCTTCCCCGTCCCCGTCCAAAACCCGGCCGTCCTTCACCGGTTCCGTCCCAAGCCCTAACGCGCCGCCGCCCCGCTTCCCGTCTCCGGTCTCCCCGTCCGGGCCCTAACACGAGCCGAGCTCCCGCCGTCGCCGGCGAGCTCGCCAGATCCGGGACGGGACGAGCCGTCCGAACCCGAGCCGTACGCCGCCGCTCTCCACCGTCTCCACCGTGTCGGTACGGTGAGTTCTCGGGCTGTGGAACCTCGGCCGATAACGGCATCGCCGGTGGTCGGCCGGACCAAAACCGAGCTCGTCCCTCTTCTCTTATTCTCCCTTTCCCGAGTCCATCCAGATCCGATCGGTGATAGAACGCTCTGTTCTGGATCTGGTTGGGACGGAATGGGACTTTGGAAATGGAAAGGAATAGAACAAGAACGTGATCTCGGTTTGTTTAAGGAGTTTTTAGTTGTATTGTAAATCTGAAATGTAAAGATCTATAAAGAAGAACTTCAAATTTTAAGTTATTATTATTATGTCATTTACGTTTTTTTGATCTGTTAAGGGTGAAAAAGGAAGGGTTAAAACTGTTTGTAAATTGAAAATCGACTTTAGAATAAGTGTTAGGTCCTTATCGTTTGGACATAAAGAAAATCGTTATCGTTAAAACTAGGTCGGGTTAAGGTTAACGGGTTTTAAAACGAAGGTCGTTTATTAAGGTTAGACTCGAGTTAAGTTAAATCAAAAGGGGGGGAAGCGAAATCAAATCGACTTTATAAGGGTTCTGGACCAAAATATCGAGTTTGGAAACGAACGGAAGGAAACCGTTTTGTTTTAAAATCAAAGACAGAGTTAATTAAAGCAAGGGAGTTCAACGGCGGTTTTAAGTTAAAAAGGGGTTTAAACTGGGTTTAGATCAAACCTGGGTTCGGTGTGCGGGTGCTCGAACCCGATCCGTCGTAACCCGACTTTTATCCCGCTCGAGTGTAAACGACAACTGTCAAGTTTAAAATGGACAAATCGTAGCCGTTAACTTAACGACGGAACCGTTATTAACTTGGGCGTTGAGTTATTTATTTTCGACCGGTTCGTACTAGTTTAAAGTGAGTTAAATCTGTGTTCTTTTAGATCGTGCTGCGGACCGAGGCAAAGGGAGGCTCGACGAGTGACTGCGATCATCTCGGGTTTAGTGGAGCGCTTTCTGGAGTTGCTTACGAGGTAGGGAAAAGTAGCCAGATCTCGGCCCTGACTGGGGAAAGTTAACAGTAGAATTGCATGTGACACCGGGGTGTCGTGGGTTGAGTAGTTTTATTTAAAGATTAGAAAAGCATGATACGAGATTGTAGCGTTTATTAGAAAAGCATGTTACGGTAACTTTTGCGTGTATCCGTGCAGAGGATACTGTTCATGGCTCGCGGAAGGCGCGGACGAGCATCAGGAACGCGGGGTCAGGCACCCACGCGAGGCCAGCGGGGGCGGTCAGCAGGGGCACCAGGGAGGGTGCCAGCCGTCGAGCCCGCCGACTACGCGGAGGCACATGGCACTCTCGTCGGAGAAGACGGGCGAAGTGATGCGGGGCCATCTGCAGGTACCCCCAGTGTTCCGCCAGTCGCGGACCCTCCAGTGATGACTGCCCTGGATGAGCTTACCAGGACCGTTCAGAGTTTGGTGGCGGTCATCGCCAGCCGAGAGTCGGCTTCGCCAGCACCAGAGGCAGCCGCAGTTCCGATGAGGGCCGCTCAGACAGAGGATCTTACCTCCCGAGCGCTACTCGATTTCCTGAAGCTCGGGATACCTGTTTTTGTCGGGGAGCCAAATCCCGACCTAGCCGAGCGATGGATAGAGCAGGTCACACGAGACCTGGACACTTTGGGTGTCGAGGATGGCCGTCGGAGAGTGTCCTTCGCGGCCCATCAGCTCAGAGACAGCGCCTACCACTGGTGGGGGCGGGTGAAGGACACAGTCGGATACGACTACAACGTATTCCAGGAGGTATTCATGGCACAGTACTTTCCCGAGTCGGCTCGGCTGGAGCGACATCGGCAGTTCTTATACCTGGAGCAGGGAGAGATGACAGTGGCACAGTACGAGGCCAGGTTCACAGCCTTGGCCAGATTTGCGCCTGAGATGGTGTCGAGCGAGACGAACCGTTGCCTGCGGTTCCAGGACGGACTGAGGCTGGGCATCCGGAACCAGGTTCTCGCCTTGAGGATACGGAAGTATACCGATCTAGTGGACACCGCGGCTACAGTGGAGCAGGGCATCCGGGATGCAGCCAGGGGCCGTGAGGTCCGACCTCGGCCGATCAGTTGGACCGGGCCGTCAGACTCACGAGACTCGCGGAGGCAAAGGACCGCGGGATGCTTCCGACCACCGCCTCATCAGAGTGGATCGAGACAGCGGAGTTCAGTGGCAGCAGTTGGGCCAGTCGCACAAAAGAGGGCGCCGGCGTGCTTTACTTGCGGGCAGCAAGGCCACTTCCGTCGCGAGTGCCCGATGGAAGGAGTACCTACGGCGCGGCCAGCGACCAGCCGGACCAGCCAGGGCACGGAGTCGAGAGCCAACGAGATCAGCTGTTTTCGATGCGGCCAGGTTGGGCACACCATTGCATGGTGCCGTGAGCCGTCGAGGGCAACATCAGCGTAGCGACCGCAGCAGTCGTGGACCGTACAGTCGCCCAGGGGACGTCCTCGTCAGGGTCAGCAGTCCAGACCGTCACAGCCTTCTACGAGCGCACCGGTTCCGAGACAGCAGCAGAGTCACGGGTATTCAGCGGCCAGCGCGCCGGGTCAAAGGCAGCAGGCCTCGCAGGGGAGAGTCTATGCAGTCACCGACTCCAGAGCCCCAGGACCTAGCACGTACCGCGAGACCATCCAGGGTACGTGTTTATTGTATCACTTATGGGCTTTATTCTTGTTTGATACCGGGGCGTCGCACTCTTTTATTTCGTCGGGTTGTGCCGAGAGGTTGGGGTTGAGCTTAGAGCCGTTGAGCCCACCTCTATGCCTGGACACCCCAGTTGGGGGTGGTGCATCGTTGACTAGAGTATGTCGTGCCTGCGAGATTAGAGTCGCAGACTGTCCTTGGCCTGGGGATCTTCTCGTGTTGGGGATGACTACCTTTGATGTGATTTTGGGTATGGATTGGCTGTCGAGGTGCCGAGCCAACATCGATTGCTATAGACGACGAGTGACAGTGACAGTGGGCGGTACGAAGGTGACGTGCGTGCTGGGAAGTAAGAGTGGGGTCCTCCTGTCGGCGTTGTCCGCAGAGGAGGAAGTACCGGCTGTGCAGAGCCGAGAGTTACCGAGAGTGGTATGCGAGTTCCCCGAGGTCTTTCCTGAGGAGTTGAGCGGGCTGCCACCGATTCGTGAGGTGGAGTTCGGGATTGACCTAGTGCCGGGAACGACGGCGATATCGATTGCGCCTTACAGGTTTGCGCCGGCCGAGTTGACTGAGCTGAAGCGTCAGCTGGAGGAGCTTCAGCAGAAGGGGTTTATCCGTCCGAGTGCATCGCCGTGGGGAGCACCAGCACTCTTCGTGAAGAAGAAGAGTGGAGAGCTACGGATGTGTATAGATTACCGGAAGCTAAACCGGGTTACGGTGAAGAACCGGTACCCGATGCCGAGGATCGACGACTTGTTCGACCAGTTGAGAGGGGCGACTCACTTCTCGAAGATCGATCTGCGATCCGGTTATTATCAGTTGCGAGTCCGTGAGGGGGACGTCGCAAAGACTGTATTCCGGACACGCTATGGGCACTACGAGTTCCTAGTGATGCCATTCGGACTGACGAACGCGCCAGCAGCGTTCATGGACCTGATGAACAGCATCTTCCGGCCGTACCTAGATCAGTTTGTGGTGGTATTTGTGGACGACATCCTGATATATTCGCAGAACGAGGTGGCGTATAAGGCACATCTGAGGGCTGTTCTGACCCTACTACGCAAGCATCAGCTATATGCCAACAGGGAGAAGTGCGAGTTCTGGCTCTCTGAGGTGAGGTTCCTCGGCCACATCGTATCCCGTGACGGTATCCTGGTCGATCCGTCGAAGATCTACGCGGTCTCGAAGTGGGCACGGCCCACGAGTGTTTTCGAGATCCGCAGCTTTCTGGGATTGGCAGGCTACTATAGGCGATTTGTCCAGGATTTTGCATGACTAGCCGCACCGATGACTCTATTGACGCGCAAGGGTGTTGGGTTCGTGTGGACAGATGACTGTGAGCGTGCGTTCGCGGAGTTGAAGACTCGATTGACTACAACTCCAGTGTTAGTGGTGCCCGAGCGAGGGATTGGTTATGATGTTTACTGCGATGCGTCCGGAGAGGGACTGGGCTGCGTGCTGATGCAGTCGGGCAGAGTTGTGGCTTATGGCTCCAGGCAGTTGAAGATACACGAGCGCAACTATCCTACCCACGACTTGGAGCTAGCAGCAGTCGTGTTTGCGCTGAAGAGCTGGCGATATTATCTGTACGGCGAGGGGTTTCAGGTGTTCTCGGATCACAAGAGCCTCAGTACATATTTTCCAGCGAGACCTGAACATGGTCAGCGACGGTGGATGGAACTACTCGAGGAGTACGATTTCGAGCTACACTACCACCCAGGCAAGGCGAACGTTGTCGCCGACGCCTTGAGTAGGAAGTCAGCTCCGAGCCTCGCCAGCATATCTATCCGAGAGTAGGGCATGATAGGGGAGCTGAGCACATTCGGGCTTGAGCTAGAGGAGGTTACTGGCGGTGTTGCCATGTGCT
The DNA here is from genome assembly GCA_963921825.1 of Erodium maritimum. Classification (NCBI taxonomy): domain Eukaryota; kingdom Viridiplantae; phylum Streptophyta; class Magnoliopsida; order Geraniales; family Geraniaceae; genus Erodium; species Erodium maritimum. Next base: position 35,023,580 of record OY997596.1, read on the forward strand.
CACTAGTGGCTCAGCCCTCACTGCTTACCCAAGTGCTGGAGGCGCAGACAGAGGACGTCGAAGCATCAGAGATACGCGAGAGAGTCGTCAGGGGTGACGAGGTGGTGGGCTGGCAGGACAGCACTGATTGGGGACTACGATACCGCGGGGGGCTATTCGTACCGGTTAACTGTAGAGATGCCGTGTTACGAGAGGCACACCATTCGCGTCTCACAGTGCATCGGGGGGCACCAAGATGTACCGTGACCTCAGACGGCACTACTGGTGGCGCGGCATGAGGAGAGCAGTCGCAGAGTTTGTATCGAGATGCCTTGTCTGTCAGCAGGTGAAGGCCGAGCATCAGCGTCCAGCGGATTGTTATAGCCACTACCGATTGCTCAGTGGAAGTGGGAACACATTACGATGGACTTCGTGTGTGGACTATCGAGATCGCCCAAGGGAAACGACGCCGTGTGGGTGGTAGTCGACCGGTTGACTAAGTCGGCCCACTTTCTGGCTATGAGGATGACAGACCCGGTCGACAAGTTGAGCAGTCTGTATATCCAGGAGATAGTGCGTCTCCACGGGGTCCCGGTGTCGATAGTGTCTGACAAGGATCCCCGCTTCACGTCCAGGTTCTGGCCGAGTCTGCAGAAGGCACTAGGGACAGAGTCCTACTCAGCACAGCACATCATCCTCAGACAGACGGTCAGTCTGAGCGTACCAATCAGATCTTAGAGGACATGCTGCGAGCATGTGTGCTGGATTTCAGGGGATCGTGGGAGACCCACCTGCATTGGCCTAGAGTTCGCCTACAACAACAGCTTCCAAGCCAGTATCGGGATGGCACCCCTGTCGAAGCGTTGTATGGGAGGCCGTGTCGGTCACCAGTATGCTGGGCAGAGGTGGGGGACAAGAGTCTGCTGGGGCCAGATCTTGTCAGAGAGACGACGGAGAAAGTCGCACTGATCCGCGATCGGCTGAGGACAGCGCAGAGCCGACAGAAGAGTTATGCCGACATGCGACGTCGACCCCTTGAGTTTGCAGTCGGGGATCATGTGTTCTGAAGGTGAGCCCGAGGAAAGGGCTGGTGCTGTTCAGGCGCAGCGGGGGCAAGTTGGCTCCGAGGTACATTGGCCCGTTCCAGATTTGGGCAGAGTGGGAACAGTGGCTTATCGTCTGGCGTTGCCACCGCAACTTGGGAGAGTCCATGACGTATTCCACGTGTCTCAGTTGCGGCAGTACAATGCAGACCCCTCCCACGTCATTGAGTGGACAGATATCGAGATTGCTGATGATGCCTCCTATGAGGAGCAGCCGGTTCGGATTATGGACACGCGGGAGCAGATTCTGCGGGGAGGCAAGATTATCCACTTGGTACGAGTACAGTGGAAGCACCACGGGGCTGAATCAACTTGGGAGCGCGAGGACGAGATTCGCGCGAAGTATCCCGCCCTGTTCGTTTCCCGAGGTACGCCTGTTTTAAATTTCGTGGGCGAAATTCCTTTAAGGGGGTAGATTGTAAAACCCCGCTTCGTTTCACTGGGGTATTAATTTAAAATCCGAAAACCGTAGGGTAGGTTTTTTGAAACAAGTGGTAAAGCAAAAAAAAAAAAAGGAAATGGAAAAACTGACAGGCCCAGGCCTGTTCGGCCAGCCAGCCGTTTGGGCCTTAGGCCCGTTCCTCAGCTGAGGCCCGAGAGGGGTTCGGCCCAGCGTGTTCTGAATATAAGCTGAAACCCTAGGGTTTCAGCATCAGAACACGCAAGCAGCCTCCCTCCCTCTCTCCTTCGATCCTCTCGGCCTCTCTCCTCCTCCTTCGTCTTCTTCGCCGAACCAGTCCGGCCACCACCATCTCCGGCCGCACCTCTCTCACCACCCTCAGCCCATCCCTTCCTCCTCCATCCCGACGCCGTCACCACTCCGGCCAGCCACACGACCCCGTCCACGACCTCCCTGCCTCATCCTTCTCCTTCATCTTCCTAACCAAACGCCCACCGTCCACCACCAGCTCCGGCCACCCTCGCCCCGAGCTCCCCACGCCGTCTTCCCCGTCCCCGTCCAAACCCGGCCGTCCTTCACCGGTCCGTCCCGAGCCCTAACGCGCCGCCGCCCCGCTTCCCGTCTCCGGTCTCCCCGTCGGGCCCTAACACGAGCCGAGCTCCCGCCGTCGCCGGCGAGCTCGCCAGATCCGGGACGGGACGAGCCGTCCGAACCCGAGCCGTACGCCGCCGCTCTCCACCGTCTCCACCGTGTCGGTACGGTGAGTTCTCGGGCTGTGGAACCTCGGCCGATTACGGCATCGCCGGTGGTCGGCCGGACCAAAACCGAGCTCGTCCCTCTTCTCTTATTCTCCCTTTCCCGAGTCCGTCCAGATCCGATCGGTGATAGAACGCTCTGTTCTGGATCTGGTTGGGACGGAATGGGACTTTGGAAATGGAAAGGAATAGAACAAGAACGTGATCTCGGTTTGTTTAAGGAGTTTTGAGTTGTATTGTAAATCTGAAATGTAAAGGTCTGTAAAGAAGAACTTCAAATTTTAAGTTATTATTATTATGTCATTTACGTTTTTTTGATCTGTTAAGGGTGAAAAAGGAAGGGTTAAAAACTGTTTGTAAATTGAAAATCGACTTTAGAATAAGTGTTAGGTCCTTATCGTTTGGACATAAAGAAAATCGTTATCGTTAAAACTAGGTCGGGTTAAGGTTAACGGGTTTTAAACGAAGGTCGTTTATTAAGGTTAGACTCGAGTTAAGTTAAATCAAAAGGGGGGAAGCGAAATCAAATCGACTTTATAAGGGTTCTGGACAAAATATCGAGTTTGGAAACGAACGGAAGGAAACCGTTTTGTTTTAAAATCAAAGACAGAATTAATTAAGCAAGGAGTTCAACGGCGGTTTTAAGTTAAAAGGGGTTTAAACTGGTTTAGATCAACCTGGGTTCGGTGCGCGGTGTGCTCGAACCCGATCCGTCGTAACCCGACTTTTATCCCGCTCGAGTGTAACGACAACTGTCAAGTTTAAAATGGACAAATCGTAGCCGTTAACTTAACGGCGGAACCGTTATTAACTTGGGCGTTGAGTTATTTATTTTTGACCGGTTCGTACTAGTTTAAAGTGAGTTAATCTGTGTTCTTTTAGATCGTGCTGCGGACCGAGGCAAAGGGGAGGCTCGGCGAGTGACTGCGATCATCTCGGGTTTAGTGGAGCGCTTTCTGGAGTTGCTTACGAGGTAGGGAAAAGTAGCCAGATCTCGGCCTGACTGGGAAAGTTAACAGTAGAATTGCATGTGACACCGAGGTGTCGTGGGTTGAGTAGTTTTATTTAAAGATTAGAAAAGCATGATTCGGGATTGTAGCGTTTATTAGAAAAGCATGTTACGGGAACTTAGTAATTATGAGAAAAGCATGTGACACTTAGTAGTGTCATAGGAGCAGAGAACTTAGCGATAATTGATTTACTGGAGGCATATGACCATGCCCGGAGGTTGGTTGTGAAACTGTTGATATTAGGAGTACTGGAGGCATATGACCATGCCCGGAGGTTGATTGTGAAACTAGTGATCTTAGGACTGTTGTAGGCACCGATATGCCGGAGGTTGTTGTGTGTTATTTTTACTGTTGAAGTTTGGGTGGCCTTGAGAGCCCGTGTCATTTACTGTTGAGTTTGGGTGGCCTTGAGAGCCCGTGTTATTTATTGTTGAGATGGGTGGCCTTGAGAGCCCGTGTTATTTGTTGTTGAGTTGGGGGCCTTGAGAGCCCGTATTTTTCATTGCTGAGTCTTGGGTGGCCATGAGAGCCCGTGTTGTCGTTTCGGTGTTTTGGGTGGCCGTGAGTGCTCGTGGGTTGTGAACCCGTACTTTACCGTTGATGTCTTGGGTGGCCATGAGGGCCCGTAGGGTTGTTGAACCTGTGTTTGGTTGTTGGTGTCTTGTTGGCCTTGAGTGCCTGTGGAGTTGTCACCGGTGTCGTTACTGTCTGTTTGAACTTGTTTGTGATTGTGATTGGTTACTGGTTACTGGTGGAGGTTGTGTGGTGTAGCTAGCCTCCCGACTGGGATCGGGAGAAGCGGAGGGGTTGTGGGCTAGCTCCCCGACTGGGATCGGGGGAAGGACGCGCGGGTGTGGCTAACCACCCGACTGGGATCGGGTGAAGCGGAGAGGTTGTGGGTTAGCCTCCCGACTGGGATCGGGAGAAGTTGCGCGACGGGTCGACCGCCTGACCACGTCTATGATCGGTAAAGGGCGAGAGAAGAGATTGGTTACTGAGCAGCCGATTTGCGCTGAGCAGCCGATTTGCGATCCTTTGTGATCTTGTTTGGTATTGTGTGGTCAATCGTGTCTTGGAGGAGGTCGTCGATCGTAGTGTGGGGTCTACATAACGGGTCCGAGTGTTGAGTCGGTTGAGGAAGGTA